>CM053770.1:107882363-107965482 GCA_028658325.1 Potorous gilbertii
CTCTTAGCTCTCGGAGGTCTCTTCTCGACCCTCGGAGGTCTCCCGTCGGCTCTCGGAGGTCTCTCAGTTCTCGGAGGTCTCCTCTCAGCTCTCTCGGAGGTCTCCTCTCGGCCCTCGGAGGTCTCCTCTCTTCTCAACTCTCGGAGGTCTCCTCTCGGTTCTCTCGGAGGTCTCCTGTCGGCTCTCGGAGGTCTCCTCTCAGCTCTCGGAGGTCTCCTCTCAGTTCTCGGAGGTCTCCTCTCGGTTCTCTCGGAGGTCTCCTGTCGGCTCTTGGAGGTCTCTTCTCAACTCTCGGAGGTCTCCTCTCGGCTCTCTCGGAGGTCTCTTCTCTGCATTCTCTTATTCTCAACACTGGCTTGCCCTTTCAATGTTGGCTCTCTTAATGTTTACTTTCTCAACACTGGCTCTCTTTATATACAGTTCTACTCAGCATCTGGTTGACTAGAGACTACATGTACAATCTGATTGGTTAGAGCCCACTGGCACATGCCTGATTGACTCAGTGCAGAGGCATATAAGACTGAGGCTGGGAAACTGAAAAACACCCACAGAAAAACAGTAAAGAATGTCACTTTGCTTGCCATTACATCCATGACTAAAATGATTCAATAGCAATTATTTTCTAAGTATTCCATATCTTTCCACTTTTCAAAGTCAAGCCCAGGTACCAAAATACTCTATGAATCCTACCTTGACACTTCTCCTCCTGGGCAAAATAAGCATCTCCATCCTCAGATTTCTCATCACAATTTATTTGTACTTTTCCTACCCATATATCTCTAATTAAAAAAAAAGATTCCTTGTTTTATCTGTCATTTTTTCAGAAAGAAAGATGTAAGAAAGGCAAAGTGTATCCATAAACCTGGATATGAATACTAGTTCTGCCACTTACTAACTAGGTTATTTAATTTCTCTAAGATTCTATTTCTAGTGTTAAATGATACTAGTATTGTAATAACTACTTCACAGGAATTTTGTTAGAAAAGCACTTTCTAAACTGTAAAGTGTTCTCTATACATATATATTGTAAAAGCTCTGTATTTATACCTACCTCTGTCTATGTATTTTTACTATTCTAAGCTCCTTCACTGTAGACTGTTTTACCTGGTTCATCCATCTTTGTATCTCTAGCATCTAGCACAGGGTTTTACATTTGAGTAGGTAATTATTAAATATTAGTTGAAATGAAATTGAGTATAAGGAACATCAAACCAATGGTCCATCCAGTATTCTATCTATTTTAATGACAACAGAGGGCTTTTTCTAAAAGAGCTTGGTTGTCCCCTACAATTCCATATTTTAAAGGGCAAGGACGAACTAAGATCTCTTACGAAGGCTATTCGCACCCCCCAACACACTGCTGCTATCTGGGGTTCTCACCGCTGAGTTGTTTTCTGCTGGTTCTTTGTTTTCATCTGTTGGTGACCTTCTGAGTTGTGCAATTATGGCCTCTTACTAGGAGAGGGAGCGAGTCACAAACCTTCTTAGCTAATAGCCCTGGGGATTGTTTTGACTACTTGGTGAATCAGATTCAAACCTCCAGGTGGCCAACAGAAGATCTAAGGAGAGATTTGATTCTGACTTTTCAACATTTTTGCCTCTGTCTTAGCTTCCTAAGCTTAGGTAGAGAAGGAGAATTCAGTCTTGTTGGTTTTCCTACCTTTTTTCAAGGCCATGTCTCACTTCCTGACAACTAGTTCAAGTATTTGCTGTGAGAGGGGATTTCTAAGCCTTTTTGACCTCTTCCTTGAGGTGATTGGTTGATATTGGGCAAACTTCCTCAGAGTATGGTGATAGTCTTTTTCAATGTCTATTCTTCTATACATTTACCATTTTTTCAGTATTAATAGCTTGTTTAAATAGGGTTAGGATAGAATTATTTTAATTGCACAACATATTGTCTATCTTCGCTTTTTTGGTTCTGTCTTCTAATTTGTTGTTGATGACTATCTTTACTGTAGTAAGTTACTGATCTCACTACAGACAGACAGCTGATTTAGATGATTCCCAAGTCAGTAACAACTTGTTTCCTCTTTGGTAGAATATAATCAATTTCATTTTGGGGGGAGGGGTCATGGAAGCGTGAGATTATTTTTTACTTTATATGTTCAATAAGTATTAACTGTCTTTATGAAGAAAGTATAATATATAGGTGTGAATAGTCTGCAAGCTTTTAAATTCTATTTTTATTTTCCTCCTTGGCCCTGATTTTTAACATTTTCACCATCTTGTCAATGCCCACCTTTGCATTCAAGTCACCATTAATGAATTAAATTAAATTAATTAAAATTCATTAATACTATTAAATTATATGCTGGTTTAATTTTGAGGGTCTTATAAAAATTCTTCATGAAATATCTCTACTTCCTAGCACCTGCAATAGATTTTGGACCTTAAACCACAATTATCTCTTTTAAATGGTATTTTTCAAATCAAAATTTTATTTTTTTAGTGATTAAGCATTTATTTTTTTCTCTTTTCCCACTGCTCTACTCCTACTCCTGAAAAAAAACAAAAAAAAAAACCCATTGCAACAAATAAGCACAGTCAAGCAAAATAAATCCTCCTGTTGGCCTTGTCCAAAAACATATTTCCCCTTCTACATATTAATCTGCCACCTCTTTCACAGTAGCTGGGTATCATTCTTTATCATGCCTCTAGAATTGTAGTTTATTGATTGTAGTTCTTAAGTCTCTTCAAACTGTCTATTTTTACAATATTGATATGATAGCATAAATTGTTCCCCTGGTTTTGCTAACCTTACTCTGGCTCAGTTCATACAAGTCTTCCCAGGTTTGTCAAATCTATGTATTTAATTTACTTACAGCATAATAGTGTTCAATTACATTCATAGACCACAATTTGTTCAGTTTCTAGTTCTCTGCCATAACAAAAAAGACTTCTATATTTTCATATATGTCTATGTGTGTATGTATGTGTGTATGTGTGTGTGTGTTCTTTTCCTCTTTGATGTATTTGGAGCCTCAGTATTCTTAATTTTTTTATTATGAGATATTGAGATATTATGAGATATTTTATTATGAGATTATCCTAGTGACTATTGGTTAAGTGGGATCATGACTCACTAACTCTCCTGATAATTTCTCATTTGACCACATGATAAAAATTTCTCCATCAACTCCTCTATGTATCTTCACAAGGAGAACCTATGGATCAACCATCCATTTAGCTACAATTTCCCTTTTTCTTCTGGTCTTACTTGTTAGTAAGAATTTAAAGGTTGATATATTCAGAACTTCAAATAATGTGTCCTTTCAGTGGTCTTTGGGCAAGGATCTCGCATTTGGGGAACTAAGTAAAGTTTGCGTTTTTCAGTAATTTAGAAACAGTGAGATTCTTAGCATTGTCTGCCTTCTTTTCTGGTATTCTGTCATCATCAATGTAGAAGCAGAAGATTGCACTGGGCTAGTGGGTTATTCTGTATTTCACTTTGTTTTTGTGTTCCCACAGCCAAAGAATTCATAATTATATAGGTCATTTTAGGTCAGTTAGGTTATTCCTTGTAAATAAGAATTGCCAAGAGAATATTGTAAGGAAAAACCCACTGGAGATCCCCTTCTGTTGGTAGACAGTATTACCTTCACACTACAATGAGTCAACAGAATGAGACTGTGGAGGACAAGTATGTGTGCTGTTAGAATAGGAGATCATAAAAGGTCGTACGTTTTTCTTTTTGTGTTTTTTTCTTTTTCTTCTGATACTATATGGTCTACTAGATAAAAAGCTGGCCAAGAAGCCAGGAAGACTTGGGTACAAGTCCTGTTTCTGATAGATACTGGCTATGGAACTTTTGATAAGTCACTGAAAGTCTCAGTGATTTGTAGAGAAGGGCATGACCTGCATTGACAGAATGAGCCTTCTTAGCTGGGAGTTCTCTTTAACCAATGAAATCACAAGTCCAGTCCCCACCCTTTTTTTTTCCTTTTTATAATTGTTTTCTATTAAAGTCAGAATGCTATTTTGAGAGCTTTCAGTGCTTTTTGAGGCATATTCTTCTTAATAATCTCTTCCCAGGAGATAACTATTTCTTCTCTGTGGTTTTCTTTTTAAATTGCTTTTCAAAGTTCTAGGATATGTCTGACTATGCTCAGAATTTTCCCTTTTTTCTTGTTACGAATTCCAAGATCATGAAATCATTTTCTACTGAGATTCTTGACACCTTTGCATTATCAACCAGTTCTTTGTTGTCTAGAATTGAGTTTAGAATAGTCATTTTCCTCACTATTTCCAGTGTCTTTAGAGTGATAAAATTATTAGCCAGGCAAAAATATATTAGATGTCTGTCTTTTAGTGGTTTCATGCTTCTAAAATACATAAGGGTATTTGATATTCTCCATCACTATCATATATTTACGCTATGCAAGTCTTTCAATTTATATTGAAATATAACTTATATTTCAATTTATATTAAATATAAATATTTCAATTTATATTGACTATAAAGCATCATATATGTGTGCCATCTAATTAGATGCTTTTTAGTATGTCAGAATAGTACTACCTCTATTTCTTTCATTTCATCTTAACTCATATGCTTTCCACTCTCAGATTCATGGCTTTTCAAACATGTATGTATTCCTTTTCCATACAATGCCACTACCTCTTCCCTTCTCCTAGTTGTTTCTTCTGATACAGGTATATTCTATTATTACAATATTGTAGTCATAATCCCCTCCCACAAAGTTTTGATGAAATATATGGGATTATATTTATCATCAAGGATTAAAATTTTAAGTTTACTTTGTTAATTCTACACATTCCATTCATTCATATACACATAACTGAGGTCATTATATATTATTCCTGGCCTTCTTCCTCATTTTTATTCTTGGAGAATGACTTGGTTCTTTCTTGATGATCCTTTTTTTATTGCTATCCTCTAAAGAATTTTGACAACTTTTTGTTCCAACCCTTGGAAATTTTCTGTCCTCCCTAAGAGCCTTTCTTTGTCACAATCAAAAACATTTAATTAGAACCAACTGACATAGAGACAAATCTGATAGTATGTAGTACACATCTGTTACCTACAACCTCTCTTCTGAGACACAATCACTGATTCTTTTGTGATATAATTGTAAAATTATGTGAAAAATTGTTAGACCACATTTTTATGCTTCCACTGAAGAAAGATAGGAGCAAGAAGATGAATTTTTTGTTGTTCAGTCATTTTCAATAGTGTCTAACTCTTTATGACTTCATGCGCAGTTTTCTTGGCAAAGATGTTGGAGTGGTTTGCCATTTCCTTCTTTGGTTCATTTTACAGATGAGAAAACTGAATCAAACAGGGTTAAGTGACTTACCCAGCTAGTAAATGTCTAAGATCATATTTGAACTCAGGAAGAGGGGTCTTCCGGACTCCAGGTGTGGTATTCTATATGCCACCTAGTTGCCCCAGGATGATGAATTAGAGGTGGACAATAAGATTCTTTTCATTTTTAAGTAAGATTCTTCAACAACTTGACTTTTTTTTCTTGTGGTGGGTCTACCTGCCTCAATTTTCTTCTTGCTCCTATCCACCCTCCATTTAGCCACTAAAGTGATTTTCCTAAAGTATATGTCTGACCATATTATTTTCTCTACTGCATAAATTCCAGTGACTTCCTGTTGCCTGCTGGACCAAATTCAAAATGCTATTTGGCATTCAAAACCTTTCATAAACTAGCCCTCTCCTACCTTTCTAGTTTTCCTATACCTTATCTTTCCCCAAGTACTCTTTGATCCAGTGACACTGGTCTGTTGGACATTCTATGAACAAGACAGTCCATCTATTGACTCCAGGTATTTTCTCTGACTATCTTCCATGCCTGAAATGCTTTCCCTCTTTCACTGTCTACTGGTCAATTCTGGTTGGGCAAGACTGCTCCCTTCCTTCTTTCCTTCCTTCCTTCCTTCCTTTCTTCCTTCCTTCCTTCCTTCCTTCTTCCTCTCTCTGCACATGGGGTATCATACCCTTATGTGGGTAGTCTCCCCAAAGGAATATAAATTTTGATCACTTAAACCTTGTAGGATATCTTGGGGTTTGGGGCTAGTTTTTTTTTCCTCTTCCCAACTTATTTATTTTATTAAAAAAACTGGGGCAATTCACTCTTTCATCCTATGTAATTTCATTTATGATCTCTTTAAATAGAACCTTGTAAAACCAGGTATTGATAAAGCCCATTGGGATTCAAATGGAACTGCTTGACTATGCCTTAAAGCCAAATCACTGGCTTTCACTGTTTGACCAATAACAGGTCATGTCATCATCTTGATGTCATGCTCCTCTTTGAGGACGAAGGACAAACACAAACACAATAATAGGTCCCAGCCCATGTCTCACTTGGTCATTTTTTGGGGTTTTGACAGTTCAGAGTAAGTGTAGATGGCCATTGTTTTTGCTCTGCCCATAAACCCTAAATTTTATTTGCAGATACATTAGATATATTTTGTTTTGAGGAGATAAACTAAGCCATCTTTTGACTCATTTCTTACAGTCTTAAATCACTGAATGTAATATTGCCTCAGACAAAGTGAGACTTGGGAAACACCTTGGTTTAGAAAGGCCAAGGTGTGCCCACTGTATCTAGGGCCACCTCCAGGTATCCTGACTTATGCCTTGGCACTGAACTCAGATGACTCTGGAGGAGAGAGTGAGGCTGATGATTTTGTACAGCCCTGTCTCAATTAAATCCAATTTACTTGCAAGCCAAGACATCACCCTCCTGATGTCATTGGTCATCTTCGAGAAGGAAGGAAGAACAACAACTGTCTACTGACCTCTAACTTCCTTTAAGTCCCAATTAAAATCTTTTTTACTGGAAGCCTTCCCCACCCCTGTTGATTTTAGTGACTTTTTTCTGTTAATTACTTCCTATTTCTTGAGTATGTGACTTGTTTTGTATATGTTTGTTAAGCTCCTTGAAAGCAGGGACCGTCTTTTACCTCTTTGAATCTCCAGTTCTTGCACAGTACTTGGCACATAATAGGTAATATTAATAATAAAAGTTTATTGATTGCTTGAAGCAGTATATTTACATATTTATCTGGACATTTTTTTTATTGGTCTAGTGAGCTTTGTACCAAACAAGTTTTCCGTCTCTATGTGAGATGTATTCCTTTGGTGGAATCTCTACTCTGTTCTAATCTTTGGTTCACAGAATCATGTTCTTAGCCAGTTGTTCACTTATAATATCTTTTTCTCTTTTTTCCAAATTAGAACTTTCAATTTGAAGAGATGAAATTACTATTTTTGCTCCCAGTTCCTTCAACTTTTTCTCTGGAGACTCCAAAGTCACAAAAGGTACAACACAGGTATCTTTTATTAAATATAATTCATGGTGCCTCTGTGAATCAGTAGAATTCCCTCAAATTGTTATTAATCAATCAGCTAACAATTGTATACAAATATTAACCTCTCATTGGGCGAGGTGTTATGGGATCCAAAAAATATGACGCAGTAGGCTTTGTATGAGCTTGCAATGTAATTGAAGATATAATATGCCTACACTTAATTACCTCCATTTGATTGATTTTTGTTATGTGACCCTTTGCTTGGCCTCCCTTACTTACCCTATAATTGCCTCCCATATACTTTACTTAGAACTTCCACCAGAAGGAAGATAGGAAGTAGGGTAATAAAGTATGACAATTCATTCAACCACATTGTTTAGAAACTCTCAGAAAACATTTAGAAGAAACTAGGACTAATGACTATAATGAATTTTGAGGTTTAACTTTGGAATTCAAATCCACACTGTCCTCACCCTTTAAGGGAGGTAATCGGCAAGAACTAGTAGCAAATTCAGAATTATGTCTCTTTACACTCAAGTAAGAGATTCTATATCTCTTATTGGCCATGGAAGCTACTCTGAACAAGGCAGAATGCAAAAGGACAAAAGTACCGAGAGTAGAACTATTAAGAAAAAAAATCCTAACTTAATGAAATAATTCCTATTTTCTCTAACATGCATACACTTGAACTTGCTCTGTCTTATTCGGAACATCTGCTAAATCCCAGAATAAAATTGTTATAGGTGATTCAATAGATAAAAGGTAGGTTGGATTTCCTGCTTATTATATATTTGAAAGGATGTAAAGGGGGTGGTGTCCTATGTGTAGCATAACTTGGTATAACAAAATATGATGAGTACTATCTGTAAGTGAGATGAAGGGAAGTCCGAGTTCTGTGGAACATAATTATTCTATGGGAGGCTGGTCCTACTTGTGTTTACCTCAAGAGTTTATCTCAAGTCTAGGAATATGATCATAAAATTATGACTTTTTGCCTATTGACTCTTCTGTTCCTGGGGAACTTGTGTTCATCTAGGGGTATGATATTAATGTGTTTCCTGACCTCATGGAACTTCCATATGGAATCAACATCCACTTTGTCCTTACCTTACTTCTCAGCCCAAGATAAGGCTAAATCTCTCCTGACATCTCTATCCCCATCAGAATTAATCATACCAGACAAGGAGTTAGTTGTTGTATTTTATAACTGGACACAGCATATACAGGACAATACAAGTTGAGGGAAGGGAGAAAATAATTGGAAGATAAAAATGCATAAATGAACACTGGACTTTTGCTCCAGTTGTAGGTCAGATCTTGGCTTCTTCGGTGGCTTCTTTCTCCAGTGAAAAAGGAAGCATATGGGGGCCAGTAGCAAGCATCTCACCAGTTCCAAGTCCCATTAACCTTCCAACTCATCTAACCAGAGTTTTGTAGGATGGAGGAAAGGGAGTAGTTTTTAGAAATCAAATGTTGTTTAACTCTATCACTGGAACTCCTTCTACATCATCATCATCATCATCATCACCACAACAATAACAAATAACATTCATATAAAACTTTAAGCTCTTTACGTAGGTCATTTTATTTGATTCTCACAATAACCCCGTGAAATAGGTGTTGTTAGTATTATTGCTGTTTTATGGAAGAGGAAATTGAGGCTTGTCTAAGAAGAAGAAAGGACAATTCCAGGGTCATATAGCTAGCAAATATTTTAGGCTGGATTTGAATTCAGGTCTTCCTGATTCCAAGTTCAATACTCAATCCTCTATGCAGCTTAAGGTGCAAAATAGATGACTGAGCTCTCTTCTGGTTTCTTCCTCCCCAAATCCTCCAAAGCCAGGTACAAAGGGTCAGCAACAAAGGTGAATTTTCATATCGCTCTGTTCTCTATTTCCAGAATTTGACGTCACCACAACAACATTGTATGTGTATAGCTAGGGAAGCCAGGGTCACAAGAGTCTCCTTTCCTCCTCAGCTGCATATATTTAACAAATATAACACCTTTCTTTAATTCTGTAACCAGTACAGCATCTTGCTTTACATTTGTTGAAGACAGTAGCATGGCAAAGTGAAAAGACCTCTGGACTCAAAGTTGGAGATCTGGATTTTAGTCATAGCTCTGCCATGAATTCAATATGTGGCCTTGAGCAAAGCATGACCTCTCTCAGTTTGGATTTTCCTCTCGGTGAAATGGGGATAACAGGAAACAGTACTTGCTACCTCAAAGGGTTATTGTTATGAAACTGCTTTGCAAAGCATCATATAAACATGAATTGTTATGGTTATTATCCAAAATATGTTTTCTTTGATGAATATAACAAGCTACATCACAGTTACAATCTCTCCGGATGTCCTCATTATAAACTTTGGGATTATAATATATAGCCCACACTTGCCTAAGGTATTCCCTGCTGTCTTTGGTCATGGGTCCTCTCAGCTACAAACATCTTAAGAATACACAAAGCCAGTTCTTAAAATATAATTCATTTAGAAGAACTATACTTCTGATGAATTTTCAAGGCAAAATAAAGCAGAATAGCAGATATATAATAAATCTTAAATTAATAACTACTTAGTCCCTTTAAGAAGTCATGAGAATTTTTTTTATCCAAAATAAAATTTTGTGGAAAAAAGGAATTGTAGCTATATGTTCATTGAAAGGATTATATTATAAAAACATGGATATTGTCCTATATTTCTTTAGATGTGTTCTAATAATTCCTGCTTCTTAAAATTCTTTTATCTTTTTTCAGATGATATGACAAACTGGTCTCTTTTCCTCTCTCCCTCTATCGTCTAAGGAGCCACTTTCCATGTTTAGCAGAGCTTGATGACAGGAATTAGGTTCCTTGGGTAAGTCATTAAAGTTAAATTTGATCTTTCTCTGGAAAAAACCCCAGAAGATTAGGGTATTAACTTCCTAACAGCTCTGATTAGCTAGCTAGCGTAAGACCTTTATGTTTTGAGTGTGTCCAATCTCTATTTTTCTACCATTAAAGGCATAAAAGGGAGTTAAAAAAGTAAGAGGTCTAACTTGTAAGCCAAGGGCAAATGTTTAAAATTGTTTCAGAACATGCGCCCATTTTTACTTTTTCTCCAGCTTCGACTGATTCTCTTTGGCATTGGCCTAAATCTAAATTTAAGTTGAGTTTTATTTGAAAAAGAAAATTGGGAGGGAAATGAAATGCCACTAAGGAGCTTTCCTGAAATATCATAAAAGTCTGAACTAGTGAATTATTTTGAAAAAAATAATTGGCTTGTGGAAATAAAGTCACTGGTCCATATATCATTGGTGCCCACTACTGCTTATCACAGGTAAATTTCACACTGAGCATTTGCCTACTCCCTTGAAATATCACCCTCATGTTCAATTACTTCTATACTTTAGTTTCCAGGAAATTGATGCTGACAGTTTGTGTACAGAGAAATGATAGATCAGATCACTAAAACAAAGCAAAACCTTTTCAACTCTTTTTTTTGGAGTGTTAATAATTGTACAATCTGAAGAAATGCCCTACTTTTTCCTCTTCCTTTCATATATTTCCAGAATTCTCTTTGGAGTAAACAAAATATATTCAAAAGATTCATTCAATAAATGAAAAAGTCCACAGAATTACAAAAAAGTCTGGGATATTAAATATTATTAAGATAATGTACATTCTATATTGAAGTAAGATGACATTAGATAATGCAGTCACAGCAATCATATATGTTTTACACTTCTTTTATTAGTTATTTCACCATAACCCTGATAGGGTTGTGAAACACACATAATATACATGCATACATAATTTGATTGATTCTCAGATGTTATCATTTATTGACATGTCAACAGAATTTTTTTCCCATCTGCCGCTTTTCCAAATTTGATCTGGAAACAGATTGCATTGAGCCCTGTGTTAAAAGTCTATCTGATTAAAGTCTGTAATTTTATAATATTATCTCTGGAGCTACCAGTGGATGGAAAACTGCCCACTAGTTCCTTCTAATCAGAAACTAAAATTCAAAATACAGCTTTTTGTTTTGCTTTGTTTACACTGAGCGTGGAGTTGTGATCATTCACCACTATAGCGATCGCTAATCTGCCATTTCAAATCTTAGTGTTGAATTTCCTGGGTAGCTTGAATCTCTTGGATAGTCTAATTTTTCTCTGTGTTTGTAACTAAATGGACTTTATGGATTTTGAACTATTATATTCATTTGGCTGCTTGCCATGAAAATGGATGTATTAATACTTAATGCTCCAGGGTGTTGTGAAGCTCAGTTAATTAATGTTTATAAAAGCTTTCTGATATTGTCTGTTGAAAGACATTCTGTAAGTGAAAATTATATAAATAGCAAATATGTATAGCACTCTAAGAAATGCTGCATGGGAAAGATGAAAGTCATATCTAGTGGCTACATCTACACCAATATCTTCATGTTTCTTTCATTTATTATAGCATTTCATGGCAAGGACATAAAGGTAACCCCAAGAGTCATCATCTCACTTCATAGTAGAAGAATAATCTTATATTTCTTTAGGGAAGTTCAGCTAAAATAATTCTTGTCTTATTTGTTTCTAATGACCATGTATGTGCTTTGAAATTAGCAAAGGCTATCTCAAATAGGTGTGGAACATCCAATTGAAGGATATAATAGAAAAAAAGAAATGTCAGTGGATAAAATTTAATTATTGATTCAACCAAAAAACATGCCCACAGATGGAATAAGAAAAACAAATATGTTAGAATGCTGCTCTTTAGTACTTCAGTGGTTATGATTTCATCAGTGGATATAGATAATAGTCTCATTATGCAGATTGCAACCCATCCACCCCTGCTTTTTCTGTGGGCTACTTGTCCGTGTCCTTTTATAAATCCTCCAAATGGAATCCCTCCAAAGTGATGAAGTCTTTCTTTTAGGTCTTTTAATTTTAAATGGGTAATAGTATGGTATACAGGTTATCCCTCACTCTCCCTCCATGACCACTCATCTCCTTTTCCAGTCATATGTTCCTTTGGTGATATCTTTTACACTATTTTTTTGTACATGATTCGTCACTGGCAATATGCTGCAGTCTATTTACATTCACCATATGTCTCTCCATTGCACGTTGTGCAACTTGCAAAGCATATAAGCATGCATTGCCCTGTTTTATGTTTCACTTGATTTTAATAATCAGAGTCTCTTAAAGTTATCTTTATTTTCTTTCTTTTTTTTCACATTTAAGTTATCTTTACTTTCCATGTTTCAAGGAATCTTTATGATCTCAGAATGTGCGTGAAAGATGCATTGTTGGAAGACAACTTTTGAGGTTGTTTTTTGCTGTATTAAATAAATTGCTTTTTTAAAATAAAAAATAACATATAAACAAAGCAGTATCTTTCATTTTCTGAGCTGTTCAGTCAGTTGGCTGAGCTTAAAGATGTGATCTGTCATAAAATATGATTTGTGCAAGCTTAATTCCTTCCCATAGTTTCATCAAAAATGTCCTTACATAAGTTCCCAAATGGGCACTACTGCCCCTGGGGGTGGGGGTGGCGCTAGAACAATCCAGGGGGCAGTAGTAGCCTTGCATGTAGTTGGGGAGTGGTGAATAAAAATAAGGGGGAGAAGGAAGCACAAGGAAAGAAGACAAGAGAATTTTGACAAACTTCATACATTTCATCTGTTGTGTAACAGAGTTAAAGTCATAGTGATTACATTATTTTCTAAATAAACACAATATGCAAATTATAACCAATCAGTGATCAGGTCTTAAATAAACAAGTGCTGGCAGGTGAGCATGTGGCACATTGTCAGGAAGTCCAGCATGCATCAGCAGGAATATATGTATGTAATGACTTGTTTATAATACTGTATGGTTACATAATACAATATTGTATCATCAAAATTTAAATACAAGAAAAAACCCACAAATTTACAATGAATTACCAAATTAAAGATACATCATTTTAAAAAATTACAAATTTTTGAAAGAATGCAAATTTCAAAAAAAAACCATTAAAGGATTAAAGAAAGTAGATTGGGGGGGGGCTGAGTAGTTTTTTTAAAGGGGGGAGGCAGGCCAAGTAAGTTTGGGTATCTCTGCTCTAAATAATGTATTAATGCCCTCAAAATTTTGTAAGTTCTAGACCCAAACTTCTCTGTGTAAACTTGGTTTGATTCAGCTGTTTCTGATTTTTTTTTTGTAGCATCACTTACGCTATTTCCTGAACCACATGGTCACTGTGGTGACTGTTACTGACTGTGAAATAGTGTGTCACAGAAATGTTAACAGACATTTTCCATTTGTTTCTCTATTCTGCCTTTCTTCCAATTTCATCCTTAAATGTTCTTAATAGATTTTGGTTAAATTGAATCTCTTGACAACTTTTCTGCAAACTCTTCAGTTCATATAGAGTTAAATAGTTAATTTCATTTACTGTGATGTCCAGTTGCCTTCATAAAGTAATCGCGGGTGTGAGGTTCCTATGAAGTCTTTGAATAATTTTATTTCTTGATCCTGAACCATATGTTTGGTTTAGAACCATCATTTCTTTGCTATATGTAATTCCTGGTGAGGAAATTCCCTTTTCTAATGCAGGTGAAGCAATTTTTATGCAACTTAGTATCTTAGGAAGTTACTAAGCACACACAGAAGTTAAGTGACTTGCCCATAGTATCACAGACTGTATGGATCAGGAGAAGGACCTGAAACCAGTTCATCTAACACCAAAACCTATCATATCTCTCCTACACCATGTTGTCTCTCATATGTGAAAGTTTATGTTGATTTTATATGGATGGGCTGTAAAATTCTTCATAAAATTTCTATAGTTCCTCATCCTTTGTCACATTTTTGGTGAATAAATTGCCATTGCTTTTGTGGTAAGTTTTCTTTTTAGTCTACATTCATTGTGAACATGGTAAGTTGGGATGACCAAATGCACCATGAAGTTATGTCTCTTATTTCTGTCAGTTATGAACAAAGCTATTTTTAAGTATTAAAAATAAATTATTTACTTAAGGACCAGATCCCCATGAAAATTAGTAAACCATTTTGTTGATATTCTGTCCATATAAAAAGTTTATTACTGTGTGTGTGAAAGGTTTATGATTATGTGTATTACCTCAGACTGGATAACATTTCTTACAATGTATTGTCAATTGATTAATAGCCCTTGAAAAGACTATATCTTTCTACACGGCATAAATACTTTAAAAGGGAAAAATTGACAGTCAGTGATTTGTCAATATTAGTTTAATCCCAAATATTTAAAATGTAAGTAGATGTTTTAGGCATAGTACATCTGACAAGCCAGTTTTTCCAGCAGCATATTGGATTACTGTTTGCCCTGAGATTCTAGTGGCTTTATCTGACTGAAGTGTGGCAAAGCTCATCAGCAATGATTGTTACATGTAATAAGCTCAGACTTAAGCACTAAAAGCATCTCCATTCATTTAACAAATATTTATCAAATACCTATTATGTATAAGACACTTTTTCTACTTGCTATGGGGCATATAAAGAGGAAACAGACATATTTTCTACCCTCAAAGAGCTTCTAATTTTTTTTTCAGAGCCTTAAGACTGCATCAGACACTGTACATATAGCCTGTAGTAGCTTGTGATAGTAGATAAAAAGTCAGTTTTGGAGTTGAGAAATCCTAGGTTCAAATGCAGCCCATAATACACATTAGCTGTGTGACTGTGGTCAAGTCATTTAACTTCTAAGTGACCCAGGAAACTCTCTAAGCCTATAAATTACAGATGACTTGATGATCTGTGTCAACAAAAGCAATGTCTATACTTGGGAGTTCTCCATATTGATAGCATTATAGATCTAGAACAAAAGGTATTTTTTAAATTAATAAAACTTTGTCTCTGAATTTTTTTTTGCAATTGTGTACATAGGCATCAATAAAATTTTCAAAATGAAATATGTCTTCTTTGTTCAGATATACTCACTAAAATTTTGAATAATTTATACAATCTTAGGGAGCAGTGGGAAGCCTGAGAAAGTTGCCTAGCATTAAAAAAAAGCTCTAATAACTTATTTGTGAGGATTTTACATTTTCTACAATGTGATGATAAGCAGGGACATAACTACACTAACATTTCAATATGGCGCTATTGAAACCACTTTATTCCTATGTACAGAAGCAATTGAAAACATTTCAGACCAATAATGAGGATATTCTATAATAGACATAAAAAAATAATGGGTAGTAACCAACATAAGTAACCCTGGTAGCAATCATGGCTTCAATAATAGAGTATAGATCATATAAAAGAGGAAGAAGATATATAATTTAATATGTCAGCATTTTGAGAAGGATTTTAATTGTTAATAATAAAATAAAGTAACTTCTACATTCATCTAGCGTTTTATGGTTAAAATTATATATATATGTATATGTGTATTTTCTTTTGATCCTCATAACTCTGTAAGATAGATAGGTCATATTGGCTATAGGATAACCTCCACAGAATAGTTACCAATTATTCATCTTTAAAACTTGGATTTCTAAGTATTTGAATGTTATATTTTTAAGTGGAAACTAATGTATTTGAAGATAATTGCTGGAATATTTGGAATTCCTATTAGAAATCCAGGAAATGGATTTGTGATTTTTTTTGGTGGGGGGTCACATTGGAGCTAGGAGTGGCACTGTATTAAAGGACTGAGGGTACGAAGACTAGTCCAGGGATGAAGGGTGAAAACTAAACTAAGGCATAGTTTAGATCTTCAAATTGTAAAGAAGTTGGGTTATCAAAGCCTATCTTTAGGATACTAAGGATTGTTCTCAGAATCAACACCAAAGCAGAAATACTGGCACAACTGTCTCTGAAAAGTCTTCTAATCACAGACTCAACCCTTGCTATATAATACTCACCAATTCTCATGTGAATAGAGTACTAAATATTGCTACAAATACTAGAAACCCAAGGAAGAGGCATGTAGACCATGTATTCTTTCTGTAATGCTTCCTTGCTGGTCAGTCATCAGGGAAGAAATGCCAACAGTACTATATGATGAAGAGTTTCTCCTAAGGAAATTCAAGACAGGGACCCAAAGGCTCTCTTCGGACTTACTTTGTGTGAACAACTCAGAGACAGAAACATATGAGTTAGAATAGTTCAATCCACTGGCTTTAGTGTCAATTCCTCTTCCTCCTTAAATACATCCAATAATGATGTTCCACTCTATCACTGAATGAACATCATCATAACAACATCATTGCTGGCCATGGTACTGAAACTACAGATCAACTGAAACTACAGATCAAAACAGGGTTTGAAGCCAGGTCAGTAGTCAGGAATTTGGAAGTGTGTAGGAGGCTGGAATGAATCAAAAGTCAGTCAATCAATTAACAGACATTTATCCATCATTTGTTACATATCAGACACTCTACTAAGCAGGAGAAATATAAAGAAAAAGTGAAAGCAATTCCTGTTCTCAAGGAGTTTACAATCTAATGGAGGAGATAATATGTATATATGTAGATAAATACAAAGTTTTAATTTCAGAGGGAAAGACACTAACAACCAGAGGAATTGGGAAAGCCCCTCTGTAGAAGGTGGCACTTGAGTTGAATCTTGAGGGAAGCCAGTGGGAGATGAGAAGGAAGAACATTTCAGGCATAGGGAAAACTCCGTGGACACTTGTGAAGACAGGAAGTAGAGCATCATGTATGAAAGAGAAAGTAGATCAATATGGTTGAACTATAGAGTAAATGGAAAGGAATTATTTGTAAGAAGAATAGGAAGAGTTGTAAATAGCTAAATGACTATTATGACTAAATATTTATGACTAAATAGCTAAATTTTAAATATAAAATCATTTATATTTGATCCTAGAGATATTAGGAAGCTATTGGAGTTTATCAAGTGGGGACTGATATAATCAAACCTATTATTTTGGCAGGTATATGGAAGATAAATTGAAATGGGAAGAGACTTAAGCGGTTAGCAGTCAGGACAGCAGACACAAACCACTAGAGACAGGAAGACTTTGAAACTGTATTCAAACCCATTGCTTCTCTGCCTCCAGTTGATCTGGTATATTGGGGATGGGCAAGACATACTCACATATTCTCAATATAAATTGAGTATGTCTCAGGCTTACCTTTTGTAGGAAAAAAATTGTCATAGGCAGATAGATATAGTGGATAGAGTGCTGGTCCTGGAATCAGGAAGATCTGAGTTTAAATCTGGCCTCATAAATGTACTAGTGAAATAGACGGAGTTAATAAGTCACAGGCAAAAGTCAATTAGGAATTTAGAGAGCGTCATTTATTAGCCAGGTTGGTGGCTGCCTCATGTAGAGACCCAGAGGAGACAGCCCCGAACCGAGGTGGGTGAGTGCATTTTAAGCATTTCGGCGCTACTCGGTACAGCCTTACGGTTTCCACAACAGAGTTCTGACAGAGCAAAAGGAGGGGCTTGCTGCTAGGCAAGAACCCCCAAACAGAAGATGGTTGTCAGGGTGCTACTAGGCAAAGGACCCCTAACAGAAAACAGGTGCCAGGAGAGGCAGCCAATCAGGAAGGGGGGAGCTGGTTACCTAGCAATGGGGGTCTAATATTAGGGGGGCACAGGTGGTTACCATGCAAATGGACTAAACAAAAAATGACTGTTAACAATTCATCAGCTATTTCACAACCCAAAGGGGAATAACATTTTGACAGGGGCCCAAACAAAAACCCTGTTACTAGGCAGATTATCCAACCCTGCCCAGTAACCTACCAGATATCTCTCAGCCTCGGGGCCCAGGGAGGAATAATGTCCATTTCACTAATTATGTGACCCTGGCCAAGTCAATTAAATCTCTATCTACCTCAGTTTTTTAAAGTGCAAAGTAGGGGATAATAGTAAGTACCTCCTAGAGGTGTGGTAAGAATCGAATAAGATAAGATTTGTAAAGGGCTTGGCACTGTGCCTAGTACATAGTAAGAGTTTAATAAATGCCTTTTTCCTTCCTTGAAGGAAGAATTGCCTTCACATGCCTTCCTCCACATTGTTCTTCTGCTATTGTGCTCAGCTTGGGTTTAGATCTGTTGCTCCCAAGGTTAGACCATATTTCCTTTCCAGTCTGCTGGATCTGCTACTGTGTGACTTGATGGCTTTGACCTTTGAACTGGATTACTGGTGTTCCCTGGAACAAGGCAAATTATATTGACCTTTGGAAATCAGGTTCCACATGTGCTAGTGATTAGAAAGACCCCCAAGGAGGGTGGAGTGGAATCAGGGAAGAGGCTGGCTTTATGTTAGGAGTAGAGGAGGTGATATCTGCCAAGGATGGCTGTGGCAGTTATCAGAGTGTCTTTGGACACATGAGATCTGAGGGACTGAGAGGAATTAAGCAAAGCAATTACTAATAGAAGAATTTAGAGCTGATGAAATTAAAAGAGAAAAGGAAGTCAAAATATAGTGAATGCCAGGGAGTTGACCCTTTTAGTGACTCAATTTTTTTCATCAGAACTTACTTCTTTTAATGGTAGTGATTTGCCTGCCTTGCTTTCAACTACCTCTAACATGTTCAAGTGATCATGGGAGGGGACCGCCATGTCTTTTGCATTGTGTTCCTGCATGGTAAAAATTAATAAGAAAGCTTATAGAAAAGAATCATCTGATATTAAAATTCCTTCACTTTGGAGAAAACAAAATTGAGTCATTGGCTGTTTGGATGATTACTAGGCTCAGTTAGTGTCTGTTTCATCTGTTAACCTTTGATACTCACTGGCTCTTTGTCCCAAACCCACGTGGGACATAGGACAAAACATTACTCAGTAAAGCCTTTCCCCCTCTTAAAAGAAACTAGACTCATGTGCTCCCACATAATTCAGATAAGGCCTTGACTACCAAACTGAAGGACAATAACCAACCAAGCCCAGATTCCATGGGAATAAATCCGCATAAGTTCAAAGTTGTCTTCACTTAGAAGTCCTTCTTTAGTTCTAAAGATCTCTAGCACTTCTTGGGCTTTTCAAGTTATTGCTAGCAATTCACGTCCCACTTCTACTAATAGCTATCATTTATATAGCACTTTAAGATTTGCAAAGTGCTTGACAAATATCACATTTGATCTTTCCAATATTCACAGAAGGTTTAGGTACTTTTATGACCTCCATTTTAGGGATGAGTAAACAGAAGCAGACAGAGGTTAAGTAACTTGCCCAGAGTCACATAACTAGTAAGTGTCATTAGGATCTCTTTTACAAAATTTTCAGCAATCTTCTATATCTGGGCTTTTGTATCTTTATTTTGGCAGAAGTCCCTTAGGGACTGAGTCTGGAAATACTGGCTGCCTTGATCTTCTCACAATCTTTCCTTGGACAAGTCATGATAAGCCTATACTTCATGCCTAAGGTCCATATATTTCACCATATTCATCATGGTCTACTACCCTACTGCTATAAACTACTTCATTACATTAAAATGGACTCCTTAGGTTCCAAATGAATCTCAGATATCTTCAAATTTCATGATCCAGCTAACCAGATGCTTTTTAATGGAGGAGTTTGTATTTGATTCTAGATGTCATAGGAAACTCCTGATGCTTACTATGCAAGCAACATAGGCAAAGATATATTTTAGGAAAATCACTTCTGTATGTATGACAGATTGAAACAGGAAGAAACTTGAGGCAGGAAGTTCAATTAGGAGGCTATTGGAGAAGTTCAGGTGATAGAAGATGAACTATAATCATGATCATATAGGCAGAGGGAAAAGGATGGATGTGAGAAATCTCATGAAAGTCAGAATAAGATTTGGCAGCTTATTGGATGTGTAGGGATGAGAGCGAAGAAGGGTGGAGTTTGGGGAAAAGATAAATTCAGGTTTGGACATATTGAATTTGAACACTCTTGGAAAGCCATTTCAAAATGTCTGATAAGCAATTGGTGTTGGAGAATTTGACCTCAAGAGAGATATTATGGCTGGATATATAGATCTTGGAATCATTAGCTCAGATATGATTATTATACCCATGGGAGCTGTTCATCAAGAGAGATTGTAGAGAGAGATGGACTGGGACAGGGCCCTGGGGTACATCCTGTTATACATGATACATGTGGTGATCCAGCAAAGGAGACTATGGGCATAGAGGTAGAAGGAGAACCAAGAGAGAGCAGCAGCAAAAAAATTCCAGAGTGGAAAAAGTATCCAGAGTGTTCAGGATACACATACATACACACATATAACACAGACATAAAGACAAATACATATATGTGCACACATATACGTACACACATATATACATGCATGCATGCAATTACTAGATCAGGACAGTTACGTGACACAGTGGATAGAGTGCCAGGTCTGGAGTCAGGAAGACCAGAGTTGAAATCTGACCTCAGACACTTACTAGTTGTGTGACTCTGGGCAAGTCACTTAACTCTGTTTGTTTCAGTTTTCTCATCTGTAAAATGAGCTTGAGAAATGGCACACGACTCCAGTATCTCTGCCAAGAAAACCCCAAATTGGATCATAGAGAGTCAGATAAGAAGGAGTTTCATAGCCAAGAACTTCCTGAATTAATATAAATCATCACTTTCTCTGCAACTTGGACAACAAGAGTTGCCTTGGACTGAAAGTTTAAGTAACTTGCCCAGCTGGTAAGTGGTAGACAGAAACATTGACCCTTAGGTGTGCCTGTCTTTAAGCTAAATTCTCTAACAAATTGCAATGTAGGGAGTATAATTTTATCCTAATAAGGATTTGGAAATGACACAGTTTGATCATTCAGAAAGTTGTCAGATAGGGGAGTCAGTCAAAGTGAGAACTTGGAAAGACCTTAGCTTAAAAAGGCCAAGGTCTCCCATGGCATCCTGGGCCATCTCCAGTCATCCTGATCTCTATATAGGGCCACTGGACCCAGATGGCACTGGAATAGAAAGTGAGGCTGGGGACTTTGCACAGCTCTTACTCAATTAAATCCAATTCACTTGCAAGTCAGGGCATCATCTTCTTCAAGTCATGATCCTCTTCAAGAGCAAAGGACACACTGCACAACCATAGATAGATTAGAGGGAACATATACTGAGGCCAAGACATAGTCTAGAAATGGGATTATTGAATAAATTTCTGATATAAGTTTGCTTATTCATCATTTGCCTCTTTTCCCTTTAAGTAGAGTTCTGGAACAAGAAAAAAATGCTTCATTGAGAGCTCTGGATAATTCAAATTAATTTCTACAATTTGTAAAAGTAATATAGTTGCATATTAAATACATAAAGAGTAATTCTTGAAGTATTTCTATATTAACAATTTCCTCAGAACATTTCATTTAAATACAATTGATATGCTTTTTGAAAAATTAAAACCCATTGGACTTTATCCAAATCACAGTTTAAATTCAAATATTGTACTTAGAATGTTAACGGGGACTTGGTAAAGTTTATTGTTTGACTTTGAGCAGGGGAAGCAGTATTCTGTGAGTTATTCAATCTCTTCTAAAAAAATTAGTGAAGCTTGAGCTTTGGTGACTGATAGAGAGCATGTTGTACTTTTTTTGCTGTCTGGTTTTATGGCTTCACCTTTTTTATGTCCAGCATAAGGTTTAGCCTTCTAGACTTTGAACAAACATGTCAATAGCTTTAAATCAACCTCCCATGTTAAAATATATGACTGTATCAATACCATTTGCAGCTATCCATTTAATTGCATCCTATAAAAAGAAGCAGGAGGTATAACTTTACAAACATAACATCTGAGGTGGTAGGATCAGAGCTAAATAACACATGCAGTTTAAATTCTCAAAGCCAAGTCATGCAGGGCTGTAATTTTAAAATACTGCTGACAAGAGATATCTGACCATTGGGGTGCATTCCAAATTAATAGTTTTAGTATTAAAGGACATGATATATCCTTAACATCATACACCTTATTGTTGTCACTTGGATGGCATTTTATTTTACTGTTTTATCACTTTAATATAAAGACATAAAACCACTCTATCAGTGCTTGGTAAATCTTCATTTAGGATCACAAATCTAGAGTTGGAACAAACCTTAGAGACCATCTCTTTCAACTGATTTCGTTTTATAGATGAGAAAACTGAGTCTCAAAGAGGTAGAATGGCTTGTCCAGAATCACACAGATATTAGGTATCAGAGCTGGTAGTTAAACTCAGATCTTCCTGACTAAGTCCATTACTCCATAGGCTATAGGTGCTCAATAAATTCTTATAGACTAAGGGATTGCAGCTTGTCTTGGTTAGTTATGGTAAGTTTCCCTGAAGTACCTATACAATTAAAAGGGAAATAAAACTAAACACCATAGAATAAATTAGATCTTGAAAGCAATCACTTCATTAACATAATGCTCACTTAATACATAGTGTTGTTGCTTAGTTTTCCAGCTCAACAAACAAATTCAATTCAACAAACACTTATTAATGCATAATTCTCCTCTATACTTGTCTAAGTGATTTCTCTAGTGTATAGTCCAGGCTTATTGGGAGCACCCAGAACTAACAGTGTAGAACATGATTAACATAGGTAATTCCCTTCACATAGTAGGAGATCAATAAATATCTGTTGGATGAATGAGTGGGTGAATTTTGTGCCCTCGTGTTCTACAATCTGTGTTTACACTGTCTAGTCAATTCTGTTCCACTACAGTCCATCCCACAAACATTTATTGAGAGCCCATTATATCCAGAGTATGGTTACAGGGATACAAAGTTTAGATAAAATATAATCCTTGCCTTCATAATATTGACTTTCCATTATGGAGATGTGACACATAGATAACTATAGTACTAAACAATTCAGAATAAGTATGTAGGGTGTGGTTGAAAGCCTGAAAGGATGAGACTAGTCATATATACAAGCTAAAGGCACACTTATTTCCAGCCACACATACATATTAGATCCAGGAATATGGATAGGAAGTAAGCAGATAATGACCTTATCCTTCAGCCTTAGCTTTTGTACTTGCTCATATTCATTTATATAGCAGAACAAAAATATTTTGGGTAACCAGGAAAAATGATGTACACAGAGCTCTGAGGAGTTTATTTGGTAGAGATCCCCTAAGTGGGTTTGAGGGAAAAGAACCCATATTAGAACATTAATTATGGAGTTACACGAACTCCATGACCCTAAGTTATAGTGAAGATTGACTCCAGGAGAGCAGGATGTGAGTTTGAAAATAGATTTAATCCTGAAGGATGAATTAGTTGAAGCAACTCTGGGTTTCAAAGGGCTTAATGCCCATGGTGAGGAATTTCTTGAGCATGAAGACTTTTTCTTCCAGTCTAGGTGGACAAACTACAGCCAAATCCATTCTATCCAACTGTTTTTGTATACTATACTTTATTGGAACATATAAAAACAAATTTATAGCTTGTAGGCCACACAAAAACAGTCAGAAGGCCAGATTTTGCCTTTAGGCAGTAGTTTGCTGATCCCTGACTAATCCAGTGGAAATGAAGAGGGGGGAGATGGAAAAGATATTATGGAAATGTAATTGACAGGTGTGTTGGTACATGAATGTTAGAGATAAAGGAGAAAAATGAATCAAAGAATCAAAGGTTTCAAAACATGGAGGACTAGGTGAGTGGTGTTGCCACTTACATAAAGAATGTAAAATAGGAATTAAACGAGCTAAATACATAAAGTGCTTCACTCACCTTAATGTACTATATAAATGATAGCTATTATTATAAAAGAGCATGAAGTTTAGAATTATGGTACTAGTGGATAGAGCACTGAGCCTGGAGTCAGGAAGTCCTGTATTCAAATTTGGTCTCAGACACTAGCTGTGTGACCCTGGGCAAGTCCTTAACCCTGTTTGTCTCTGTTTTCTCCTCTGTAAAATGAGCTAGAGAAGAAAATGGAAAGCCAGAAAATTCCAAATGATGTCATAAGGAGTCAGACACCAGCAAATAGGAACAACGAATTTTAGAGGTGGCCTTGGTCTTCCAAGCCAAAGCCTTATCTTTTAAGATAAGGAAATGGAGGCCCAGAAAGAGTAAATGATTTATGCAAGGCCTCACAGCTTCTAAGTGGCAGAAGGGCTAGAATATGAATCTCTTGATTTCCCAGCCCACTTCTTTTTTGGTTATATATTGTGTTCATCCCTATGTCTTTTATATAGACTTCTTGAAAGATGGGAAGGAAATAAATGACTAGTTATAAGACAACTGTTTATTTTATTTCTCAAAATTCTGTTGATCTTTCAGACATACCCTCTTCAGAACCAAGGCTGGTATTGATCTGATTACTTCTCCCAAGGCAAGAAGTAAAAAGTGTGTTTGAATGGGGATTGGGTAGATGAGGTAAAAAGCCAGAGTATGGCAGGAAGATGGTGAGGATGAGGTGCAATCATTGCAAAGGTGGTAGGAGCCATATGGGGCCAACTAGACATGTTTACTTTTATCTGTATGTTTGTGCTCTCTAATCAGGACAGCTTGGTGCCGGGGTAGGAGATTCAAGGTCGAGTGATTTAACCCCTTCAGGTCATGGTGTCTGGATTTCAGACTGTAAGAGTATATCAGCAATAGCAGTGAAACACGTCAGGAAGATGTAGGGAGAAGTGAAACAACTGGGGAGTCTGAGATTGTTTAGATATAGTGGGTTGTAAGCTCATGTTCATCCACTAACCAATCAAGTCAAAAGAAAGGTTATTTTATTAAATGGGGGTAAACTGTTACACAGTAGATTTCTGTTAAAATTCAACTTGATGATTTGAATATACCAGAATTGAACTGTGTTCCCCAAAATATTACAGGTCATGTTATAAAACCTCTTCATTCTAGGCATTTATAATAATGTATGCTATTGGACCAGATCATTTGGTATAGAAATTCAGGATCAAGGTCAGGTTCAGGGTCATGGGCAAGGACCAGTAAGTACTAGGTCAGAGAAAAGCTGAAAGAATCTAGTCCTGTTCTTTCTTCATTATTCCTAGGGTAAATGCATATAGGTGAAAGGGATGATTGGTAATGCAATTATTCAACAAACATTTAGGAATGTATTATTCAAGTCAAGCTCCAGTGTGAGATGTCAAATAGATCTGACCTGGTGAAAGGCTGCTGAAGAAAAGACGGGTTAAAGTTTCCAGGTCCTGAATCCCATGACCTAAATTATTGTAGAATTACAAAGTACTATATTTTTTTTAGAAGGGAAGTCTGGGGAAGTGACTAAACATTGATTTTCAGTGAGAGATTCATTTTACAGAAGAAAGGGAAAGTATAAATCATCAAAAATGTCAGTCAAAGCCAAAACATATGACACCAATTTTACAACTGTAGTGTTGTCAGCGTAAGTAATGCTGACCTAGATTCTTCCCTTACTGTCCCTCGGCATGCAGCTGACCTGCACACAAAGCTCTTTTCAAGGTTAGTGCAAACTTTGAACTTGGAGCAGAGCCTTTCGTTAGTGTAAGATAGGCAAGGACTGTTTCCCTCCACCTCCCTTCTTTACATTTCAAACATTTAGTAAAATTCACAGCTTGAAAAACATTTGCAGGTGTCAGGGCTCACTCTTACCTACTACTAGTTTCTTCTGAAATCTACTACTGCCTTCACAGTGACTTTACAAATATGATGTCTCACAGAGCCCCAAGTACAAGAAGATGCCCTTTAAAGTACTTGAGACACTAATTTCCATGCTCCTGATCATATTTCAAAGTGACTTCTTCCTGATGTGTTTTCTTAGGAGGGAAAGAGATTTCAAAGAGCAAATAGTGAAGCAAGGTCACTGTAAGACTGCCATCTGGTGTATTCAAGGAGCATTTCTAGCAAATATTTTGGTAAAAATACTCAAAATATATTTTTAAAGTTGAAGAGGAGAAAATCTGGCATTTCCTTTCTTCTTGTAATGATGTCAAGATAAATAAAATAATATTAAGAAGTTGGCAGTGTCCAGTTGAAAAAGCATTAGATGTGGGATCATTCTGTTTCCCTATCCCTGATTGACCTATCTGTCATGGAGTATAAAGGGCTATGTATCCTCCAGAAGTCAAGGGAAATAGTCGGGTTTTTAACGCATTTAATATGATCAATGGATGAATAAAGAGTTGATTGTGTCTCAGAGCTCTTTATCAAGAACTGAAAGAACAAGGTTTTACTGTATTTCACCAGTAACATTGTTTATATATTTTTAAAAAATATATTTATTTTTATTTATAATAATATTTTAATTTTTCCTATTACATGTAAAGACAATTTTTAACATTCATTTAAAAAAAATTTTGAGTTGCAAATTTTTTTCCGCTCTTCCTAACCCTCTACCCTCAGCAGTAAACAATTTTATAAGGTTATATGTGTGCAAACATGTAAACTTATTTCCATATTAGTGATGAGCAATGTGTGAATGTCTTATCTCTACTTTGGGGAAAGGAAAATTGAGTCACTCATTATTTGACTTGCTAAAGGTCATACAAATTTGAGAGCCAATTTAAAAGGTTTTTTTTTTTATGATTGTTAGTAAATAGAATAAGTAATAATTGTTTCTGTTGCATCATTTTCAGTTGTGTTCAACTCTTTGTGATCTCATTTGGGGTGTTTTTTTGGCAAAGATACTGGAGCTGTTTGCCATTTCTTTCTCCAGATAATTTTACAGATGAGGAAACTGAGGCAAAAATTGTTATGTGACTTGCCCAGGGTCACACAGCTAGGAAGTATCTGAGGCTGGATTTGAACTCAGGAAGATGAGCCTTCCTGACTCCAGACCCAGCACTCTATCCACTGTACTACCTAGCTGATTAGTTGGAATAATCAACTTGCAGTTTCATCATAATTATTTTAGGAAATGTAGTCATGAGGCAAAATTCTGTGAAACATAGAATTTTTTTTCTTTTAAGTTTAGTTTTATAGTCAAAAGCTGGAAATTTCTGCAGCTTCCAAATGATGGGAAGATGTCAAATGTCTCAGATGTGATATTCAAAACACTAAGTAAGAGTAAATACATAGAATGTTCATTTATTCAGCAAACCGTTGTGAAAAGTTTCTACTGCAAAGCATTGTGCTAGCCACTACAGATTTAATAACTCATGTTTCTTAGGATTGCTGTTTGTGACACTTATAGTCTATCTATTAATCAACAGATCAATAAGCTTTTATTAAGTAGCTATTTTGTGCTAGGTACTGGGTTATCTCAGCGCAAAAATGAAACAGATTTTGCCCTCAAAAAGTTTGCCATGGGAAGACACTGTGTACATAAATAAACAAAATGGCATGGTGCAATGGAAGGAACACTGACTTTGGAGTCAGGGGACTCCAGGTTCAAATCCTGCTCCTGACATTTACTACCCATATGACCTTGGACAATCAATCTACCTCTTTGGGGTACAGTTTCCTCATCTGTAAAATAAGGTGATAGAAGTGGTGACTTCTGAGGTCCCTTCTACCTCTCATCCTGTGAATATTTAGATGAGTTAATAATTGTAAACAAAATAAATACAAGGTAGTTTTTTTGTATTTAGCCAGAGAGAGGATAAGAAAAGTCCTTACTCTTTAACGCTTTGCAGCCTGGCTTTTATCCCCTCACTCTACTACAATAAATACTACAAATGATGTCCTTCTCATCGGATTTATTGGTCATTTTTCTACCTCATCCTCCTTGACCTCTCTGTGGGATTAGATGTTATTGGCCACTCCCCTCCTTCTTACCTTCCTCTCCTCCTTGGTTTCTATGATATTTTACTTTTATGATTCTTCTCTTACCTCTCTGAACTATCCTTCTTTGTATCTTTTGCTGGATTCTCTTCCTCTTCCAACCCTTTAAACATGCGTGATCTCCAAGGTTCTGTCTTTGTTCTTTTACTTCTCTGTACCCTCTTCCTTAGAGATTTCATTCACTCCTCTGGCTTCAGTTATTACCTCCATTCTGATTACACCCAAAACTTTATGTCCAATTTATGTCTAAAACTACAGTATCATATTTCCTTTTTATTTTGATGAGTTCCTCCCTATGGCACAAGATCAGGTCAACCATGCTTCATTGCCCTTCTGACTCTACTTCCAACTCTATATTTTGCCACCCTGCTTCTTAATGAGCGTCTTCTCTTTCTTCCTCCCATCCCCCCTCTTCAGCCCTCTTTTGTGTGTTGTCTTACTCCATTAGATGCAAACTCTTTGAGACCATGGACTTTTTTTTCCTTGTATTTGTATCCCTCATGCTTAGAACAATGTATCACATATAGTATACACTTAATAAAAGTTATTCTCTTGTCTCACACTGTTGCCTTTCAAGAAACTTACACTCTGATTGGAGGAAACAACATGTATAGGAGTCCAGTTTCAGCAAAGATAGAAAGGCCTGGAAACCCTAAGAGTTTCACTGTCAAATGGCAGTGTCTGGGGATCTGGAGGGCATAGCAGTAGGTCACATGGTAAGGCCTTGATTGAGGACCTTAGGATACAGTGTCAAGACAGATAGTAAGGCCTGTTAATCTGTTGCCTCAGTAGAAAGACTGTAGCTGTTGCCTCATTCAAATGATAAGAGCTGCCATATTATTTTTCCCACAAGTCATCCCAAGGGTTCTGAGTAAAGTATCAGGGCATGGAAGAAGGGAAAGGAAGGTGCAAAGGTGCCACCCAGTGTCAGTTGTCACTGTCCACATCTCAATTTCATCATGCCTGGAACTAAACTCACCACTTTCCTTTCTAAACTTATCCCTCAGTCCAATGTCTCTGTTCTGTTAATAGCTCCATCACTCTCCTAGTCACCTAGGCTTTTAACCTTGGTATCCTCTTGGATTTTCCCATTCTATCACACTACACATCTAATCAGTTGTTAAATTCTGTCACTTCTACTTCTTCGATATCTTTCACATCCAAGCCTTCCATCCTGCTCCCATTGCAATCTTCTAAGTTCTATGAACCTGGTTTATCTGATTAACCTCTGTGAACCTCAGTCTCATCTTCTTCTGCAAAATGGGGATGAGAATATCATTTGTATCACTGACCTTAAAACTTGGTTGTAAGAGAGTGATTTATAAAATTTAAAACACAATAGAAAGGTGAGTGATAATTTTTTTATTATTAGTTCAGATTCTCACCTTTTCTAAACTAGATTGCTGTCATAGCTTTTCATTTGTCTTCATGCTTTTATTCCATTTCCTCCTCTAATCTATCATCCATCCACACCACTCATCTTCCTAACACAACTCTAATGATACCTCTATTAATAATAATAGCACCCCTCCTCTACTCAGATACCTCCAAGTGACTCCCCAGTGTCTGCCGAATAAAACTCTAACTCTGCCATTTAAAACTTTCTGTCATCTGGGTCCAACCTACTTTTCTAATCTCATCTCATAGTATTACCACTCACATGTAGTATACTCTGATCCTACTGGTTTACTTTCCATCCCTCATTCTCGTCTTTCCCTCCCATAATTCTATGCCTTTGCTTATGTATTTCCTTGTGTCCTGAATGAACTCTATCCCCTCCCCATTTCTGTTTCTTTCTGTGCAAGTCCCTCCACTTTTTCAAGGCCCAACTCAAATGCTAACTATTTCATGAAACATTCCCTGACCTGTCCAGGCAAAAGCAATCTTTTCCTCTTCAGATGCCACAGAGTGCTTTATCTGAGTCTCTCATTTGCACTTATCTCAGGACCCCTGGTTCCCTAATTATTTGTGGACTTGTCCTTCCTTTATTGGATAATAAAATCCCTAGGATCAGGGCTATTATTATACCTGTCTTTAGTATTTCCATGCCTTGCACATTGTCCTACATAACAGCAGGTGCTTAATACAGGTATATTAAATTGAATTGGAATAGAGGAGTGACAGTTATACCAATATGTGTTGATTCTGGTAGAAATGAGGAAGCCTTGTTGGAAACTGGATTATGCAGGGACAGGGAGATAGAAACATTGTTCATGTAAGGGTAATGGGGTGCATTAACCTATGCAAGGCAAGGCTTTGAGGCATATGCAGATATCCCTCAAGGGTTTAAGTTCTTTGAGCATGCACAGATACTCTGTCTTTTTACCAATCCAACCATGTGGAAACTTTGTTGGAGGGTGAGGGGGATTGTTTCCTGCCATGAGTGACTCAGGTTTTACTATTATGTGATGCCAAAAAGTCTTATAATTGATTATGAAGACATTGTGATGACTCAAGAGTGTCTAAGCCAGAACTGAGTATGCACGTAAGTGCCACACAATTTCTTTCATTTGCAGTTTTGAGGAGACAGGAATATTTTGACCTCCAGGGTGGTAGAAAGAAAGATGGGACCTTCTCTTACTTAGCTATGGTGTCTGTAAGCACATGGCCCCCCACGACTCCAGCATTTGTTCTTTTCTGATCTTAGCAGAACAATAATCCAGACAATAAGCTCATGAGTTCAGGAGATCTCAGTGGCAATTGGAAGTAGTAGCAGCAGCCACATGAGCAGTCGTGATCTATGACAATGGAGGTGAGATACAGATATATTTGAAAAAGTAACAGCAATAGCTTGAGGGAATGAGATGCCTTAAAAGATGAAAGAAGGGCTATCTGTGGACTCAACTGAGGCATAAATCCTCTGCTTAACTAGGCTACTCCTCTATATACCTAATAGCAACTTTGTGAGAATACTATGAAGGTAGAAAAGGACTTCCAAGGCAGGTGTCTCTTTACCACATGCATTTTTTATACATGTTTATTATGTATACATGTACATATATACTTTATACATTTATACAAGTTTGAATACTCTCCACAGGGGTCCTGTGTGAACAACACCAGTGTGTAGACTTCCATAGCCATTTAGGGGGAACCCTTTTGTCTCTTATTGTCTCAGGCAGTCTTTTTACAAAAACTAACTGATGGTAAAAGGTTGATTTTTAATGCGAAACATACTGATGGGGGCTTATAAGAGATGGTGCTAGGAAACACAGCCCCTCAGGTTTACCCCTAGAACACTGAAAGGATCATCCATCTTCAGGTAGTTGTATGGAGGAAGCCTTCACATTCACAAATCTTTCTACTTAGGATATTTTTCTAAGGAGGAAGGCATGAAACTTGCATTCTAAAAAGTTTGGAGGAAAAGAAACTTGCTAATTGAACTCAGTCTGGGAGTGCCACTCCTCCCTCAAAATTTTCCTTAGCACACGTCGTGTCCTGTGACTCATGAGTGACCGAAAGGAAAGGGGCAAGTAGGGACTGGATAGACCTTGTGATTCCAACTTGGCTGTAAGCCTTCATACACTGCCCAGAATCTGCTTTCTTCAACATTCCTCCTGAAAGCAATGCTGCAGACTAGCATTGATGGAAAGAAAGGAGTACAAAGAATAAGGGCTTGGCTCCCTGCAGTCAGACTTTGTAATAATATGTACAGAAGCTTTGCCACTGGAACAATGATATCACCCTTATCCTCTGAAGCCAGCTCTCTACTGTGATTTTAAACAACTGTGGTAGCATCACACCATTGTCCTTATGGAGGAGCTAATTGAAGAAAAACTTTCCTAAGTGATGTTAGAATCTGGTGTGATGGCTTTTCCAGGAAACAAACAAACAAAAGATATAAAATTGGAACATCAAAAGAATGAAACTTAAATGAAACTGCTTGACTTTTCATCTTCCATGACATAATCCCATATCCTCTTTATGAAATATATCCTCTATGGTTCTTCTAACTAGTGAGGGCCCAGAGATGTTATCAGTGATGTTTTTGCTTGTTAGGGAGAATGAGCTACTGGTGATAACCTAGGTCTCAGACACTGGAATTGTCCCCTTCCTACTTGCCCACTTGATGTGTGTGTGTGTGTGTGTGTGTGTGTGTGTGTGTGTGTGTATTATAATCAATACTGAAGATGGAGTCTGGGACTAACTCTCTGCTTGTTGGCTAGCAAACCTGCCCTTCCTCTACCTTTCTGAATTCCTTTGATTCCGAGGTGAAAACTCCCTTTCTTTGCTACCACTCCCCACTTCACTCTCATTCTCCTCCATATAAGCCTAAATCCCTTTTCTTTATCTGGATCTACCCTCTCCTTCCATTGTGCCCTTTGTAACCATGTTCTATTATCAACAAAATGACTCCATGTCACAGTCCTTTTGTTTCCTTGTGGTCAGGGAAACCTGACTCCTAGAAGATACTGAATCTGCCTACTTCTTTTAGTACTCAATGCTTTTTTCATTCTTTTCGTCCCTTTCCCACTCTCCCCCCACCCCAGCAATGGTTCAACAGGGGGAGTACATCTACTCCTTGATCCTCATTGACACTCTCAGAGACTTTCCCTTCCAATGTAACTCAGAAACTTCTTTGATTTTCCCTCCATCCAGGTACGTGGTCCTATTGAGATTCTGGCAGTAGGTACCTATCTAGCCCCTGAGTTATCTCCTCTCCTTTATCAGTGTCTTACATACTTGTATTTATATACCTAGTATTGAGCACAGTATCTCACATACAGTAAGCATTTAATAAATGTTTTTCATTTATTATTTAATGACCCATTCTAAAATTTTCCTTGGAACCAAACTCAAACTCACCAGTCTGCAGAGTCAGTTTTCTTAAAAACAAAACAAAATAAAACAAAAAAAAACCTTGGGAAAATATTTGCTTTTCTCCAATTTGGTGGTATCCTTCTATTTCTTTCAAATATCACTTACAGTGTCTCAGCAAGCACATCTGCTAGTCCTTTCAGCACCAAAGGATGTAGTTCATCTGAGGGCAGATGAGCTTAATTTATCAAGGGCAGGTAGGAGCTCTCTCACTATCTCTTTACTCATCTTGGGTATCAACTCTCAGTTAGTCATTTTTTATCTGTCATTTCTAGGGTAAAGGTCATTCTCCTTTGCAGGGAAAACAGAAGCAAAATTTAAACTTACCAGTTCTGCCTTTTCTCTGTTGTCAGCTATTGCCATCCCATCTACCCCCAAGTAAAAGTACTCTAACTCTCTCTTGAACCTTTTACTCCTAATATAGTTTTTTTAGAATTCTTTTTGTTGTCCTTAGCTTTCCTGGTCGACCTCAAGTCATGTTGAGCTTTAGTATTCCTGACACTATTTTTATAGAAGTTCTATTAAGTTACATTCATCTTCTATTATTTGCCCTTGGTTCCATATTCACTTCATTTCTTTTCAATTTCCTGCATACCCTCATCAATCTTTTCAGATAAATCCCATTTTTCCATCTCCATGGAATTGTTTCCTTTTGGGTCTTTAAAAATCTCATTTTTCAGCATTTTCAATCACATCTTCTTTCTTATGTACCCTTTAAATTTGCCTTTTTAAGATCTCAGTTACATGTCAGAATATGCTGACTTTCTCTCCTCTGTCACAACTTCTAGGATGGATTGGTCACTTCCCCCTGGGATTTCCATTTTTTCCACTTCAGCAACTGGCTTCTCCCTTTTTGTGAGACTCACATCTAAGTCATCAAAATGTATTTATCAAGTATCTACTATGGGCTAGGTAATCTCCTAAGAGTTGGAGGATATAAAAAAAGGCAAAAAAACCCAACCCTTGTTCTTGTCTAATGGAGGAGAAAACATGTCAATAACTGTATACACATACTATATATATGGGATAAATTGTAGATAATCTCATAGGGAAGTCACTAAGATTAAAGAGGACCAGGAAAGGATTCTTGCAAAATGAGGTACATTAGATGAGACTGATTGATTTAGGAGACAGAGATGAGGTGGAAAGAGTTCCAGGACTTTGCGACAACTGGGGAAAATGTCTGGAGTTGAGAGGTCAAATGTCAAGAATGAGAAAAAGCAAGGAGACCAGTGTCATTGGAATGAAGAGTGCCTGGTGGAGAGTAATGTGTAAGAAGACTGAAAAATAGGAGGAAATCACATTATCAAGGTCTTCAAAAGCCAAACAGAAGATTTCATATTTGATCTTGGAGGTAATCAAGATCCATTATATCATTTCTTTAACAAGGGGAGTGATATGGTTAGTCCTATGCTTTAGGAAGATCAAATCCATAGCTTAGTGAGCAATAGAATGGGAGAGATTTGAATCAGGGAGACTAACCAGTAGACTGTGGCAATAGCCTAGAATAAAGTTGGTAGTGTCAGAAGAGAGGAGGGGGCATACATAAAAGCTGTTACAAAGGCATAAATTATAAGACTCTGTGATTTTATATGGGGGGTGGGTGGGAGAGTGAGATTATCTATGCCATGAGCCTGGATAACTAGGAAGATGGTGGTACTCTTAACAGTAACAGAGAAGTTGGGAAGAGAGAAGTGCATGTGTGTGTGTGTGTGTGTGTGTGTGTGTGTGTGTGTGTGTGTGTGAAGACAATGAGTTCAGTTTTGGGTGTGTTGAGTTTAAGATGCTTATGAGACATCCAATTGGTAGTTGTAGATGTGAATTTAGGTCAGAGGAGAGATTAGGGCTGGACAAATGGAACATCACAATATAAATGATAATTAAATCTAAGAGAGCTTATCAGATTGCTAAATGAAAGAATAGGAGAAAAGTCTTTTGAGTTTCAACTCCTTACCTTGCAATCTTATTTCGAAGTCAGAGGTTCTTAACCTGGGGTTCACAAATAGATTTTGGATGATCTGTGACCTACATCTTTATTTCAATATAATTGGTTTCCTTTGTAATCCTATTTAGTTCATGCCATTTAATTAGAACTCTGAGCAAAGGTCCACAGGCTTCTTCAGACTACCAAAGGGGTCCATTGAACAACAAAGGTTAAGAATCCCTTTTTTAAACCTACTCCACCACTCTCTCCAAATTTGCCTTCACTGATTAGTCTAATGGCCATTTCCCAGTTTTCACTCTTCTTGGCATTCACTGTCTACCATATTCTCCTTCTAAATTCTCCTCCCTGGATTTTCATTACATAGCTCCCTTCTGGATTGCCTCCACCTATGCGACATCACCATCTTTAACTATGAGTTTACACTAATACTCTGTCCTAATACCTTTATATTTCCAGTCCCTGTCTCTTTAAGTCTATATTGCCCAACTGCCTGCTAGTCATCTCTACCAGAATGTTCCATAGGCACCTTAAAGTCAACATGTCCAAAACAGAGCTCATTATCTTGTTCCCCAAACCTATTACTTTCCCTGACTTCCCTAGTTCTGTCCTGGTATCCATCTTTCCATCTTTCCAGACACTCCAATTCATCATCTCAGAATCATCTTCAGTTTCCCTTTTTGTAATTTCTCTTCCCAATCCAAACAGCTGCCACATCATTTTCTCTTCATTCGACCTCCACAAAATCTCTTATCTCCATCCCCTTCTCTCTCCCAAGTCAGTTACCTGTGGTGGACTGGGAAAAAATGCTGGATTTGGAATCACAGGCCCTGGTTCTGTTAAATATTACCTGTATATTCCAGGGTGAATCACTTAAGCTGGTTAGGCCTCGGTCTTATCATTAAAAAGAGAGATTGGATTAGATGACCTCTATATCTTTTTAACTTTTAATGTATGATACTTTGATCATTTTATTTTCATTAAGGGTCAGAGCATGACTCCAATGGTGGTTGGATAAGACAGAGAATTATTTCCACCTTTAACACTACCCTTAGGAAGTATGTAGTATTGGGGAAAATTATAGTATATGGAGGTGAGGGGTGTATTTTTATATAGGACAAATCTGGTTAAAATAAACTTTTAGCAGTGGGGAGAGAAGGAGACTGAGAAATTGTGGCTTAGTATATGGAAAGAAGCAGATGTGTGCTGTGTTTTGGCCCTGGAAAGAGGTGATGGGGAAGCTAACTTCCTAAACCCATTTGTATTCTGGTTTCTTGGCTCCTAGACCTTGTTCTTTTACTGTGAATCACTAGGCAGCCATGGATATAGCTAGGTATCTCCAAGGTTTAGGGCCCAGAGTGAGAGTTTTTATCTTGTCTACTCTAGAGATAGCTCTGTTTCATAAGTTTTAGGTAAAAGCATGGCTATGTAAGAAAAAATCTATGAAAACTTCTATGTCTCTTTTCCTCCCAAGAGGGAATAGCATTAGTTCTCTGCCAGATTCAGAGTGGAATCCAGCTCAGACAGGAAATTAATAAGTCAATCTATAATACTGATGCAAGGTCTTTAACATTCTGGTAATGGCTTTTAGCTAGAAATATCAACAAAGGTCTCTGCAGATCTGCACTTGGTTAATTCTCACAATATTCATATGAGGTGAGTAGTAAGTTAGTCCTACTCCACTATTGTAGTGAGAGTCAGATGGTGATTCATGCTGCTTAAAGTAGGCACAGTTTAATAGGCACTTGAAATAATGAACAATTAGTATTTAATTGCTTTACTTATATTTCTTAGAATCTAAACATTTAACTTTTGGCAAGCTCCTTTGCAGTTATGATTTATTTATAATATTGTTTTTATTCTTTTTTTTTTACTCATATTAGCCATGCTATCCTAATTGTTCATATTTCTTTTTACTGTAAATTTAAGCTGTGTTTTTTGCTTTCTTCTCATTTCTGACATCACATTTTGACTCTTAAATACATACTGGTGTATAAGGTGATGGAAATAAAGGTTTTGTTTGTTCTCATTAAACATCAGCATCGATCATATAATTGCTCTTTTATGGGTTTGTGACAGGATGGTTTCTAAACCCTGGTGATGATCCCGGGCAAGCTTCAGAGATAGTGTGGATATTAACTCTAGACAAGTTTACTACCTGAAAATGATTATCTCGAGGCCCATAGCGCACATTAAAACAGTTCTTTTTTGGTGTCAGGGATGCTTTGGGCACTCTGGTGAAAAGTACTAACCCCTTCTCAGAATAATGTTTTTAAATGCATAAAATCAAATGCTTAGGATCACAAAAAATGATTATATTGAAATAGTTAATGAAATATATATATATATATGCATATATATGTATATATATATTTAAAACAAGGAGAAGAGTTTCTGTCTTAAAGATTGGCCTGTTCTCTTGTACTTAATTAGGAGAGTGGCTTTATTCATAGATATATAACCCTTGTATATATTTGTATTATGTCATTTCAGCTTTAGGTTTCTTTCAAATATGGAAGAACCCTCCTTGGTCCCTGTTTTCTCTTGGGAAACATGGGTGCTAGAGTAAAAGGAACACTGGCTTTAGAAGTATAAGACCTGAACTCAAGTCCCAAGTCACCCGCCACCTAGCATTGTGACTTTAGACAGTGTCACCTTCCCTCATTGACCCTTAATGTAAAATAATGACTAGACTAAGATCTTTAAGGTTCCTTAGAGAGGAAAGTAGTGTCTTCTGAGAAAGAAATGAGTCTTGAATTAAAGAACTTGGGTTCAAATCTTATCTCTGATACTTGCTAGCTGTGTGGACTTAGATAAGTCACTTAACCCACTTGGGCCTGTTTCCTTACATGCAATATGATGGTGTAGAACAAGCTGACCTTTGAGGTCTCTTTTAGCTTTACACTAATGACATTTCTATCTGTATAGTTCCAGTTATCCTGGATTCTGTAAACTTAATTTCTGAATATTCTGATAATCGTGTTTTTCAATGTGATTAATTTTCTTTGCAATCATATATTTTATTTATTTAAAAGCATCATTTAGATAAAGGGCCCACTGGCTTCATGAGACTGTTAAAGGGGTCCATGACACACTAAAACGTTAAGAATCCTTGTTTTAGATAGTTTGGGGCATGGTATTTCAAAAAATATTTACTGAATTTTGATCTCCTTATATCTCAAAACACTTTGCTAAATTAACTCAATAATTCTTACTAGAATAACACATCAAGTTACTGGCACCAGTACCCTCAAACAACCAAAATTGGGACAAACGTGGAAATCATATACATATGTATTTTTCAGTTCACAAAAATCTGTCTTCTCACCCTCCCAGAATACCCCTCTCCCAACTTGAGAATTAATGATAAACTCCATTATAAACATATATTCAACAAAACACATTTCCACATGAGCCATCTTAAAAATTGTTTTTCTCATTCTATACTCTTGAGTCCTTTGCCTCTTGGTCAGGAGGTGGTTAATGTTAGTCCTCTGACACTGTGCTTGATGATAAGAATTCCTAATTTTTTTTAAAAGTGATTTGCCTTTACTATATCGCTTTATTATTTTTCTTTTGGTTCTTTTTGGTTCATTTTACTCAGCATAAAATCATACAGGTCTTTCCAGGTTTCTCTGAAACTATCCCTTTCATCACTTCCTCTTAATCTATTGTCTCTTTAAATGCCCCTCCCCTGTTTCCCTTTCTCCATTTCCATGTTGAATGAAATGTATTTCTGTACTCAATTCATGTGTGTGTTTGAGCATGTATGTTTGTTCTTCCTTTAACCAGTTTGTATGAGAATGAAGTTGAAGTGTTAGATTCTGCTCCTATCCCCTTCTTGTTTATATAGATATCTACTTTTGTAGTCTAATTATGTGAGGTTGTTTTCCTTAAGCTTTCTTTCCTTTGTTCTTTCAACCCCCTAGTATAGTCCTTTCCCTCTCTTTCCATTCTTTTCATGCGATCAAGACATAACAGACACCAATCTCCCCTCCACCCCTACTTGTCAGCTTAAAATTCTGTAGGAAGAAATTGGAAGGTACAAGATTCCCAGAAGATCTAGAGATTTGTACTCAAAGGGTATCTTTTTGACACTTTCAGATAAAATTAAAAAGCTTCAGAAACATACTTGAAAGATTTTGCAGATGTTAATTCGTCTTCTAGGGCTTTAAGTCAGGAAAGAGGACCTACTTTACATGCAACAAAATCTTTGTTATAAAGAGATACCTATCAGTTATGTCTCTTAATCATATAGTTTTGATTTGAGGGGAAAGGTTGATACAGCTTCTAGACAAGGTTTATTTTACTAGCTGAGATGCAAAGACAACTTCACATTTATAGTTTCAGGATTATTTCTTTAAAGCTTTATCAGGTGCTTCATATCTGGTATCTGCCCCCATTATTCTCTAGTGCTGTTGTTACTGTCTCAGCTCTAAAACAGCTTTATTTTAAAAATAATTGAAATGGTTTTTTTGTTTGCATTTTCCTTGTGAGGTTATTGGAAGAAAAGATTTCATTTTTCTATTAGTTTGTTTTTCCTTCCCTATTTACTTAAAGTCCCTTTGCATTTTTATGAAGGCTCTTTCAAACTATTGTCACAGCATTTTCTAGTTGAGCTTCAAGATTGTGGTTGATCAAATGTTTTATTTCTAAAAATATTACTTGAGATATAAACTGAGTTGTGCCCTCTAGACAAGAGTTTTGAACTTAGTTTCCTAAATCCCTTGGAAAAAAAACCTACCTTGGCCACTTTCACTTCATATATGGATACATCTTCATCTAAATGGAAAAACAAAATTAACTAGAATATTCCATTCCCTAATTTTGTGGGTCTACTCTGGCATATGTTCTTGTCACATATGTAATTATTTTTAGGGAATCTCTTTAGTGAAATTGGAATAGATATGACATAAACAATCTCAATTCAATGTCAAAGTGAAGGATCATGCTATATTTACACAAGGACAATGTTTCTAAAACGTACCATATTGTTTAACCTAAAAGGTTTTCCTAGTCATTGCATTATATGGCAAATGTACATGTATACATACATAGTGATGTATCTAGCATGTATGTTTATATAACCAAATAAAAAGATTTATTCATCTTCCTGGTATTGTTCAAGTCCTGCCTCCAGCCTTTTACCAATAATGTTGCTGCTTTTGGGATAGTGGAATGATCTTTGCCTTTGGGGTCAGAGTACATTAGTTCAAATCTTGACTCTACCACTTACTAACTGGACGAATTGGATCAAGTCACTTCACCACTTTGGACTTCAGTTTCCTCATCTGTAAAATGAGGTTGTTGAACTTCTAGGGTCTCTTTCACCTCTAAAATTATGATCCTATGAATCTCTGTCCTAGGTTTACCTTCTTCCCAGTTTCAGGCCAAAGTGGCTGAAAAGATAGGCTGCTCTTGGGTAGTGGGTGGGGCTATAAAGATTCCCTTGAGCTGCTCATCACAGGTAAATATAAACAGCAGGTAGAATGGGTGAAATCAGGAACAGTGGCAGTTGGGAGAGAAAACACAGCTGGAGCTGAGAGGGAGCAAGCAGATTAATTACAACTGGTCTAAACAGGCTTTTTATCTTGTAGGTGGACCCAGGTTTCATACTAGGTATTCAAGTTCAAGCTGGCAGGCACCAGGGTATATTGCAGAGGTAACAGATAAACTAAAAGAATAATATAAAAAAATCATTCATAGGAATTCATTGGTTAGATGGGTAGAAATTATGTTAGATTCAATAGGTTAGAGATAATTGCTAGGCAAGAATCTTAGCAAGCTGCCCTGATAAGACTATGAGGCTTTTCTTTTTACTATGAAGTTTTTTAAAAAAATTTTACTATGAGGCTTTCTGGGCCAATAGGATTGTTGTTGTTGTTTTTCAGTGTCTTGAATTGTGTCTGACCCTTTATGACTTCATTTGAGGTTTCCTTGGTGAAGATCACACAGTTAGTTACTAAGTGTTTGAGGCCAGTTTTCATTACTCTATTTGGGGTTTTTCTGGCAAAGATGCTGGAGTGGTTTGCCATTTCCTTTTCTAGCACTCATTTTACAGATGAGGAAACTGAGGCAAACAGGGTTAAGTGACTTGTCCAGGGTCACACAGCTAATGTCTGAGACTGGATTTGAACTTAGGTCTTCCCAATTCCAGGCCTGAGAGATATATCCACTGTACTGCCTAGTTACCCCTACTACTAGCAGGAGGATACTACTGCCCTACTAGAAGGGATAAAGAATCTCAGCTCACAGGAGTTGGGAGAGAGGGGAAGAAGGGAAGCAATAACCTGAATTGTAACTAGAAAGGAACAGAAGTCCTCAAGTTTGGATCCTTCCTGTGGAGTGACTTTGGGAGGGCAGGTGGATCACCCGAAGTCTCAAGGAAGCTTGGTTATTGAGGCTGGTAGCTTCTTGCCTATAAATGATAATAAACCTAATCAGCCTGAGTGGGAGTGGAGCTGAGGTCTCACCTTTAGAGAATGACAATAATGACATAAAGTTAATAGAGGATCAAAATCTAATGTAGTGATCTGGGAGACTCTTTTAGGAGGAGGGAAGGAAATTTGTTGCTGTTGCTTAGCCATTTCAGTTGTATCTGACTCTTCATGACCCCACTTGGGGTTTTCTTGGCAAAAATAATAGAGTGGTTTGCTATTTCTTTCTCCAACTCATTTTATAGATAAGGAAACTGAGACAAACAGGGTTAAATGACTTGGTCAGGGTCACACAAGCTAGTAAGTATCTGAAGTCAGATTTGAACTCATAAAGATGAGTCTTCCTGACTCCAGGCCCAGCACTCTATCCACTGTGCCACTAAAGTAATTACTGAGATGAAAAGTAGAAGTAAACATGGAATAACTAATTCCCATTGTATCTCAGCACTTTATGCAGTGTTGTTATGTAGACACAAATAAAATCTCAGGGCCCTAAATATTGGTTCAGTACTCTAAGTGTGAGAATCCATTACTTTTTAGTGATGACTTGGTTTTTCGTTCTCACAAATAGCTGTGTACTCTACATAAGAAACCTATTCTATTAATGAATTTTCAAGGTCAATCAATATATCGCTAGATTGGATCAGGTGTGTATGTTCATCCTTCGTTGCCTAAGAAGACCATGCCATCAGAGAAATGATGACATGACTTGCACTTGACTTTTTTTGAGTGAGAGAGGGCTGTGCAGGTCACCAGCCTCATATCTCCTCCAGAGCCATCTGCATCCAGTGGTATTTATCAGGATGACTGGAGATGACCCAGGATGAGGCAGTTGGGGTTAAGTGACTTGCCCAAGGTCACACAGTTAGTGAGTGTTAAGAAAAGTAAAAGTCCATGCTTACAAGGATCTCTCGAGTCTAACGGGGAGACAACATGCCAATGAGAGAGAGACACACACACACACACACACACACACACACACACAAAACAGGAGATAATTAACCAATATTGAGGAAATCTGGGAAAAGCTTATTGCAGAAGGTCAGTAGGAGGCAGAGTTGAGGAAGGAGAGAATTTTAAGTGGAAGGGACAGCCAGGTTAGATGTCCCAAGTCGGGAGATGATGTGCTGCATTCTAGGAACCACCAGGAGCCCACTATCACTGGATCACAAAGTACTAGGAGGGGAATATGATAAAAAGAATGCAAGGATCCTGCAAAAGTAGGAAAGGGGCAGGTTGTGAAGGAGAATGTTAGGGCCAGAAGAGCCTCCAGATCACCTAGTACAACTTTCTCCTACATTTTTCAGAAAAGTCAAGTCTAGAAGTGGAAGGAGACTCACCCACTATCCCAAGGCTCATCAGTCGCAGGTTTGGGATTTAAACCCTAGTCCAACCTGTCCTGTGAAGTGGGTCAAGAACATTGTTTCAGTACCGAGACTTGGGAGCAGGGGCTGCACTCTGGCCTCTGCCCCTCCCCATTCTCCCAGTCTGTGAAAGAAGGTTTAATGACCCCCCCCACCCTGCAGAGAAGGGATCCACAATTACTCAAACCTCTTCATCTCCTTTGGTGTAAAACGGTGGTGGTGACTCCATCCTCTGAGGGTGAAGACAGTCCCACTCGTACCCACGAGAGCAGGGTCACCAACCACCCTGGAGTAGACACTGGGAAAGATTGGATCATAGATTTAAAACTGGAAGAGGACCTTGAAGGTCATCTCTTTCAACCCTCTCATTTTACATATGAGGAAACAGAAGCCCAGGTAACTTAAGTTCTATGTGTCCAAAGACATATAGATAGTGAGCAAGTAAGGGCAAGCAAAGATTTTTTGTTGTTTTCTTTTTAGAGTTCAGTTTCCTAAGCTCAGGCTAAATTGTGAACACCTGCAGGTTCAATATCCTTTGAACCCCGGTAGTTCACAGTTGCGCTGAGTTACGTGGGTTGTGATACCTTCTGGCTCTGAGTCTGTTAGTTAAAAACTCTGTATATGGGAGGTTGTTGTTTTGCATTGAAGGTTTTGCTTATGAGAAGGACCTTTTGATTCCCTGGATGGGACTCTGATGGGTCTGTTAAGAGCCTCTGAACTACTCAGATGTTGTTGGTACACCCCCATTTGTTGGGGTATGTAGGTGGTTGTTATTACTTTGTCAGACAGTTGGAGCCCTGTCTGTTGATCTTGGTTCTAATTTCTCTGCTTGTATTTTCTCTGTTTGCATTTTCTCCACATTCAGGGTAACTTTTCCCCTGAACTAGTGAATGACATATATGTTTAATTAAAGAAGGACTATTAACCCCTTTGAAGTTGTTTTTCCTTTATAAAGCAGATCAAAGAACCTGTGCTAGCAGGCCATCCTGGGTGAACTAAGGTGCTTGCTGTTATAGCAGTTGAGCTAGGATTTGAAGCTAATAGTTTAAATTTAGCATGCTTTATATTATACCATGCTGCCTTTTTTTTGGACTCTGATCATTTCATCATGTACAGTACTACAAATACAAAACTGACTTGATGAAGCAGTGCCAAGAATATCTATCTAATATGTATCTATCTATACATATATGTATATACACACATACATGCACATTTACATACTTACACACATATACAAAAGATATTACTTGCTGAGTCCAGGAAGCAAATAAACAGCAAGGGTGGTTTTCCACAAGCACAAATCCAGTAAGATCAGTCTTGCCTCAATCTATGTTCAAAGATGCTTCTTTACTAGGCAAAATCATTTACAAAATGATAAAATTAAAGCAAATGATGATAGGTATCATAAAAATTTAATTAGGTACACTCTTTGAGAAGAAATCACAGGCATCAAAATCATGACTTTATGATGTGAGAAAACAACCCCTAAAGAGGTCTTTATATTATTTTTGACAAACTCTTTCACCATTCCCATGAACCTAACCTGTCTTTACCATACAATTTAGGTTATTGAAGTAGATAAAAACCATTTTTCAGCAAGTCTATTATAAAACAGTATGCCAAATGTCGCTATAAAGTCCCAAGATTGAGTTAATGGTGTTAGGTCAATAGGTCAACGTCAACCCAGATCAGCCCCTATTTTATTTCTCCCGTAGGCCTGCTAGTGGCTTTGCTCTGCTTAGCTTTCCTCCTCTAAAATTAACTGTATCATTCCCAACATTATTTCCCATGATATTTTCATAGAACCCATTAACACTGTTCAGGTTAGTGAGCCTGAATTAAAAAAAAAATACAAACCTGGTTTTCAGAATCATTCTGCTGCTCATACCCTATTTAGTTCCCCTTTATCTTTATTTTCCCTATTAGAATGTAAACTGTCAGCTACAGTTTAGCTTGCTAGCAGTATCCTCAGCCTTTAGCAGAGTGCCTGGCATGTAGTAAGTGTTTAATAAATGTGTTGTCATTTATTCCTTATTGATCCTGCAAGGTTCAGACTGGAAATACCACCATTATTTATTTTTAGATTTTTGCAACGTCTTTTTTCAAAAAAACCTTCAAAAGCCTGATACAGAGAACATTTCAACAAATGTTGAGTTGAGCTATCTCTATCTTCCCCCATGGGGCCCCTGTGAGCTGTCATAAGAGAGCTAATATTGTCCTAACACGATGACCTATTTAGAAATGAGTAAAACTACTTAGTGAGGAAGAGTCACCAGGGCAAGGATCAGGGGGAGAAAGGAGAGAGGAATGAAAGCTCTGATGGGTAAGATGAAGAGTTCACAAATTCAGCGTGGGGTTGAGTGGTAGTTGGCAAATTATCCTGACTCCCAGTGCCAGTCACTGCCCCATGAAAAAGCACTCCATCTTATTTCTAAGTATGCCCTTAGTGAAACTCTCTTCTCCTTAGAGGGCTCCTGGAATTGCTGCAAGCAGAAGAAGTTGACCTCAGGGTTGACCCCACACTCTGCAGCTGAGCCGAGCTTTGCATTTCTATCCTCTGTCTCTTCTAGTCAAATTTAATATAGTATACTCTATTTACGTTCACAAATGTGAGAGAGATTGATGTGGAAAATAGAAAGTAGCAGTAAAGACATACATTGAACCTGCCCTAAAGTCTCTAAGAATGAGCTCATAGTCAGTGGCGAGTTTTCAGGTACAGTAACTTGGAAGATTACTGGAGCTGGTCTGGGATAATTGCATATATTTTCCTAAAGTCAAATTATTATTTGTTGGTCTCAAGTATGAAATCAGTAAATACAATATAAAGGATAAAAACTTTACCTTTGATTTCCCTGGGAACTCCCAGATGAGCAGTCTTTCTCTATCAGTGCTGATGAGGACTTTCTCTGCAACTCCTAGTTTTATAAATTATGGGCAGCAAGGTGGCACAGTGGATAGAGCAGTGGGCTTAAAGTCAGGAATAACTAAGTTCAAATCCTTTCTTAGATTCTTTTTTATGAGTATTTTTTACAATTTATTTGTTTTTAGTTTTCAACATTCCATTTCCACAAGATTTTCAGTTTCAAATTTTCTCTCTATCTCTCCCCTCCCCAGCCCCATTCTGATTACTCATTCCCCCAATCTACCCTCCCTTCTATCACATCCCTCCCTTCCCTTATCCCCATCTCCTCTATTTTCTTGTAGGCCAAGACAGATTTCTATACCTCATTACCTGTATTTCTTATTTCCCAGCTACATGCAAAAACAATTCTCAACATTCCTTCCTAAAACTTTGAGTTCTAACTTTTCTCCCTTCCTCCCTTTCCACCCATCCCCACTGAGAAGGCAAGCAATTCAATATAGTCTATGCAAGTATAGTTTTGCTAAAGACTTCCATAATAGTGATGTTGTGAAAGACTACCTATATTTTCCTCCATCCTGTCCTGCCATCATTTATTCTATTCTCTTTTGACCTTATCCTCCCCAAAAAGTGTATACTTCTAAATACCCCCTCTTCTCATTTGCTTTCCCCTTTATCATTCACCCACACCCTATTTATCCCCTCGTCCCCTACTTTCCTGTAGTGTAAGATAGATTTTCCTACCAAATTGAGTGTGCATGTTATTCCTTCCTTAAGCCAAATGTGATGAGAGTAAGCTTCACTTTTCCCCTCTCACTTCCCCCTTATCCCTTCCATTGAAAAAGTTTTTTCTTGCCTTTTTTATGAGAGATAATTTGCTCCATTCCATTTCTCCCTTTCTCCTCCCAATATATTTCTCTTTCACCCCTTAATTTTATTTATTTAGATATCATTCCTTCCTATTCAAGTTACCTTGTGCCCTCTGTCTATATATATATATATATATATATATATATATATATATATATATATATATGTGTGTGTGTGTGTGTGTGTGTATAATTCCTCCAACTACTCAAATACTGAGAATAGTTTCAAGAGTTACAAATTTTATCTTTCCATGTAGGAATGTAAACAGTTCAGCTTTAGTAGATCCCTTATGATTTCTCTTTCCTGCTTACCTTTTCATGCTTCTCTTGATTCTTGTGTTTTAAAATCAGATTTTCTATTCAGCTCTGGTCTTTTCATCAAGAATGATTGAAAGTCCTCTATTTCCTTGAATTATCAATATTTCCATTGAAGTATTATAGTCAGTTTTGCTAGGTAGGTGATTCTTGGTTTTAGTCCTAGTTCCTTTGATTTCTGGAGTATCATATTCTAAGCCCTTTGATCCTTTAATGTAGAAGCTGCCAGGTTCTGTGTTATCCTGATTGTATTTCCACAGTACTCAAATTGTTTCTTTCTGGCTGCTTGCAATATTTTCTCCTTGACCTGGGAACTCTGGAATTTAGCTACAATATTCCTAGGAGTTTTTCTTTTTGAATCTTTCAGGAGGTGATGAGTGAATTCTTTCAGTATTTATTTTACCCTCTGGTTCCAGAGTATCTGGGCAGTTTTCCGTGATAATTTCATGAAAGATGATATCTGGACTCTTTTTTTTTTTTGATCATGGCTTTCAGGTAGTCGCATAATTTTTGAATTGTCTCTCCTGGATGTATTTTCCAGGTCAGTTGTTTTTCCAATGAGATATTTCACATTATCTCCTATTTTTTCATTCTTTTGGTTTTGTTTTATAATTTCTTGGTTTCTCATAAAGTCATTAGCTTCCATTTGGTCCATTCTAATTTTTAAAGAACTATTTTCTTCAGTGAGCTTTTGAACCTCCTTTTTCATTTGACTAATTTTTCTCTTTAAAGAATTCTTCTCCTCGTTGGCTTTTTAGACCTCTTTTACCATTTGAGTTAGTCTATTTTTAAAGGTATTAATTTCTTCAGTATTTTTTGGGTCTCCTTTAGCAAGCTCTTGATTCGCTTTTCATGATTTTCTTGTGTCGTTCTCATTTCTCATTCCAATTTTTCCTCCACCTCTCTTATTTGATTTTCAAAATTCTTTTTGATTGCTTCCATGGCCTGAGATTAATGTATGTTTATTTTGGAAGTTTTGGATGCAGAACCCTTGACTTTTAGGTCTTTCTCTGATGGTATGCATTGTTCCTCTTCATCCAAAAGGATGGAAGAAAATACCTGCTCACCAAAAAAGTAACCTATTGTTTTATTCTTTTTCCCTTTTTGGGGGCAGTTACTTGACTTTTGAGTTCTTTGTCAAGGAGAGGGTATACTCTGGGGACCTATGAGTTCTCAGTTCCTCCAAGGTGGCAAGGGAGAGAAGTTTATTCCTCTCCTAGCCTGTGCTCTGATCTGTGAGCAGAATTCCCTCTCCAAAGCCTTCACCAACTCTACCACACCAGCAAGTACTCCTCCTCACCCCAGAGTCCCCACTCAGGGTTGAGATGCAGATCAGCTGCTCAATTCCCCCAGGGGCTTTAAGCCAGGGCTCCAACAATAGAAGCTGCCACTGTCTGGGGTTGGGGCATCCCCTTCTCACCCAAGTAAAAGAACTTCCTCACTGACCTTTGAAGTTGTCTTTAGCATTTGTGAGTTGAGCAATCTGGGACTTGCAGTTCCTTCTGGTGGCACCTTGAAGGCTGCTCCAATCCTGTCCTTGTTTCAGCATGGCCCACACTGTGCTGCACTCCACTCTTCAGTTGATGTGATAGACCTTTCCTGTAGGCTTTCTAGGCTGCCTTGGGCTGGAAATCTCTTTCACTCTGTCATTTTTGGACTTCTGCTACTTTAGAATTTGTTTAGAGTCATTTTTTAACAGGTATTTTATCCCTTCCCTAGATTCTTGCTAGTAATATTACTGTGGGGCAAACCATAGTGCCTCTCAGTTGCAATTTCTTCTTTTGTACAATGGGATTATAATAGTATCTACCTTTCAGCTTTGTTGTGAGAACAACATGAGATAACACATGTAAAGCTACTACATTTGCTACTATTATTATTGTGATGGTTTAAAAGATGTCTACAGAGGTCAGAGTGATTTTCCAGAGTCTTATAGCTACCATGTGTTGGTATGTGGGACCTGGTATGGGGAGCTGGCTCTTCCTGGCTCCTAGGCCAGCTCTTTAGATACTGGCATTGACCTTTCAGCATAAGAATAAGGATCATTGAAATGGCATCTTATCCCAGCACCCTTTCTTTCTGAATTACATAGAAAAAGATGAGGACAAAATACGCTATAATTGTGTATGCTCTAAAGCACACTAATAAAAGTTTCATCTTTGAATAGCCAAAGAGTAGACATAATATCTCACTATCCTTTTGAATCTTTTCCTACATTTATTTTTGCAATGCCAAGTTAGTTCAATAGCCCTTGGTAGGTTGGACATAGATTTAATTTTTCCACACTAACATTTTATGAATTGTGAGGTGCCTCCTGGCATTTATTGATGTCTCTTGTTTTGTTCACCTTAGATGGCTTTACCAGACACTGCCACGAGGGTAAACAATTTAGTAATATTATACTGTCCCTTAAAAAGACACATATGCACACACCTATTCCTATAAGATTCACTAAATCCAAATGTGACATGGTGAAGATAACCACTGACTTCAGGGCATGAGTGCTGATTTCTAAGTAAAAGGATTGATTCACTCAGATAGAGAGAAATACCCACATGATTTTCAACAGGCTATAAAATGATGGATTTTAGGTTTTCATTCACCCCAAATTTGTATTATTCAGAGTTTATCATAGGAGTCTTCATTAGGAAACAGATAGAGTCATCGTTGGCAATGTCTTCTACAATGATAACAAAGGTAAATTAAAGGGGTTCACAGGAAATATAACAGAATGAGGCAAAATTTGGAGCTCATGGCTGTTTGGTGATAGGTTTGGCTCTTCGAAACCATCAGTATCAATTCAACTAATAGTGAGAGCCTTTTAGTGTAATCAAGTTTATTCTGTACCTCTCAAAGAAAATTATAATTAATCCTTAAGAAATTAGAAAACCTTTAGCCTATTCTTCCCCCATATCTAAATCACACCCCTATTGTCCACACCATTTGTGTGGCAAAGAATGTTGGACCTGGAGTTTACAAACCTAGTTTTGAAACTTGGCTCCTACAGTTACTAGCAATATCACTCATGGTAAATACCAGTTTCCTTACCTGTGAAATGGGCATGATAATACATGTTCTCCCAACTTTATGGGCTTCGTGGAGCTCTTGTGGAAGTGTATTAACCATTTCTGTCCACTAGAGTACCTGCAAAAGCACTGCATGGGCAGTCCCCATCTCATGACCAGATTGAGTTCCCAAAGCTCTCTTGAAAGTTGGTTGCCTGGAACTAGGAACCCAATTTTTCTATTAGAATATTATATATGTTGGTAACATCAGAAGACCAACACACAGAATCCCATTTAAACTACAATATACTTGACTTAATTGTAGATTACAAAGAAAAAACAGTGAAGTGTTTTAGGGCATTTATATGGCTATAGAAAATCACCAATCATGACTTGATTATGAGAAATGGTGTATCATTACTCATGACATATGTGTCAAGTGAAAGATGACATGACTAAGGAAACAATCAAACAAACGTTTGATCTTTTGAACTTATCAATTTCATTAACCGATGCATGCCAACTGCCTAACAGACTAGGTAGACCCCAAATACAAGGAGAGACAGACTTTTACACATTAAAAACAATTATTCAAATAAGACCAATAAATTAAAAGGATATAATAGTACATTAGGTAATCTGATTTCTAATTGGATGAAAAAAAGATTAGAAACTTTCCAAGTTGGGAGGGGGAGAGTGAACAGGTGTAATTTCCTAAAATCAGAAAAAGAGGTGTTCCACCTCCTCCGAGTGTCAGTAAACAATCAAAGGAATATGGAAACAATAACAATGATGACTATAGGGCTAGTTTTCAGATAAGACTTATGGGTTGCTTAAGATGTACCATTGTGAGAAAACCCCTTGCGTCAAGTCTTTGGATCTGACTGGGTTTCTGATCAGCATAACTGAAGTGCTCGGTTAAAGTTCTCTAAATAGCAGGTAGAAGTGGTTCAGTTTCCCAGCCTTGCAGGGTTAGGTTCAAACAATGCAATAAGGTTTCCTCCCAATTCCCCACAACTGAATAAAGTTTTCTCACAAGACAGAAGTTGGACTAAATTCACAATCGAATAGAAAGTGTACTGAACTAGCTTCGTAATTGTTGCAAGATGGAGTCAGTGTAATTCATTCATTTCCCACAATTAACCACTTGGCTTTCCTAATCCCCTCAATTCCCTCATGTATGACCTAGGAAGGAGGTGATCTTGTTATGTAGGAAGCTCGAGAGATAAACAGATAACTAGATGCAGCTAGGTGGTGTAATGGATAGAGTGGTAGGCTTGGAGTCAAGAAGAACTGAATTCGAATCCAACCTCAGGCACTTACTAGATGTGTGACTATACAAGACTCTAAACCTTTGCCTGCCTTCATTTCCTCATCTGTAAAATGGGGATCGTTGTGATGAGCAAATGAGGTAATATTTTACAAAGCATTTTTCAAACCTGAAATGGCAGCTACAATGATTAAATGCTTGTCTTCAGTCTGAGTGCTTCACTGGCACCCAGTATCACAAATAAATAATTTTGTACCTGATGCAAAAATAGAAAAATGAGTATTTAGCTGGATACTTTCTATCTTTTTTACTTACCTCTAGATTGTAAGTTCTTAAAGGAAGGAATGATCTTGTAGAGTAAATGATATTCAGTAAAATTTGTAGAAAGAAGAGAAAAGAAGGGAGGAAAAGAGAAAGAAGGTAACTGAGGGATGCTGAGGCACTAAATGATCCCTCTAGTGGACTGAGAGAGTAGATACACTCTTATAAAATGCTGTTTTTTAAAAAAAATACAGTTTGTTGCCTCAGGCATTTGTGCACAAAACAGATGAGATCAAAACTGAGCGCTGATTTGTAGCATTAACAGTTTAAAGGATGTAAATATTCACACCGAAAATTTAACAATCAGTGCCTGTGAAACATTTCAAGCTGATTCCAATCCCTTACATAACGCTTTCTTCTTCATTAATATATAATTTTCCTTCATTCTTTTCCTGCTTATTTTCATATGTAAGGAGAAAATTACAGGCAACAAAACAGAAGTCTATTTTTTTTTTAGAAAGAAAGTGTGGCATAGTTGGTAAGAGTATTAAGAAGATTTAGGTTCAAATCCTGCTTAGACACTTACTAGCTGTTGAACCCTAGCCATATGGCTCTCAATCTCAATTCCTCCATCTGTAACATGGGAATAATAAAGGCATTTACCCACAGGGTTATTGTGAGCATCAAAGCATACCTTATAGCACTATCAAAAGGGTAGCTGTTACTATCATTAGAAAGACCACTCTATCCTGATGGAAATACTATGAATTAGAGAAAATGGTAGCTGCACAAATTGTAGTGATTGGTGATTTTTAAAAAAAGCATACCGTATATGTTTGCCAAGAATTCTTAACATCTTTTAAGTGAACAAATACTTTTCCAAGAATTTTTATTTTCGTTGTTTCCTGTTCTCTGCCATGGGTAATATTGTTTCAGAAGCAAGGAAACATAATTTCCCCTAACGATTTTGCCTTTCCTTTTGGCAAAGGCATATTTTATTTGTCCTGATGTAACTCAAATGGAATTGTCATTAAAGTATCTGGCCTTCTGAAGAACAATTACCTTTTCACTCTTTCAAAAAGATTTTGGTATGTAGTGGGACTGATAGCATTAGCTGCTGTAAAATTGAGATTTGTTAGTCATTTGCCCCTGCAGAGTTCAGTAGGAGGATTATTGGCTGTGCTTAGAAAAACTGCAGGTTCAGGCCCTTAGGTACCTCCTGTGGTCAAGAAACTACTTTCCATGACTAGTATCATTTCTCCCAACATATGTGCAAATGGAATCTTCATAAAGTCAGATAAGACACAGAAACTGAAAGAAAATGTGTTCAATCACATAAAACTGAGTGCTTGTAAAATGTAACACTTGATCATAGGATTTTAGGTTTGGAGAGAAAGGAACTGTAAAAATCATTTAGTATAACCTCCCTTTCTCCTAATTTTACCGAAAAGGAAATTGAGGGCATGAGAGATGAAGTAACTTGACCAGTACAACATAGTGGCAGAGCTGGAACCCCAATAGAAGTCCCCAGACTCTAAACCCATCAGTCTCTTCCCTGTACTGTATTGGTTAAAAATGACACTGCTAAAATATGCTTTTCAGATAGAATTATCACGGTGATTGAAAAATAAAAGGTTAAATGAGTAGGTCTATAATTATTTCTGTCTTTCACCGGGACCCCTCATCCTAAGCACAGCATCATTTCAGTCATACAGAGTCTTCATAAACTAAGTGGGATTTATTAGTCTGCATTCGTCATAGTCTCAATTTCTCTGACTGATGCTGCCAGTACCTTAGAAAGTTTGTCAGAAGAATTGAAAAATATAGGTTGAGAGTGTGGGGGAGGGGGATACATGAATGAGATGGAAGAATCAGATCAACCCAAGCAGAAATGTTAAGATGAAGAATTTATATGAAACCATTCATCAAGAGTTGTATTGACCATTAAGGAGAATGATAAATTTGTGGATTGATATTTTTAGTTCATACCCTGAATTAAGATTTAGCCAATCAATTCCAGGAACCAGTTAATGTTCTTAGCAATTAGCAGAATACATCCATACATATATATATAATCACAATGCAAAACTGAATCTCAACAGTTTCTGCAGACGAATAAACAAACATATAAATATATAAATATACACAGACATTCATATATGTGCATTTGTATATGCATGCATATATTTGTTTATTCATCTGAAGAAATTGTTGAGATTCGGTTTTGTATTATGATTAAATAATTTCAAAGTCTAATAACTATTTAAAATTTATTAGTAATATGTTAGTGTGATAAATTTGCCATAAATAGCAATTTTTAATTGTGCTGACTGGAGCTAAGCACTGTCTTTCTCTGGGCAGCTCTCCCCATCTTGTCCTTTACTGAATGATTCCTTTCCTAATTTTTCTGTGCAGGAAAATAAAGGATTAATAATAACTCACATTTACATAACGTTGTAAAGTGTGCAAAATATTTTATACATATTATATTTTAATCAATATTTAGGGTTAGTGGAAATCTTAGAGGCTGTCTCGTTCAACCCCCTTCTTAATGATGAGGAAATGGAGTCTCAAAGAAATCAAATAACTATCACGGGGTCCCAAAGCCAATCAGCATCAGAGGCAGGATCTGAACTCAGGGCCTTCTTTAAGTAAGTCCAGCATGCTTGCTATGTCACACTATCTCTACACATTTATATATTTTTGCTTTAATGTTTTGCAAAGTGCTTTACATCTGTTATCTCATTTGATCCTCATAGACATATTGTGGAGTAGATGGCATTATTATTCCATTTTACAGTTGAGGAAACTGGGTTCCAGAGAAGTAAAATGATTTGTCTAGGATCCCACAGCTAAAATGTGTTTGAGGCCCCAATCAAACCCTGGTCTTCCTGATTCCAATTCCAGTCTTGTAGCCATTAAGCCATAGCTGTCTTTTAGAGTTTAGTGTTAGAACCAAAACACCTTCTTTTTATCTACTCCTGGAGTGAAATGTAGAAGCATATGTCTTAACCTACAAAGTCACCTCTAGTCTTTAACTCTGTTTGTTTCACTAATGCTCTGAATTTCTTTTCGACTCCATCATTTCTTATAAACCTATAAAAGGATTAGCTGTTAGAATGCTGGGTATTCACTGCCTCTCTCAAGTTCATACTTGTCACTGAATCACTGAACTGAGAATGATCTCTGCTAGCACCTGATGGAATGGTTGATAAACATAAGCTGGTATGTAAAGTCCCAGGTTGGGACAAGATTTGAGCCTATGCTGAAACTGAACAAGGTTGGCTAATCGGAATGTGACTGTACATTTCTAAGAAATCATTCAAGTGTGATTTTTGCAGGAAATATAAAGAATTGCTCAAATGCTTCCCTTTTCAACAAGTTTATACAAACACACACTTGGAAAAGATTAGTGGGCCTATGAAAATATAGCTTGGTAAAAGTATTTATGTTGAGAACTATTTTGGAGGTAATCAAGAATGGGAGACACAGGGTTACTGGAGTGATGACTAGAGACTGGAAGAGTTTTCTTTGTTTCAAAGAGGAAAGGTTAGATCTCTGTAGCTAGTGCATTAATTACTGTTTATTTCAAAAGCAATTTATTTTATTGTGGTGTGCAGTATTTGTTACCTAGACAACCAACTTCTTGAGAGGGGATATGCCAACAAAAGAAAGTCAAAAAGACACTGAAGTCAATGTTGATAGTACATTTTCAAATCAAATTAAAGAAAAACCTGAAAAGTGGTAGCTGGTAGGGTAGTACACAGGTACCTGATAACATTCAATTCAATTCAATTTGAATCATTTCATTTAAATGAACATTTATTAAACATCTATGGGTTTAATTATGAAACAGGATGCCTAATCATTAAGCAGATCTTAGCAAAATGGTTCTGGCACTGGAGAGACTGGCATTTACTTTGGTACTTACGACTCTTCACCCTTTTTAACAGAAATGCTAGAGAAGGAGGGTCACACTCTATATTGTTCTCAGAGAAGAGGAAATCTTTTATTCCCTAGTTTCACATTTTTTCTGGGTGACCTTTCAGACATGATCTAGAGGAACTATAGATGGATATGGGCTGAATCAAATAGAATAATTTTTGATCTCCTACCTCTCTCCTGAACTTGAGATATTTTACTGAATTCTAGTCATGTAATAATAGTATAACAGTGTCACATAGAAAAAAATAGACCATGTACATGAGACTTTAGTCTAGCATTGAATCAACAAAGAAAATAAAACAATGTACAATAATATATCTAAAACACCAAGTTAGCAAGAACCCAAGAGTTTAGTTCTACAATATTTGAGAAAGTGATGATTTATATCACTTCAAGAAATTCCTGGCTATGAGATTCCTACTTCGACAAACCCAGAGGTCAAGTAATTTTGTTATTGTTTAATAGTTTTCAGTTGTGTCCAACTCTCCATGATCTCATTTGGGATTTTCTTGACAGAGATACTAGAGTGGTTTGCCATTTTCTTCTCCTACTCATTTTACAGATGAAGAACTGAGGCAAACAGAATTAAGTGACTTGCCTAGGGTCACACAGCTAGGAAGTGTCTGAGGCCAGATTTGACATCAGGAGGATCAATCTTCTTGACTCTTGGTCCAGCACACTATTCACTGTGCCACCTAGCTGCCCATATACATATATAATACATATATGTCTATATATGCACATGCATATGTAGATATATACACATACATGCATATATCTACATGTACTCAATATGTAACTGGGGAATATATAAATATATATACACACAAATAAATTACACACATATATGTGTATATATGTATACAGGATATATGTACATACACATGCACATAACTTTGTGTATAATTTGACCTATCTATAATTGAATATCTATATGTTATATATTATATATATGCATATATATAGCTGAATATATTTGTACACATGTATACCATGCTGGAGATGTAGATATATATTATGTATATATAAAATTGGATATATATTTTTATATAGAAATCTGGAGATATATAGTTATATAAAACTGGAGATATATGTATATGCATATATATGTATATAGAGAGTTAAATACACTTGTTTAAACAAAATTGAAATGTAGACAAAGCTAGGATGATGTATGTTTGATAAGAGTTGTGCAAATTCAATTATATTTTCACTCACAGAATCCCTCACATGCAGCCAAGCCTTAGGTGGTGTTTAGGCTGCTCTGAATCTTAGACTTCCAAGGATGACACAGCTTGGTTTGTTTATTTTCTCCTGCCCACATCTCTCGGAGAAAGTAAGATAATGTAGACAAAACAACTCAATTCATAATGAAAAGAATGATTTTAAGAGTCAGCTAATCCAATTTCTTTATTCATTTGCGGATGAAGGCAACTGAGTTTCAGAGAGGTGAAATGATTTCTACTGAGTTCCAGAGCTAGTAAGTACTAAAGCCAGGATCATTCTAAACTCATGCTTAGTGTCAGATCCAATGTCTTAATTAATAGTAATGAGAGTTAGCATTTATTTAGTGTTCTAAGGTTTGTTTGCAAAGCACTTTAGAAGTATTTTATTTTATACTCACAGTAACCATGGGATGTAGGTACCATTATTATCTGTTATACGAGTGAACAAACTGAGGTAGAAAGAGGTTAAGTGACTTGCCCAAGGTCACTTCTAGGAAGTAACTGAGATCAAATCTACCTGATTTCAACTCCAGTTCTCGCCCCCTCTTGGCACTATGTCCTTCCTATATCTTCCCTTTCTTTCCTCTAATACCAGTCAGTGAAACTGAGAAATGCAATAAAGCTTTTTGTTTCATTTTCCTAACAAGAAGGCATAATTTTGATTTATTTGAGACAAAGTGAATTGATCAACACATTTCCATCAGCTGAGTCAGCATTCATTAACTCCCTCTAGCTTATGGCCCTGCATAAAACCTTAGGTAATTTTGAAGTCATAGGGGAAAAGTAGGTTTCTTCTTTTTTAAAATTAAGTTCTGATAATGTCAAATTACCTGTAGTAGGTAAGAATATGAAGCTCAGGTTTTTTTTTAGTAAAATAAAAATCTATTATTTATAACTTAATTTGTTCAAACATGTTTTGTCATATTTAGAGGTGCGAAGGCCCAGAAAATATCATAGAAATCTTTAATGAAAAAAAGACCTTTTTTCAACCCAACCTCTATCTTTTTTCTCTTTTTTTTCCTTTTCCATTCTCCTTTCCCTTCCTTCTTTCCTTCCTCCTTTTTCTTCCTTCCTTTATTTTTTCTTCTTGCTCTTTCCCTCTCTCTTCTCTTCCCCTCCCCTTTCTTTATTCTCTCCTCTCACCTCTCTCTACATACTCTCTTGATCATTTCATCAGCTCCCATAGATGCAATTGACATCTCCATGCAGATAACTCCCAGATCTACACATCCTGTGTCTATCTCTCCTTAGCTCCAGTCCTTCCTCTTAGCTGCTTATCTCCACCTATATGACCCATAGGTACCTGAAACTTAACATGTGCAAAACCTAATTCATTCTTTTTCTTCCTAACCCCAGCTCTCTTCTTAACTTTTTATTTCTGTCCAAGGCCCCACCATCCTCCTGGTTATGCACATTCTCAACTTTGGAATCATACCCAGTTTTTCCCTTTCTCTTATCCCACACAGGCAGTCAGTTTCCAAATCTTGCCATTTCTAATCCCACAGCACTTCTCACCTCAATATACAATTCTGCCAGATTAATCTTTGAAACATTAGATAATTAGAAGAGGAAGGTATTATAGAGATCACTAACCTACTTTTCTTAAGAGATGAGAGAAGTGAAGTTCAAATGAGTTTAAATGACTTTCAAAAAGGCCACAAAGATAATGAAAATGAAGCTGAAAGAAGAACACAAATCTCCTGACTTTGGGTCCTTTGAACTTTGACCTGAACCCTGTGATGACATCCTTCTGCTCAAAACTTCAGTGACTTCTCATCACCTACTGAATCAAATCATGCTGAAAAGATCAGAGGATCAGACAACTTCCAGCTCAAAGAGACCTTAGAACCCCCCAGTGCAATTCAAAATCCTGTCATTTAAGATTCTTTACCATCCAGCCCCAACTTGCCTTTCCAGCTTGATCCAAAGATTCAGTTTGAAACTGCAGTAATAAAATGTTTTGTTATGCAGTTCCTAGATGGGGAAATTCCTAGTAATCTATGCTTAGGTGAAACTGAATGTCTTGCTATTTTTCTCCCTAGGTACCTTTGCCTTTCCTGCTTGTACCTTTGCCCAAGCTGCTCTCTTAGCCTGGGATGCCTCTCTCTTTTCTGCTTGTTGAAATTCTAGCCATATATCCATCAAGGACAAACACAAAGGCCACCTCCTCTCTGTTGCTTTCCCTGATAAATAAAACTACAATTGATTGCTCCATCCTCTAAAGTCCTGTAATATTTTGAATCTATTACTTTTACTGTACTTATCAAATACTCTCTTGTATTATGATTATTTATATACATCTTTTCTGCCCTATAGAATATAACCTTATGAGGGAAAGAATTCTTTGTATCTTTTCACATTGCATAGCTTAATACCTTATAAACAGCAGGTGATCACTATTAAAAATAATCCGATAGTCTCACTTAATTTTATTGAAAAATTAATTGTATTGATATATTTAGTTTTCATGGCACAATCATTTCTGCATATATTTCTTCCTGCTAGCCCTTCTGCCTAAACCCTCTCATCTTCCTCTCTTTTTTATTATTGCCAAGGATACAACCATCACATAGGCTCGCAACCTAGTTGTGTGTAATTCTTGACTCATCACTCTTTTTCACTTTCCATATTTAATCACATGCCACATCCTGTTGTTTCTACCTACACAACATCTGTCCTATACACTCCATTCTCTCCTCTGACCATGACACTCCCTGGTAGCTTTCAGCACCTCAAGCCTGGACTATTGTGAAAACCTGTTGATTGGTCTTCCTGCCTCAAATCTCTTCCAAAGTTCTATCTACTACTCTACTCCCTATTACCTCCAGGATCAAACGTAAACTATTCTGTTAGATTTAAAGCTCTTCAGAACCTGGCCTCTCTCTACCCTTCCAGTCTTACACATGACTACTCCTGTTCTCTGTAGCTCTCGCAGTAGTGACTTTCTTTTGGCTCTTCTCACAGGACCCGCCATCTTCTGACTCCATTTTTCACTCGCTGTCCCCCATTCCTAGAATGTTCTCCCTCCCTCTTTTTTTGGCTTTTTTCAAATCTCAACTAACATTCTGCTTTCCGCAAAAAGTTTGTCCTGATTTCCCTTTTAGTGTCTTCTCTCTGAGATTATATTCAATTTAACCTATATATATCTTGTTTGTATATAATTGTTAGCATGTTGTCTTTGCCAATAGACTGGGAGCTTCTTGAGGGCAAAGACTATTTTTTGCCTTTCTTCTTACCACCAGTGCTCAGTGCAGTGCTCAGAACATTGTAGTTGTTTAATAAATTCTTGTTGATATATCAGGGAATCTTTTGAACATAACTCCTTTCTTTCTATTTTTTTGTAACTTTGTAAAATATTTTATTTTTTAAATTTTTACTATTTATTTATTTTGGTTTTCAACATTCATTTCCACAAGATTTTGAGTTCCAAATTTTCCCCCCATCTCTTCCTTCTACCCACCCCAAGACAACATACATTCTGTTCACCCCTTCCTCCAATCTGCCCTCCCTTCTATCATATCCCTCTCTTTCCTTGTCCCTATCTCCTCTATTTTCTTGTAGGGCAAGATAGATTTCTATACCCAATTACCTGTATATCCTATTTCCCAGTTGCATGTAAAAACAATTTTTAACATTCAATTTTAAAACTTTGAATTCCAACTTCTCTCCTTTCCTTCCTCCCCATCCATCCCCACTGAGAAGGCAGGCAATTTGATGGATGTTATACATGTGTAGTTATGCTAAAGACTTCCATAAAAGTCATGTTGTGAAAAACTACCTATATTTCCCTCCATCCTTTCCTGCCCCCCATTTATTCTATTGTCTCTTTTGACCTTATCTCTCCTCAAAAATATTTACTTCTAAATTATCCCCTCCTCCTATTTGCACTCCCTTCTACCATTCCCCCACTTATCCTCTTCTACCTTACTTTTCTGTAGTATGAGATAGATTTTCATACCAAATTGAGTGTGCATGTTATTCCCTGCTTAAGCCAAATGTGAAGAGAGTAAGCTTTACTTTTTCCCTCTCACCTCCCCACTTTTCCAATCCATTGAAAAAGCTTTTCCTTACCTATTTTATGTGAGACAATTTGCCCCATTCTATTTTTCCCTTTCTCCTCTCAATATATTCCTCTCTCACCCCTTAATTTTATTTTTTAGATATCATCACTTCCTATTCAATTCACCCTGTGCCTTCTGTCTATATGTATATAATCCCTCCAACTACCCAAATACTGAGAAAAGTGTCAAGAGTTACAAATATTATCTTTCCATGTAGGAATGCAAACAGTTCAACTTTAATAAGTCCCTTATGATTTCTTTTTCCTGTTTCTCTTTTTGTGTTTCTCTTGATTCTTGTGTTTAAAAGTAAGATTTTCTATTCAGCTCTAGTCTTTTCATCAACAAGGTTTGGAAGTCCTTTATTTCATTGAATGACCATTCCCTCCCCTCCCCAAGTATTACACTCAGTTTTGCTGGATAGGTGATTCGTGATTTAATCCTAGATAGATCCTTTGACCTCTGGAATATGATATTCCAAGTCCTGTGATCCCTTAACGTAGAAGTTGCTAGATCTTGTGTTATCCTGATTATGTTCCCACAACACTTGCATTGTTTCTTTCTGGCTGCTTACAGTATTTTTTCCTTGACCTGGGAGCTCTAGAATTTGGTGACAATATTCCTAGAAGTTTTCCTTTTGGAATCTCTTTCAATATTTATTTTACCTTCTGCTTCTAGAATATCAAGGTAGTTTTCCTTAATAATTTCTTGAAAGATGATGTCTAGGTTCTGTTTTTGATCATGGCTTTCAGGTATTCCCATAATTTTTAAATTGTCTCTCCTGGATCTATTTTCCAGGTCAGTTGTTTTTCCAATGAGATATTTCATATTATCTGCTATTTTTTCATTTCTATGGTTTTGTTTTATAATTTCTTGATTTTTTTCATGAAGTCATTTGCTTCTACCTACTCCATTTTAATCTTTAAGGAATTATTTTCTTCAGTGAGCTTTTGGACCTTCTTTTCCATCTGGCTAATTTTGCTTTTTAGAGTATTCGTCTCCTCATTGGCTTTTTGGATCTCTTTTGTCATTTTGATTAGTCTATTTTTTTTAAGTGTTATTTTCTTCAGTATTTTTGGAGTCTCCTTTAGCAAACAGTTGACTTGTTTTTCATGACTTTCTTACATCACTCTCACTTCTCTTCCCAATTTTTTCTCTACTTCTCTTACTTGATTTTCAAAATCCTTTTTGAGCTCTTCCATGGCCTGAGACCTATTCATATTTTTCTTGGAGGAGCTTTGACTTTGTTGTCTTCTGTTTGCATGTTTTGGTCTTCCTGGTCACCAAAATAAGGTACTATAGTGATTCTTTTTCCAGTTTTTGTTAATTTCCTCAGGCATTTACTTGACTTTTCAGCTTCAGTCAAGGTAGATCTCTGCTTCTAGTGGCAGTGGGTTTGTACTGTCAGTCTCTGGATTCCCCTACTATCTGTGGGCCAAGGGCTCCAGAAACAGTCTCTAAGGCTGCCCCTGCTGCTGCTTCAGCTGCTGTGTGTGCCTCTGCCCTTCCCCCTCTGATGCCCTAGAGCCGAGGCCAGATCACTCCACTCTCCTACTCAGGTACCACAGTCTTTTTTCCACTGAACTTACATTTGTCCTCAATGCTTTGGGGTCAGGAAGTCTGAAAATTGTTACAGGTATCCAAGATTCAGCCCCCCCAGGCCTACTCAGGTCCCGTCTGCGTAAGTGCAGCCCATGCTGGACTGGGCCCTGTCCCCAGTGTAGTCTGCCAGACACTTCCTAGTGGCCTTCCACGTTGTCTTAAGTTGGAGATTTGCTTCACTCCATCATTCTGTGGGTTCTGCAGCTCCAGAATTTGTTTAGAGCCATTTTTTATAGATATTTGACTGGACTTGGGGAGAACACTCTAGAAAGTCTGTACTGTTACTCCACCATCTTCCATAACACATTTCTGGTTTGCTTCTGTGAAATTTCTTCAAGAAACACTTGGACGCAGAAAACTACACCACTTCACCATAGTTCACAAGCTGCAACCCTTCCACAATCAAACTTCAAATTTTTGTCAAGGGGAAGTACCATATTTAATGTACATCTTCTGGTGTAGTAGGAATTGTGGGCTACTCCTCCCAAATGCTTCCATCATAGCCTTCTGCCCTAAGTTGCCCTATGCACCTGCCCAGGAGTTGCATAATGTTTAACTTGTGGGAGACTTTGCCAACTCCTCAAGGTGGGAACCAGGGTAAGTGGGTCAAACAGTAGTCCAAGATCATGAAGACCATGACCATTTTTATAGTATTTATGTATTTCTTCGCCATTTAACAAGTATAAAACTATGCTACCACTTTTGTTAGGTTCTTTTCTTTTAAAAAATTTGTTACAAAGTTTTTGAGCATTGTGCCTCAAGTTTGCTCTCCCTATAAGCTCTGTGGTTTCTACTGAACAATTTTGCCTAGCATTGTGCTTTTTGGTAATGCATATCTCCCTTATAGTAGAAATTGACTGTACTTACCATTCATCTTAATCTTAGTCTTTTAAAATTGGGCAACTGAATATCGGTTATTTTGTTTCTGCTTACTTCATTGTGTATCCGTTCATCCAAGTCTTCCCATGGTTTTTTGAATTCCTCATAGGTGTCATCTATTACAAAAACATAATTACCCCATTACATTCATTTACCACAATTTGTTCAGGCCCTTTTCAATCGATGAACACCCACTTTGTTTTCATTTTTGTTTCTATAGCAAGTGCTGCTATAAATATCTTGGTGTCCGTGAGGCCCTTCTGTCTTTGACCTCCCTAGGGGTATATACCCAGTAACCAGTAGCTATTTATTGAATGGATGAATACATGACCTTTTGGCCAACACTTGCTCTTGTCCATTTAGTGCAAAAATGATTTAAACTGATGTGGTATAGAAAAATGCAAGATCATTTAACTAAAATTTTCATTATTAGTCAATTGTGTTATCATCATGTACAAATATTTAAAACCTGTATTAGTACCTTTAAGTGAGTGAATAATCTATTCTTAGAAAACATTATTAACAGCCTTTGGAAGAAGATGTGAAGTGAGTTGTGAAGTGGAATAAAATAAAATGCTTTGATCACAAAATTTTATATTTTAACTCAAAAGTGTTTCTCTTATTATCCATTAGCTTTTAAAACTAAAATATCTCTTTCATCACTGTGATATGTTAAAATGTGGATAGTAATCTAAATCTAGGCTAAAAGATTAATTATATAGATTCAGAATCTTAGGGTAACCAATGTTTAGAGTTATTTTAATTACTGAATAAAACATTAAATTGCGAAATGGTACCTGAAAATGAATACAATTATAATTATTCACAGTTATTGAAATGTTCTCATCATGCTAAACTGAGTGGCTATAATGCAAATGGTCCTACTGTACTAATTATTAATAATTCACATAGAAAAAAATTCCTCAAGTTTTGCTAATACATTTTATATAGGCAAAATGAGGTATAGAACCAAGATAATTGCTAAGGAGCATTTATACTGAGGAAAAGAGAGACAGGGTGGCATTGTGGTTAGTGGGTGAATGTTGGTGTCAGGAAGACCTAAGTCCAAGAGCTATCTCTGACAAATGCTACCCATGATACTGTGGACAAATCCGATCATACTCCAAGACATTTTCTAAGACTATAAATTATAAATAAGTTACCTGTCCACATCTTCAAGAGGATAATTCTTTCATACTAGTCAATCCATACGTTGACGAAATCATAGAATTTTGAGTTGGAGGGAACTTTACTGGTCAATTAGTCCAACTCATACATGAAAGGAATCATAGATGTAGGTAAAAAATAATCCATAAAATAAAAACTGGGGAAATATCTCTTTCCCCAACTCTGTAAATTGTTCACGTTAAATGATTGACTTACCTGGATAATTGCTCAAGTTTCTTCTTCATTTTCCCTACATAGGCAAAGATTAAATATTTTTATATGATATATAAAGTTATTCTGTAAAACTGTTGATTTTTAATAGTGCTGAGATGAAAATCAACTTTTTCACTGAACCAGTTTTGAAAATTGCTTAAACTTGCAAACTTATTATCACAGCAAATAATCCATAGAATCATAAGATTTAGAATGGAGCAGGCCCTTAGAAATAATCAAGTCCAACTACTTTGTTACACGGATAAGAAAACTGAGTCCCATAGAGGATTGATGACTCATTTGAGCTCATACAGCAAAGGAGTAGAGCTGAGATTTGAATGAAGGCTCTCTGACTTGTAGTCTGAGGCTCAGTGGGAGATGGAGAAACCATGAGTAATGGATTCCAAATAGCCCACAAAGCCTATTTTAACTTCCACCTGGTATGTTTGCAAGACTGACCTCTTTCAATTTTGTCTTTTTTCCTTGTCCCTGGTCAGACTCAACAACAACAAAAAAACCAACAAAAATATAATATAAGCCATAGAAAGTATTTTTCAGGAGAAGCTAGTGTCATATATAACTTGTGTTCAGTCATTTTTCAGTCATGTCTGACTCCATGGGGATTTCTTGGCAAAGATCTTGGGAGTAGTTTGCCATTTCCTTCTCCAGCTCATTTTGCAGATGAGGAAACTGAGGCAAACTTACAGGTGTGCTAATCAAATCTTGAACCAGAAGGAGTTGGTTGTGATTGAACATTTTTAGAGGATTTGAAGAGTCGATTCATCTAGATAGTTTATGAAACACTCACACACTAAACATGTTTATCGGTTTATGTTATGACATTTTGAATTAATTATGTTATGCTTTATAGGGAATTGGGACTTCAAGTTTCTGCTAAAATCCTACCTTCCACAAGAAGCCTTTCCCAGTACTCCTTAATATTAGTGTCTTCCTTCTGATATTTATCTCTTATTTATCGTGTGTATGTGCGTGCGTGCGTGTGTGTGTGTGTGTTGTACATACTCATTTGCACATACACTGCAGTTAGAATGTGAACTTGAAGGCAGGAACTGGTTTCATCTCCTTGCGCTTAGCATAGTGCCTAACACACAAGTGCTTAATAAATGTTTATTTACATAATTCTCCTTTGGCCACTGAATTGTCCTATTAGAGAAGAAATCGTTTAGCAACCCAACTCTCCTCTTCCAGTTTAGAAAATATACACCCACATACATACACAGACACAACTTCATTGAAAAATCTTAGTCACAATTGTTATTTGAATTTAAAAAATATTCTCAGTGCTAAATTACAGTCCAATCATAAGTCAAGCAATTTCTCCTAATGAAATTTGCTTTGATTAGGACAGGCAAATCATTCTTCTTCAGATCACTGCTGATTTTTGAAATGTAAGCTAGTGCCTGATAAATTGCCAATCCCTTAGTAATCATAAATGGCGATGATGGTAGAGCAGAATTCTGTCCAATGTTTACTTGGATCATATTAATACCTGACAAAGATAATAAAGGCAAATCACTGAGAGAATTATTTTAAAGAGTAGTTATCATGAAAGGAAAATAGGCTCAAGCTTTAATATTATTTAGCCTTTGTTTTAGTTTTCCCATTGTCATTGGCATTTAACCTGCATAGCACATTAACGTTGACAAGGTACTTTACCTACACTTATGGTACAGTGGGAAAAGATCCAGATTTGGAGTCAGAGGACACTGGTTTCACTTCTGACTACTACCTGTGTGATTTTGAGCAAGTTTATAACCCTTCTGAGACCCAAGTTCCTCATCTGTAAAAATAAGGGGGCTGGGCTACATGGTTTCAATAGTCCCTTCCAGCTAGATATCTACCATCCTCTGAAAGAAAGGGAATTAGCGTCTATTAAACACCTACTATGTGCTAAGCACTGTGCTAAGTGCCTTTACAATGATCATGTCACAAAAACTGTGAAGTAAGTGGTGTTATTATCTCTATTTTACAGTTGAGGAAACTGAGGCAAACAGAAGTTAAATCATTTGCCCAGAGTCACACAACTACTATCTGAGGTCACTTTGAATTCAAAGTTTCCTTATCCCAGGCCCAATTTCATTCGTTTATCATAATAATCTGTGAGATAGGTACTAAGGATATTACGCCTATTTTACAGATTAGAAAACTGATGCTCCTAGATCAAATATTTATTAAGCACTTTATATCAAATACTATGCTAGGTGCATAAATATAAAGAATAAATAATCCCTACTCAAAAAGAATTTACATTCTAATAGAGAAAATGAGTACATGTATAAATATATGAAACAAAGAATAAACACATTCAAACATACAAAGTAGTTTGGAAGGGCCAGTACTGGCAGTTGGAGGGATCAGGAAAACCTATGAGTAGAAAATGGTGCTTGATGGTGGATCTTAAAAGAGGAGATAAAGAGAGAAGATATTCCAGACATGGTGGCCAGTGCAAATGGAGGTAGACCCGAAATGTTGTGCTGCTAAATAATCTCCATGAAGTCAATTTTGTAAAATTTCATGATTCCAGGGCACTTAGAAATAGATCTCACCACTTTCCAAAGTTCAAGTTACTCTAGAGGTTCATTGTTCTTGCAGATCTTCTACTCTTTCTCTAGCCTTAATCAAGTGTAGAGGGTCCAGACCGAAGGAGAAAAGAGAGTCCCAAGACGTATCCTGACAGGATCCTGGGTATAATTTTCCTTATCCCTTTTAGAGCTATCTTCATTCTTGGATTATATGCCCTGTTCTTTGACTTGGTGCCCTTCAGAATCAGTTATACATATTTTCAAGATGGTTGACCAGAGTTATGGGCTTAGGCTGTCAGTATGGAACAGAGTAAAGATAAGAGGTTTTTCTTGGAATTAAACCCAAGTTCAATTAGGTCTATTTAACCTAGTCTAACTCATTTTGCACAGCAGCAACTAGGTGCAAAGAGTTATCTAATAAATATATATTTTTTGATGATGACCATGATGGCGGTTGCTCATGGGGCCTGAGGTCTAGTGAAGAAGTATAAGCACTGCATTTAGAACTTTGTAATAGAATACTAATTTTCTTGCACTACCTATTAGTAGCTCATAATAAAAACCAGTGACTTGAACTCTGATGAGACTTAGCTGGTGACAATAGCAATTTAACAGCAAATTTACAATGGGATCTAAGTTCTTTTACCACCATCTTTGAATTCACCTTAATGGCCTCATTGCTTTTTGCTTCTGAGCTTAGCAGTTAATGGTCTCAGTAATAAATTCAATAAGCGGATGTTTTAAATCAGTGGGGCCGATCTACCTTTGTAGAGACATAGAGACGTTAGGGAAAGTTCCATGGAAGCATTGGCATGTGAACTTAGTCTTTAAGGAAGATGATGATTATGAGGAGACAGATCATTCTAAGCACAGGGGGCAAAAAAGTTACATACTATGTACCTTGATAAAGAGAATCAAGGACTTTGAGATCAGGGTCAACCTTGACCCTGATCAAATCACATTAATTCCTTACTTCCCCCCCAAAAAAACTGTATACGAAGTATTTAGAATTCATTGGGAAAAAGATTGTTTATAGATGAAATCCATTGTTACTATTATTAGAAGTAATGGAATTCCAAAGTAGAAAGTTTATTGCCCTGTTGGTGTTCACTGTTCTGTACTTAAAGCATTGTAGATAGCTTCTCTTCTCTTCTGGGAAGAAAAAAAAATCACATCAAATCAGCAAATATTTACTGAATTCTTAATTTTGTCATTACTGTGCTAGGCATGCTGAGGAATACAGAGAAGTATAAGGTACAGCCTTTGCTCTCAGGGAGCTTACAATCTAGTTGAATAGCAAATATTTACTGAATTCTTAATTTTGTCATTACTGTGCTAGGCATGCTGAGGAATACAGAGAAGTATAAGGTACAGCCTTTGCTCTCAGGGAGCTTACAATCTAGTTGAATAGATCAGACAAAAGAAACAAAACTAAAGAAAAAAATTCCACTACATTAAATTTTTAAAAGACATAGTCAGATGTATCATAGGGCAGTACATGATCAGTGTCATAATGGTAGGCAAGTCGCATAGTAGATAGAGAGATATGGTTTCTGAATTAGGACAACCTGGCTTCAAATCCTGCCTTTGTCATACCAAGTTCTTTGTGTTACTCTGGGCAAGTCACGTAACTTTTCTGTGTTCCCAGGCAACTCCCTAAGAGGATTAATAGAGCAGATGCAGAATTGCATTATGAGAGGACATTTCCTTTCCTGGAATTCCTTAAGCCAATGAAATCACTGGTCCAGTCCTCCCCTATCCCAGACTCATCCTATCAAAATAAAAGAGTATACTAAATACATGCTATTAGTGCAGATGATAGAAATTCATTCATCCATTCAATGAACATTTATTATATACCGATTATCCTTTGTACACAGCTTTTTGTTTGGTACTGGGAAGGGGGGATCTTTACAAAGTTTAGATAGGACTCATATCTTATTTAAGGTTCCTCCCCTAAAGGAGTATAATATAATACACAAGTAACAACAAACAACGTTAGGCACTTTTGCTGGGTGATGGTTGCATTTGGAAATATTAGAGGAGAAGGAAGAGAATTTCAAGTGTAGGATTGTTGTGTTTGTCCATTGCCAAAGAAGACTATGCCATCAGAGAAATGATGACTTGACTTGTACTTGACTTTGTTTTGAGTGAGGAAGGGCTGTGCAGGTCACCAGCCTCACTTCTCCTCCAGAGCCATCTGAATCCAGTGACCAGATATTTATCAGGATGACTGGAGATTATCCAGAATGCACTGGGAGACCTTGGGCCCTTTAGGCCAAGGTCTTTGCAAGTGTTCACTTAGGGTGAGGTAACATGGATTCATTGACTAGGCCTGTTTAAGAAGTAGCCAGGGCATGGCCCCTTTAATGAGACCAAGAAAAAAAGACATCAGAATGGGAGGGAAACAGCAACAATTACTATTGATAATCACTCTGAAGCCAGGAGGGTCCAGAAGAGAACACGTAGGCAGGAGGCAGGGATGCCATGGTGTCTGAGCTTCATAGTTCAGTAGGCTCAAGGTGTAGGGAATGAGATAAGCGAAGAAGGGCAAATGCAGAGCATGTTTGCAGGTAAACAAGGAATAGTCTGGCTTTAAAACTCAAAGTTACAGGTTTCCTTAGCAAACTTGCTTCTGTGTCCTAGTTTTCTTATGTCACACTATCTCCCTCACATATATCCCCAAATGTGTTAGATCTACTCTGAAACGATGCACTGCTTTCTTTGTTCTCCTCTTTTCCCCCTCCCCTTGTTTATCTTTTTTCCTTTCCTTTCATTTTCCTTTCCTTTCCTTTCACTTTTCATTTCTATCGTGTCTCCTCAATTTTTCTTTTTCTTTTTAGCCTTCTTCTGTGTTGTCTACATCACTTTTAGTGACATCCATGGGCATTGCTTCTTCCCATTGGTGGCCCTCAAAGTCAGTATTCTGGCTGACCCATCTCTGAATAGTGTACACAAAACCCATTTTATTAAAACATGGTCCCTTTCTCCTAAGGTCTTACAAATTAGTAGGTGGGATGAACCACAAACATGGAGACATTCTGGCATCTTCTGACTCCAACTTTAGGGCTTATTCCCTTCATAAAACAAAGCTAGATACTGCACAAAAAATATACACTAACCCTATTTAGGTTAGAAATGAAGCCCTGGTTGACTTCAGCTGCTGTCATGGTAGAGAGTAAGGTAAATTATCTCAAAGGATGAGAAATAATGGTATCAAAATAGTAAATTTTTATATTTGAGATGAACTGAGCCCAAAAAATTTAGCAGAAGAAAGTTCCAATCCGTTTCTTAGTAGGGAATTATCTTGTATTAATCAAAAACAAAATACTAGTTTAGTGGGGCCAGTTCTTCCATTTTTTATATTATTAGAGTTTTGTTTTTGATTTACATATTCCTCTAATATGAAAGCAGTCTTTTACTTTAAATTGTATTTCCCTCACACTGTTTTGATTGTCATTTTTGTAAACTATGTTATTTGCATAGTGGTTTCTGTTTTCGGAAAGTTCAGAATATTATCTGGGCCTAAGGGAGAACTGTTTATGCTTCAGAAGATAATCAGTAGTCTCAGTAAGTAAATGATAAAGTGTTTTTCAGATGATCAGTGTTTTTCAGCGAAGAGCATTTATTATATTTTCCATTGCGATGGAATTGTATCCTTGAAAGTCTGGAATTCCACATTAAAATGTTCCACTATCAAAAGTAAAGGTTTTAACTGCATGGCATAAACAACAGGTGTTAACAATAACTCAACAGATGTTGTGTGTTGCCCAAAGCTATAACTCTAGTGACCATAGCACTCAGATGACTTCTGAGGCAAAATGTGTTTTCCAACATTTGGATCGTCACCCTAGCAGACGTGGCTAATCTTGGAGAAAGTGCTGTTTTTCAGTCATTCACTTTAGGTGGCCATATGCCATTTTCAAGGTATTTTGACTTTTTGTCTAGCTTTCCTAGCCTTTACCCTTCAAAATACCACTCAGGGTCACATTTTGTTCTCAAAGAACACTCTCATCTGCATTTTCCTCTCATTTTATCTGTCTCCTTTTTTCCCCTTTACTGCAAAAAGTATTTTTTTCATAAATTATTGCCCTTGTATTTCTAGTTTCCAGGAGAATTCCATAGCTGGTTTTGTGGCATTCCTAATGGATGCTAGTCTTAACTATCTCCTCAAGTCCATAATAGGAAACATTTCTTCAAATTTAATGGTCCTAACTCCACCACTGAAGATACAAACACAGGTAAATGGGATACAGGGCAAAGTGCTTTGGATTTGAAATGAAGGAAAAAAATTTAATTGCCTAATATGTGCCAAGTAGTGTGGTAAGAATTAAGAATATAAATAAAAAATACAAAGGTAAAGACAAGCCCCTTCCCTCATGGAACTTATATTCCAATGGAGTTAAAACACAGCACACAGAAGAGAGTGGTGGGTAGGGAAGGGCACTTTGGTCCCAAAGGTACCAGAATGAAGACTGAAATGAGGTGTGGCAGCTGGAGCTTTCCTGAAATGGTTATTGAGGAAAAACACTCACCAATCAAGGCTGGGGGCCCCAGGGTAGAAGTTTCTTCAGGGTGCCACAGCAAAATCAGTGATGAGGAGAGGGTGGACAGTAGGGAGTTGGGGGACCTAAAGTCAAATCTGAATTCTGCCACTTACTAATTGTGTGATTTTTGGTAAATCACTCAACTTCTCTGGGCCTCAGTTTCCATATATGTAAATGAGGGGATTGAACTAGATGAGTTCTAAGGCCTCTCCCACCCCTACCTAGGATGTTATGATTCCTTTCTCCTTTCTGGCTACAGATACATGATATGCTAACAGTTATGCTAGCTGGAGAAACCTTAGGTTGATGTGAACATCAGTAGTTCCACGAAAGTGCTGGTTGAGGGAGAGGGGGAGTTACCTGGAATATTTGAGGAATGATTCACATCAAGAAGCATTTACTAAACATCTCCTCTTTGTGAAGCATTGTGCTAGGCTGTGGGGATACAGATATAGCATGTATATTTTGGCTCTTTCTCCCAGACTCAGACATCTTCCTTTAGAGTTCCAGGGTACCTTGAAGGGTTGATGGGGTGTTTCTTCTCTATTGCTTATCAGCCCAACCTTTCATTGGCTGCCCCCCCCCGCTTTACTAGGGTCTAGTGTCCCAATCCCATTTAACCACTTAGCACTTACAATGGGATATTTGTCTTGAAAAACATAGCAAGAACAAATATACAAACATTCTACACCCCCTCTCCAATATGTCTGGGGCATACTCTCTCCTACATCACCTTCTTTCAAGGAGTAGATTCAAGATTTATCTTAGTTCCTATATAGTATTTGTCCTCCAAAATCATATCCAGATATGGCATAATTTCCAGATAAATTCTTGTACTGGGTTGGGGTTCCAAAGGTCACTCATGAAGGCCACTTCTTGGTCTTTGGATACTGCTGCTGCACTGCCTGCAAAACTCCATATTCCAATTCCTGCATCCCTGTGGCTCACTCTCCCAACTTCTGAAACTTCCTTCATCTAGAATGGAAAAGAATAAATGAAAAGACCAAGGACCAACGTTCATTTGTCAGTGGTTATATGTCCTCAGAAGGGGAAGACCCCAAGGACCTTCCTCTTTTCACACAATCCCTCACTGAACACTACACTTCTCTCGATATGCATATGATGCAAAGAGAAGGCCAGAGGTGACCCAGGCCTTTTTGAAGACCCTGACAATTCTGGTTATGCATTCATTTTTTTAAAAAAGGTCTTCTCTACCATTTAGCCAACTGGTACAAGATATAGAATGTCCATATATGCTCCATAGATTTTCCATGGCTCTTCCTTTATATGTCACCAGGGTTCCTCTGGAAGCCTCTTCCCTGTGAAGCAGATGCATCAGTTGAACAAGCTAATGAGTTCCGTGCATTTGCCAGATTGCCTTTCTAGGTAAACAAAATAGTATTGCCTTCAAGGAGCTTAAATGATACTCACTGGTTGTCAATAATTAAGCCAGTCACAACCCTGGGCCATTTAAATCATTTGGGTTGTGCAGAGTAGCAGTCAGACTTAGACAAGCCTCAAGGCTTTGTTGCATTTCTTGATGGTTCTAGGAAGTGTCCCTGAGGCTGCCATGTCTGTCACTTATTCCATCTGCTTCCCAACTGGGGAGAAGCTGGAAAGCATCTTGTTATGCTGGGGTTTTCCCTTTGCATTTTGTGGTTGTGGCAACACTTGGCATCTCTCTTGGTTGTAGAGCATCAACTTCTGGTAAGGACTGGGTCTGTGTTAAGGAAAAAGATACTCAGGTACAGCCCCACCTGGATTTTGATACTGTGATGTTCTGAGACTCCTTTGCATATTTGAACCTATTTACTTTTTGTTTATTCCACACCTTATATCAGTTCCTGCCTCCAGGAGAGTCATCAGTCAAAAATAGTTCATAGGACTAACCCTTTTTATACAAACTGATTTTCAGGGAGTCCTAGAAATTCCTTCTCTGCACTGGCATCATGTTATAGACTGTAGGATGTGGTATAAGTACCCTGAAAGGGTACTAGAGCACTTGGAGACCCTTTAAGAAGTACTGAGAATTTTGGCACAGGCCATGATCAATGTATAGTGGGTAGTTCTGAACAGGTAAGGCGTCCTGGAGGTCAGATAGTTAAGCCTAAGAACAAAAGTTTACCACAGAATCTTCCTGACCTTTATCCCCACATTCCAGGACTCCTTTGGATGGAGACCAGAAATTGAAGTCCCATCATGGCATCAGGTCCACTGATAGTTTGTGTCTGAGGTCTGGGAGCCTTCTATAATGAGGCTATGGCTTGAGGGAGGGCAGATCTCAAGTTCACAGCAGTAGGGACTCCAACATGGGTTTCAACAGGATTGAGAACTAAGTGACTGGCCACCAACGTACTGAGCTCTAAACCACTGAGGAAATAATTGAATAAGTAGGCACTTCTTGAACTATGACAAATAGTAGATTTTCTCATTTAATTCAACTCAACAAATGTGTAAGTACATGATAGATGCAAGTCTGGGGATACCATCAATCAACTACATTTTATTAAGGTGTACTGCATGTTAAGTCCTGGATACAAGTAAATAATGGGTCCAAAAATGGGCCATTCCTCCAAGAGGTTACATTCCACTCACTCCTACTCCTCAAATCTGGGATAAAGACTATGGCTGCAGTCTTATTTTTTAGTTTGATTCCTAGTACCTAGTGGGTTTTTTACTGTACCCAAATCCAAAGTCATTCTGAGCATGTGGAATTTGAATTTTATTGGCATGACCTGGGTGGGTCCCGCTTTGGCTACGAATGATTTCATTATTCGAGGCTGTTATCCAAGGACCTCTCATTAGCACAAATGGAAAATACTGGAAAAAATAACAACTTGCAGAAAATGACAGTGTGAGGCAGACACTGCAGGAGGCCTTGGACTTTTACCACAGAGGCTCTCTCCTTTCTCTTCCCAATATGTGAAAATGAGGAAAGACTTGCAGTCCTTGCTATGAACATTATTCCTTTTATGAATAATGTGGTTCCTTTTATGAGTCACACATGGGCTCCAGTGCTGGTCAGTATTAGCAGTTAAAGGTCATGCATGAAATCACCAATATAGTCTAGGAACTAGAAAAGACCTATAATTTTCAACCCTCTAAAGGGGAAAGTATAAGTTTTTGATGGAAGTTTTCTGACTTTTTTTATTGTCTACCACTGCAGTACCATAAATAGGAAAGTTTAAGTTGGAAATATTATGTTTTTAAAAATCTATCTGGTTAATGCAATCTGGAAACCTTAGTAGTGCGGATTGCAAAACGTATTTTGAGTCCAGAAAATGCCTGGCTTGGGTGTCAGGAGATAAGGTTTCTAGTCACTTACATATATGTAGTCTTTGCTAAGTTACTTCTTCACCTTTATCAGCCTTGGTTGACTAGGAGACCTCTATGGTTCTTTCTAAATTTATCTAACTTAAATTATGGGAGTTTTTATGACACGTAGTGATGACTGGAGTTTTCTTCTTATTTCCATTTTCCTGGCTAGGAGAATAGTAGCATTCTCTTCAATGTTAAGTGAGTTTTTTGTTTTAATTAAAGCAAAAAATAGTTTGAATAGTTTGAGCACACTAGAAATCAGATTTCTAATTTCAAGAAACATGGATAGGGAAATAGTAACTTTCATCTTATAGTAAATATTCATGGTGTCCTTTCTTTATGAGCTTCCTTTCCTTGTGGTGCACATAATAAATGTAAAAATTTCCTCATACTGCCTGACCACTAGGGCCAGGAGTTGGTAACATATGATAAAGGGCTTTTAAATCTGTGACCATTAGTACATCACTGTAGAGTAATTTCCTAGACTGACTAGTGGATACCTTTGCTTCTGAATGGATAAAAATCTATATTTTGGGGGGCAGTGGAGTGAAATGAGGTGGGGAGTGAGAATAAAACAGAAGGGGTGACCTCAATAAGGGGGATGTTAAGAAGGCCAGGAAGGCAGAGAGAAATAGGGTACCCAGTAAGTGGGTTTTGTAGAGTGTTGAAGGGAGAATGCAAATGGCAAGGGACCAGTTATAGAAACTGGGGTTATGGGGGAAGTAGAGGAGATGCTGAAGAGATTCTTTTCCTATTCAGTACTTTTGCCTGGGGCCAGGCCTGCTAATCTAAGGTACTGCTCAAAGATGCCGTAGGGAAATTCTAATCACCGGTGGGACCAGGTCTGTTTGCTGTGCCTATAGCTTTGAAGGAGATATAATATTTTCCCCCCTAGATGGCACTCCAGAGCTGCCAATATGCAGGGAAAGGAAATTTACAAGTAGAAAGTGAGGGGTGTCAGATAGTGTCACCTTCAGCCACGTTACTCTTCCTGTATTTGCTTAGGTTAATCTAAGAAATAGCTAAGACTATTTCTACATAGGAGTTGGTGTGCTTCACTTGAAAGAACACTGCACTAGGGATTAAAGATTTTGATTCAGATTCTAGCACTGCCTCTTATTAGCAGTGTGATGTTTCAGCCTCAGTTTCTTATTCTGAAAAATGAAGGTAGCTATACCTTCCTTACCTACTTCATGTGGTTTTTGTAAGGATTTGTAAGGGACTTCAGGGGTCACCCACTCCAACCTAATTTTATAGAAGGGGAAAATAAACCCTACAGAAGTTAAGTATGAGAAGTGGAATTGAGTCAGAAGCCACTAAGGGTTATAGTATCTAGAGTTGGAAGTGGTTTTAGAGATGACTTAGTTCAGTAGTTTTCAAATATTTTGGGTCTTAAGACTCCTTTATACTCTGCAAAATTATTGAGGACCCTCTCCCAAAGAGTTTTTGTTCGTGTGGGTCATATCTATCAATTTACTGTACTAAGAGTTAAAACATCCTATTATTATGAAAATAGTTTTGACCTCCTTGACCCCCTGAAAGATCTAAGGAAACGAGTCATATTTAAGAACCCCTGATCTAGTTCAGTCCTCTTCCATTTCAGATGAAGGAATCCAATTGTTCAGAGGTCAACTGGTCCAGAGTTGTTTTTTTTTTTTAAATTATTCAATCATTTCAGTTGTGTCTGACTTTTTGTGACCCCATTTAGGATTTTCTTGGAAAGCTTACTGGAATGATTTTCCATTTCCTTCTTTAACTGATTTCACAGGCTAGGAACTGAGGCAAACAGGGTTAAGTGACTTGCCCAGGGTCACACAGACAATATCTTAGGCTAGAATGCATCTACAATATGAATCAAGCCTGCGTTCTCCAAATTCATCATACCCTGCTGCTATGGAGTGTAAGAGAGGTATATTCAGGGTACTAATACTCTCCTTTTCTCCATAAAGCTCCTATATTCTTTTACTTACTTTTACAAATTCCTCTAAAGTGGAAACATAAAGACATTCCTTCCTAGTCTGATTGTTTTCATATTAATTTGCTCTCTGAACTTTTTTTCCTTCTCTCTTCTCCCTTCCATATTATCCAGAATTATGCTGGCCAGTTAATTTTCCTGTCCCAGTCCTCATTGTGTCCCTGTCTCTCAGATTTGCCCACTGACTTCCCTTTTTCCTTAAACAGTTCTCACCTTTAGAGGGAAGGGCAGAGTTATGGAGCTGGCTGGCCAGCCCATTCCTCTTATCTCCTCCTACACACTTTCCTGTTTCCCTTCCTCCTGCCAAATTTTCCTCTTCCCCTGTCCCTTCCATCCCTCCATTTGTTCCTGACTCAGAACCTCATTAGTTGGGTGTCCTTCATGTAAAAATCAGACAGCTGATGGATAACCACTCTATAATTCTGCTTTCCTGCCTCTAAAGCCCACCCTTCTCCCGTCATCTGTAAGTATTTACCTTGGTGCAAACGTTTTTAACCTTTCTGGTGTCATGCTCCCCTTTGGCAGTCTGGTGAAGCCTATGGACCTCTTCTTAGAATAATATTTAAAAAATTTATAATTTGAGGAAATGTTATATTTCAGGTGGAGGTCAATGAAAATAAAGATCTAATTTTTTTCCTGTCCAAGGTCATGAACCCCTCGCAAATCTTTCCACAGACCTTGTATTAAAATCCCTGATATAGCACCAAGTCAGTAAGCATTTTTTCCCAGGGCTGAGTGGCTTGAGTGGATAGAGTGCTGGAACTGGGGGTCTGGCAGACCTAAATTCAAATATGGCCTTAGATACTTACCAGCTATGGGACCTTGAGCATGTCACTTAACGTTTATTTGTTTCAGTTTCCTCAGCTGAAAAATGGGTATAATAACAGTGCCTACCTTGCAGGATTGTTTTGAGAATCAAATGAGATCATATTTGTCAAATGCTTAACACAGTGCACCACATAGTAGGTGCCATCTAAATACTTACTACCTTACCCCTTTTACTATGTGCCAGGTGCTGTCCTAAGTAATGGGGATACAGACTCTTCCCTCAAGGAGCTCAAAATCTAATGGAAGAGACAATATGCAAGCAGTTGTGTACAGACAAGTTACAGACAGAGCAGGTGAAAGGCAGTCTCCGAGGAGGTAATAGGAAAGGCTTGTTGCGGAAGGTGAGATTTTTGTCTTGAAGGAAACCAGGGAAACCAGAATTGGAGATGAAGAAGGCACAGGCAGGGCAAATTCACAGTCAGGAGATAGATTTTCTTGTTCAAGAAATAACAAGAAGGCCAATGCTAACAGATCATGGAACGCGTGGAAAGGAGTAAGGTATAAGAAAACGTGTCAAGGAGGCAAGAAGAGAGGGGGATATTGTGAAGAGTTGCCTTCCTCTGTCCTCAAGTTGAAGTTGTTCATGTTGCCTTCCTACTGTTATGTTACTCAGTCCTTAAATTCTCTAAGCAAAGCAATTCTCTCTTAGTACGGTAGTTCTTCGGACATCTAGGTGACACACTGGATTGAGCACTGGGTCTGGAGTCAGGAATACTCATCTTCCTGAGTTCAAATCTGCTCTGACACTTGTTCAGCTGAAGTAGCTGAACAATTGCATTTCTAGCTATCTTCATTTATATTCATATATTTTAAAAAATACAGAGCAGATTCTAAACTCTATATGCAAAAAGAATATTGCTATATATTGTTGCATTTTTTCAGTTGTGTCCAACTTTTTGTGACCCCATTTGGAGTTTTATTGGCAAAGATATTGGAGTGGTTTGCCATTTCCTTCTCTAGGTCATTTTACAGATGAGGAAACCAAGGCAAGCAAGGTGAAGTGACTTACCCAGGTCACACAGCTAGTGTCTGATACCAGATTTGAACTCAGGAAGACTCATCTTCCTCCAGGTGTGGCACTCTGTTCACTGTACCACCTTGCTGCCCATATTGCTCCACATTATGAAGTTCTAAAATGTAGGAAAGTAGAGTTATACAATTTCTAAGACTTTTTTAAAAAAATTACCATTACCTTATTAAAAGTATTAAAAGATTAAAATAATCCCTTCTTAGAGAAATCAATGACTTAATTCATTGTATCATCCCATTCCACAGAGACTGACTGTTCAAACATAATCACCAATATGTCCTTTTTGGCTACATAGTTTGAAAGATGGATTTCTGAGTGAGGACAGAAACTCTACCATGAGTTGTATTGCTAAGATCTAGTTATCTGACACCTAGTGTTTAACATTGAGTACTGCAATGGATTTTTCTGCAGAAAGGGATTTTAAAAAAGAAATGATCAATTTATAGCTGGAAGGAGTGATCTAGCGTAACCCCTCATTTTACAGCTGAGAACTGAGCCCTGGAAAATGAAGTAACTTGCCCAAAGTTGCACATAGAGTAAGTTACGGAGTTAGAATTCAAACCCAGGTTATTTGTTTCTACATCAAGAACTTAAAAACAAATCTTCCAAGCTGGAAGAGACCTTAAAAACTATTCAGGCTTTCCAATAGTCATTTCCTATATGCATTTAGCTTTTTTGTGTAGCTGAGAACTTTATTGAAATCAAATAGATTTCAGGATAGATTGAGAAGTTCCTGGCTCTAAATTTCATTATTCTTGCTGTCAAATGAGGAGGTTGAACAAAATTACCTTTAATGTCACTTTCAGCTGTGAATCCATTGTTCTATGATATTACCTTTTCATCTTTCAATTATATGATATTGAACTTGGAATCAGGAATCCTGGATCTTATGCTAGCCAGCTATGGGGATTTGGATAGTCATTTCATCTCCATGCCTTCATTATCTCACCTGAAAAATAAGCATATTGAAATAGATAATATATCTAAAGTTCCTTCCATTTCTGGCATTCTGTGCACTATGATCACATCTTTCTAACCAAAGGATACTTGGAAAATGACAACATAAAACAATTTGCTTTGTGAAGCCCAAATTTTGTGTACTTTCCCAAGTGACCAATAAAATTTAAAAGAAATTAACAAAGAAATTATTTTCATTTAGGGCAAATAAATTATTGCCCTGTATACCTTTGGATACATTTAGTAATGGTTATTTCTAGTTTTTGGAAGTCCATAAAGTATTTAGATATTATCTAGTGCATAATGAAATTATATAGTAAATTTAGGATTTATATTTTTTTAAGCAACTAGATGGCACAGTATATAAAAGTTTGGACCTTTAATCAGGAAGACCTGAGTTCAAATCCATTCCCAGACATTTATTAATCTGTATGGTCCTGAACAAGTTCTATCTCTGCTTCAGTTTCTTTATCTGAAAAATGAGGAATTGTTGTGAGGACCCAAGGAAAAATATTTGTGAATTACTTTGTCACACTTGTCACACACTTTGTCAATGTTAGCTAGCATTTATTATTCAAGGTAATTATGGACCAGAAATTCATTTTAATTTCTGCCAAGCTTTATATTTCACCTGAGTGAATAAATTCTATCTAGATTCATTAGTTCAGTCAATTCTGGCAAATAATACCATTTTGTCCTGAATGAATCATGGTGGCTATGCAAGAGACATTTAATTGGATCACCAATGATTGTGAAATCTACCATGGCTCTTGCTTGGGGACAAGATTGAATTCTGGTAAGTACCACCTTAGAGATCATCTAGTCCTACTTTCTTCTCTTTTTCATTTTTAATAGATAACAAAAATGAAACTCAGAGTTTAAATCATGGAGGTAACAAACAGCAGAGGTAAGATTTGAACAAAGATCCTGACTCTAAAGACAATACACCTTTCACTGTAACACCCTTTCCTAGGTGTTTCTAAGAAAGGGTAGATATGGTTCCTATTTTTTCTTCTTTCTTTCTCCTGCGTCCTTCCCTTTCTTTCTTCTTCCCTCCCTCCCTCCTTCCCTTCCTTCCTTTTTTCTCTCTCTTCCTTTCTTTCTTTTTCTCTTTCTTCCTCCTTTTCTTTTTTCTTTCCCTACTCTATCCTTCTGTTTCTTTCCTCCCCCATATTGAAGAACAAAAGAAAAGAAAACCAAACCCTTGTAACAAATGTGCATAGTCAAGCAAAACAAATTCCCATAATGGCCGTGTCTGGAAATGTACATCTTTTTCTGCGTCTTGAGTCCATCACCTCTCAGTCCAGAGGTAGTTCTTATTTTCTTTAGGTCATGGAGAGTAAACTACATAAACATGTTACGGATATGTAGAAGAAAAATAGGATAAAATGCTCAGTAGTGTTACATTTCAGAGTTTAGAATTTATAAATCATTTTACTAAATTGATTCTGCATTTGTATAATGAGTCATACATAGAAATATTAAGATTTTCCCTTAAATACAGAGACTTTGTTGTCTTCTATTTTTATTTTTAGATTCAGTATAGGGAGAGGACCTGGGATTTCATTTGGTATAGGAAATTCCCAATTAGGGAAACTCTCTGTATCAGAGATCAGAATAATTCTCTTCAACTTAAGAGTCTTAGAGAATTGTCTACAGTAAGGGAATGGAACCGGTGGCCTCGAGGTAATCTGCGGCCCTCTAGGTCCTCAAGTATGGCCCTTTGACACAAAATTTGGATTCAGTCAGAGGGCCACACTTGAGGACCTAGAAGGCCACATGTAACCTCGAGTCTGTAGGTTCCCCACCCCTGCTCTAGAGCCCTGAGAGATTAAGTGCCTTGTCCAGGGTAAAAAACCATTGTGTGTCACCAGGTGGAATGTGAACCCTGATTTTCCTGACTTTGAAGCCAGTTCCCTATCCACTTTCACACATTGTGTCTCAGATTCAGCATACTTTTATTTTATTTTAATTTTTTTAGTTAATTTATTTAACCTTTAACATTCATTTTCACAAAATTTTGGGTTCCAAATTTTCTCCCCATTTCTCCCTTCCCCCTCCCCCAAAGTGCCAAGCATTCTAATTGCCCCTATCACCAATCTGCCCTCTCTTCTATCATCCCTCCCTTCCCTGGTCCCTATCTTCTCCTTTGTCCTGTAGGGCCAGATAACTTTCTATATTCCATTACCTGTATTTCTTATTTCCTAGTAGCAAGAACAATACTCAACTGTTGTTCCTAAAACTTTGAGTTCCAACTTCTCTTCATCCCTCCCTCCCCTCCCATTCCCTTTGGGAAGGCAAACAATTCAATATAGGCCTTATCTGTGTGGTTTTGCAAATGACTTCCATAATAGTCGTGTTATGTAAGACTAACTATATTTCCCTCCATCCTCTCCTGCCCCCCATTGCTTCTATTCTCTCTTTTGATCCTGTCCCTCCCCAAGAGTGTTGACTTCTAATTGCTCCCTCCTCCCACTGCCCTCCCTTCCATCATCCCCCTGCACCCTGCTTATCCCCTTCTCCCCCACTTTCCTGAATTGTAAGATAGGTTTTCATACCAAAATGAGCGTACATTTTATTCCTTCTTTTAGTCGAATGTGATGAGAGTAAGCTTCATGTTTTTCTCTCACCTCCCCTCTTTTTCCCTCCACTGAAAAGTCTTTTGCTTGCCTCTTTTATGAGAGATAATTTGTCCCATTCCATTTTTCCCTTTCTCCTCCCAATATATTTCTCTCACCATTTAATTTCATTTTTTCAAGATATGATCCCATCCTATTCAATTCACTCTTTGCTCTCTGTCTCTCTCTGTCTCTCACTCTCTCTCCCTCTCTCTCTGTGTGCGTGTGTAATTCCACCAATTACCCAGATACTGAAAAGTTTGAAGAGTTACAAATATTGTCTTTCCATGTAGGAATGTAAACAGTTCAACTTCAGTAAGTCCCTTATGACTTCTCTTTGCTGTTTACCTTTTCATGTTTCTCTTCATTCTTATGTTTGAAGGTCAAATTTTCTTTTCAGCTCTGGTCTTTTCATCAAGAATGCTTGAAAGTCCTCGATTTCATTTAAAGACCATTTTTTCCCCTGAAGTATTATACTCAGTTTTGCTGGGTAGGTGATTCTTGGTTTTAATCCTAGTTTCTTTGACTTCTGGAATATCATATTCCACGCCCTTCTATCCTTTAATGTAGAAGCTACTAGGTTTTGTGTTATCCTGATTGTATTTCCACAGTACGTGAATTGTTTCTTTCTAGCTGCTTGCAATATTTTCTCCTTGACAGGGAACTCTGGAATTTGGCTACAATGTTCCCAGGACTTTCTCTTTTTGGATCTCTTTCAGGAGGTGATTGATGGATTATTTCATTATTTATTTTGCCCCCTGGTTCTAGGATATCAGGGCAGTTTTCCTTGATTGTTTCATGAAGGATGATGTCTAGGCTCTTTTTTTGATCATGGCTTTCAGGTAGTCCCATAATTTTTGAATTGTCTCTCCTGGATCTGTTTTTCAGTTCAGTTGTTTTTCCAATGAGATATTTCATATTATCTTCCATTTTTTATTCTTTTGGTTTTGTTTTGTGATTTCTTGGTTTCTCAGAAAGTCATTAGCCTCCATTTGTTCCATTTTAATTTTTAAAGAACTACTTTCTTTAGTGAGCTTTTGAACCTCCTTTTCCATTTGGCTAATTCTGCTTTTGAAAGCATTTTTCTCCTCATTGGCTTTTTGAACCTCTTTTGCCAATTGAGTTAGCCTATTTTTCAAGGTGTTATTTTCTTCAGCATTTTTTGGGTCTCCTTTAGCAAGG
>CM053770.1:107965982-107995836 GCA_028658325.1 Potorous gilbertii
GGATATATCTATAGAGAGAGATATCTCCAGATATATCCTATATCAGATTGAATACCGTATATACATATATATGTGTGTGTTTGTGTGTATGTATATATATATACATACTTTCATATTAAACATATTTTCCCATTAGTTATGTTGCAAAGAAGAATTAAAACCAATGGGAGAAAACAGAAGAAGAAACAACAGAAAAAGAGAGCAAATAGTCTGCTTCAATCTGCATTCAGACTCCACAGTTCTTTTTTCTGGATGTGGACAGCAATTTCTATCATGGGTCTTTTGGAGTTGTCTTAGATCCTTGCATTACTGAGCTAAGTCTATCAAAGTTAATCGTTGAACAATGTTGCTGTTACTATGTACAATGCTCTCCTGGTTCTGCTCCCCTCACTCAGCATCAATTCAAATAAGTCTTTCCAGGTTTTTCTCAAGTCTACTGCTCATCATTTCTTATGGAACAACAGTATTCCATTACATTCATATAGCACAACTTGTTCAGCCATTCCCCAATGGATGGATATCTCCTCAATTTCCAGTTCTCAAACACAACAAAAAAGACTGCTATAAATATTTTTGTACATGTGGGTCCTTGCCCCATTTTATGATGACTTTGGGATACAGATCTAGAAGTGAGGTTTCTGAGTCAAAGGGTAAGCCCTTGGTGCATGGTTCCAAATTGCTTTCCAGAATAGTTTAGATCAGTTCACAACTCCACCAACAATGCATTGGTGTTCCAGTTTTCTCACATCTTCTCCAACATTTATCATTTTCATGTTTTGTCATGTTAGTCAATCCAAACTAGCCTTCTTGTTATTATATGTGACACACTATCTCCTTTCTCTTGGCCTATGTATTAACTGTCCTCCATGTCTGTGACATATTCTCTCCTCATCCCTATCCCTTAGAATTCCTCCTTTCCTTCAAGACTCAGGCATCTTCTTTGGGAGAACTTGGCAGATTCTTTGTTTTATGACCAGAGTCAGTGGTGACCCTATGTTTGGCCAGTTACCTAAAATATGCTTACACTTGGTCACAAAAGGGGTGAAACAATAGAGTAAGGAGATCCATTGAAGATCTTTAACCACTGGTGAAGAATGGATTATAGGATAAGATCATATATCTAAAGTTGAAAGAACCTCTGAAGGCTTCTATTCCAACCCTTCATTTTATTGATGAGGACACTGAGACCTAGGAGAGTTAAATGATTTGTCCAAGGTCACACAGTTAGTAAGAGGCAGAGGCAGAATTTGAACCTGGTCCTCTGATTCCAGAGACAAGTAAGTGGTACAGTGGATACTAGGCCTGGAGTCAGGAAGTCCTAGTGAACTATGGGGATTGAACTAATGAACATGTCCTCATTAGAAGCCCTGCTTAATCAACTGAATTAACCTCAGATATGGAATGGAGCTAGTTAAAGACTCAAATCATAGACCTTGGGTCTAATTTTTGGATTTCTTAGATAAACCACCATTTTGTTTGGAAATAAGGTAGCAGCAGTTCTAATTTTGTGCATATTTTAGGTTGGCTTATCTGTGTACATATCTCACTTCTTTCCCTGTTAGTAGAAAGAAAGCCCCTTGAGGGAGGGGACTGACTCACTTCTTTGTATTTGTATCCCCATAATTTAGTGCATTGCTTGGCACACAGAAAATAATAAATAATTATTCTTATTGAATTGAATTTACTTGGAGTTTACCAGAATAGACCAGGGATACCTATGAGACCAAAATTAGCTTAGAATTAGTACTTACAATTTCTGATTCTGTTATACTCATGGGAAAAGCAAGTTTACCCTTTTTGGAAATGACAAACTCACTTTTGGTGCAATTTGAGTTTGTGATATGGCATAAAATGTGGTATCTGAACAGAGACCATCTGGAAAATTTTCCAGATTCTTAATTTTATGCAGTCTACAAAAATGTGCTATTCAATATTTCTTTCTTTTTTTCCCTTAATAGATCTGGGGTCCCCTTGAGTTTTGTTGTTCTTGTAACTTTCTTTTTTATATGTGAGTCAGAGGCCTGCTAAAATGAGGGGAAAAAATTGAGTCTCCCAGGGCCCTGCTAACAAGAAAAATGGGGTTGGGCTGACAGAGATGTAGCTGTATAAACTAAATATAGTTTGAGCAATGCACTCCCATTACTCATTACGTGGAGGCCTGGTACATTTCATGGGTCTCCTCCTCTTTCCCAGGGTTGTGCCTTTCACATTGTCCTGAGGAATTTTACTCCTTGGGGCCAGACTAATGAAGATTTCCCAAATGCTCCAAGGATATACAAAATGTGGATGCTACTCATAGAATTTTTTTCCCTAAAGGCAGTGAATAAGCCAAGATGAGCCAGTATAATGAATATGGGGGCATGGTAGTAGAGCTGGGAGTTCCATGTGAGAATGTGGCCCTCCCATCACTCTCCTCCATTCTCTAACCTACTTTTCTGGTTGCTGACTATCTGGATAGCATTGGTGACACTGAGCTATTATATGTGGAGAGTACACACAGGTCACAACATAGTAGCTGACATTTTAAAAAGCTACTTGGTTTGCATAGTTTCCAAATGAAAACCCCAAACAGCATATTTCTAAATACATGCTCATGCTAATGAGTTAAACCTGGTGAGATGCTGTATTTGGAAGGAAAAAAGAAATTCTATCTGATTTTTAAATTTCCTTATTGTAACTAAGGAACTGAAACTTTTCTCTAAATTTTGAATCAGAAGATAGGATCCTAAGCATGCGTACACGAAGTCTCATTCCACTATCAGGCTTGTAGGCAGAGAACTCTGTCCCTCCCCACCAGAGGTTCATAAGCTGAGGTCCATAGACCTCTGCCCCTCTGCCCCTGCCATGGACAGATTTCAAAGGGTTCATGAACTCGGATGGGAAAAAATTACATCCTTATTTTTTACTAACTTCTAAACAGAAACTTATCATTTCCTTCATTACTCAAAAGCATAATTCTGAGATGGCTTACTCCATAGCCTTCATCAGATTAATAAGGGATGCAAGACATTAAAAAATTAAAAAGCTCTGTTCTAGTCCCTGTTGTAGAGAGATTTTTGTCCCATTGATTCAAAGGCCTCTAACGCTTACTTTGCCATGTTTGTACTCTGAGGCTACATAATAAATCATACAAAATCATGTCTATAGGGTGAGTTAAATTATCCTGAAGGGCAATTGAACATTTTCCCAAAAAAGCTTAAAGTTACTTCTTGCATTTTTCCAAAAGGAACCAGGAATAGTAGTGACTGCTCATCCCAAAAGACCTCCTGTTAGCCTAAAATCATGGGAATTTACTTGATTTGCTCTCTAGAGATAGTCTAATCCTGTTGATAGGAACACAAAGTTGTTTTTTTTGGTAAAAAAAAGTTCAAAAAGAGAGTGAGACATATGCACAGTTGAATTCGTTTGGCACAAGGGAAAGAAGTACAGCCTCTAGAGTCAAAAGAGTTGGGTTCAAATCCTACCAGTGATGATGTGTGATCTTGGGTGAGTTATTTAACCTCCTTGGATCTCAGATTTCTCTTCTGTAGAGTGTGTATGATAATATATCTACTTCATAGGCTTGTCATGAGAATCAGATGAGGGGACATGTGGAAAACTCTTTGCCAATCCTCAAGCCCTATGTAAATGCCAGATCATAATAGTTGGTGATGATTTATTAAAAAATCATTAGGTTGTAAACTCCTTGAGTCCAGGGATTATTTTTGCCTTTCTTTGGATCTCCACCACTTAGCGTCGTTCTTGGCACATAAATGCTTTTTGACTTCATTTGAGGGAAATTGGTCAAGGTGGCTTAGAAGTGACTTCTAGTTCTCGATCTGGGATCCTGTTTTGAATTTAATTTAGCTGTGTGAATTTAATTTAGTTGAAGAAGCGTTTATTAAGCAACTGCTATGTGCAAACTTCCCTCCCTCTCCAAATACAAAGTCCTATGCCTGTGGTTCAGCAAAGTGGTAAGGAAGTAAGCCTTGGTTTTGGAAGACAGTAGAAATGGAACCCAGGCTCTGACAATGTCAACAAAATATCTACAAAAGCTACCTGTAGAGAGAGAGTAATTGCTGAGGTTCAGCCTAGCAAGGGTTCATTTGCAATAATTTGGTACTAGGTCATGAATTTTTTGGCCTTGAAGACCCAAAAAATGAAAGGGAAAAGTAGCCCCTAATTCAGTGTGGTGCCGTTCTGTTTCCACAGCATCTGTAGCAAAGATAGAAAAGCAAGTAAAATAGCTATTCTCTGCGGTACAATGATTCAGGACAATTCTGAAGGACTCAAGATGAATAATTCTATCCACCTCCAGAGACAAAAACAATAGGGTGAGTCTGAATGCAGAGCAAATCAAGCTTTTTTTTTTTTAAAAAATTATTATTGTTTTTTATTCTGTTTTCTTTTGCAACATGGCTAATATGGAAATGCTTTGCATGACTGCACATGTATAATTTATATCAAATTGTTTGCCTTCTCAAGGAGGTAGGGAGAGAACTTGGAATTTAAAATTTTTAAAGACATATTAAAAACTTTTGTTTACATGTAATTAAGAAGAAATAAAAAATCAAATGTAAAAAAAACAAATTGGGAGTAATGTATAAATATTGTAATCTAAAAGCAAAATATATCAATAAAAGTATAAAAAAAGAAAAGTAAGTGAAAAGTACTCACTAAAAAAAATTAGATTATGTATAAATATTTATTCAATGACCAATACTCAGACATACTACTAGAAGAAATAAGCCACACCATTGCTGACAGTCTCACTACTAATGGAACAAGAAGACATAAAGAGATTGCCACTAAATGGAAGAACATCTCATAGGTTTCCCATAAAGAAAATTCATTTGGGTGCAAAGACAAAAAGAAACACCATTTCATGAGTCAGAGGACTGGAAGGGACTCAGAGGCAATATAGTCCAGTCCGCTCATTTTAGAAATGAAGAGACTGAGGTCTGGAATGGGGAACTGACTTACTGAGGATGCCTCATGTAGGGTCACTTTGTTATCTCTCCTGTCAATGCTCAGGATGAATAGAAGCTGGAAGGCCTCTGTGATCATATATTTTACAGTTTTTGTGTCACCCATAGCATGAGATGCAAAAGAAAAGTTTTCTAAATAACTTGACAAGATGTTCTAAAGTAAGTCATTTTTTAGTTGGTGACTTCAATGCAAAAGACAGACCTATAAAAGGATGTTGAAAAATATGGTTTAGGTTTAAGAAATGAAAGTGTAAGGCTTGTAGTTTAGGGGTCTCATGCCTACATTTCATGATTTTATTTAAAAGTTGAAAAAAAGATTTATTGATTTACATGATACCTTTATTATATATTTAAAACGAATAGCAAATTATACATAAGAGGTTTGCAGTTTCATGGGCAGTCATCTTTTTTTTAAATACTGTTATGGAAATGCTGCTTTATTCCATAAATTAAAAATAAAATTAAAATTTAAAAAATTTATTGATACGTTTTGTTTTGGCAAATGGATACTTCCTGATACTTCTAGGGGGCTCAGTGGATAGAGCACTGTCCCTGGAGTCAGGTGGAGCTGAGTTCAGATCTCTCCTCAGACTCCTACTAGCTTTGTGACCCTGGGTAAGTCACTTAAACTCTCTTAGCTTCAGTTTCCTCATCTGTAAAATGGAGGTGAGAAAAGTGCCTACCTCGAAGAGTTGTGCTGGGGAGCAAGTGAGTTAGCATATCTAAAGTGCTTTGCAAAACTTAAAGCAGGATATAAATGCTAGCTATTATTATTTCTTAAGCAAATCCCCTTACAAAGTACATTTCCCCAAACCAGTTCAGCCTTTTTCAGTCATGTTTGACTCTTTGTGACCTCATTTGGGGTTTTCTGGCAAAGATATGGGAGTGGTTGGCCATTTCCTGCTTCTGCTCATTGGACAGATGGGGAAACTGAGGTAGCAAATACAGTGAAGTGATTTGTCCAGGGTCACCCAGCTAGTAAGTGTCTGAGATCAGATTTGAACTCACAAAGAGGAGCCTTCCTTACTCCAGGCCAGGAGCTCTATCCGTTATGCCATCTGGCTGCCCCAAACCAGTTTATCGCAACTATTGTCCTAGACATGATGGTTTTTTAGCGTGCTTGAGACTGATAGAATAGGTAGTTTTCTTCTTTGGCAGTTGGCTGCTTGTTAACAGAAAGCAAGGCTAAGTGCTTTGACTTTGAGGGCATGGTACCAATATTGGCTATTGTATTTTACCTGAGTTTTGTTGTATTGTAATTGTTTGAATGATGATTTACATCATTCATATTATTTTCATTTACGATCGATACCATCCTATTACTTACATTTAGTGGGAAACAAAATGGTAAATGTAATGATGTTAACCGTTTGCATTTTCTTACACAGGTTAACAGACCATATCTTTAACTTCACACAAAATGCAAAGCCTACAATAGCCTGCTCTGGATATCATGTGTCGCTAAAACAACAACAAAAAACAAACACCCCTCACCATAATCTTTGCATCTTTAGAACAAAATGTAGCCTTAAATGCTCTTCTCCAGCAAAGAGTCTCTCATGCATATGTTAAAGTCATATAAGATTTCTGAATATAGGCATCCACAATATAACAGCTTAACAATCTTTTAATTATTGATACATAAAGTGAGAAAAATTGGTAAATTTTTAACAACCAGACTGGGGGGTGATGTGTGACGGAAAATGTACTCACAACACACTTTTTACTTTAATCTGCATACTTGACATTTTCTCCATCACTTTTTAAACTCTAGACAATTAACAAAGCAAGAAGTCAAGGTTGGCTTTGTAAATGCTCCCACTGTGAATTTAGCAATTGACTCTTATAAGCCAATTTGATCTGGTTCCAGCATATCCCTGGATAGGGAGCCATATTAATTGCTGGCTTGGAGACTATCTTGCCCAGAGTCCAGTTGAAAGAGGGATTCCTTGTGGGCAATACTGCCCCCTGGGATGCACTGGAAAGATTCAGGAGGTGGTAGTAACCTCAGGTATAGCTGGGGGTCATTGAATAAAAGTAAGGGGACAATGGAAGCATAAGAATTGAAGAAAATTTTAAAAAACTGTTCATATGTGTTTCATCTGTTGTGTAACAGAACTAAAGTCATAGTGATTACATTATTTTCTAAATAAACACACAAAATGAGAGTTATAACTGATCAGTGGTTAAGTCCACTAACAGGTCTTAACAAGCAAGTGCTGGCAGGTGAACATGTTAAGCATTGTTAGGAAGTCCAGCATGCATCAGCAGGAACATGTGTTTGTAATGACATGTTTGCAATACAGTACTCTACAGTTACATGAAACAATTGGTCATCAAAATTTCAATGCAGGAAAAACCCCACAACTTTACAATAAATTATTATATTTAAGATGTCATTTAAATATATATATATATGTATTTGAAATGATACAAATTTTAAAAAAGTTCAAAGGTTAAAGAAAGTAGATTTTTCAGGAAACCACTAATTTTTTTTTTGAAAAGGGGGTGGTAGGTCAAATAAATTTGGGAACCTTTATAATGCAGATGATAGAATGTTCCATTTGTTCCTATTGATGCATGACATTCTTTCTACTACAGAATATTAAAAGATTTCTTCAACAAGATTCACAGTTACTCAAAATCTATCGCTGTAACAATCCATACAGAAAAAGGACATAAATGTCTATTTCTCACTTTGATATGCATTTGGATAGGCAAGCAATTATGCATGTCTATGCATACATATGTTTTCCTAGGACATGCAATGTAGAGGAACACTGAGATAGTTCACATTTGACTAGGAGAAGAGAACTGGCTAGATGTTATTAGTGAAATTTCATTGTACATTTAAAGACTGTAAACTACTCTCTCACTGGAACCCCAAATTAAAAATACCTAGTGATGTTATGTGGATGAGAATCATGGAATATTTATAGTCTTTGGAGAATTAAAATTGCTAGTGACCCAAAGGGTAATGGAAAGATACATGATGGGCATAAATAGGCTAAAACATATTGTCACTGAAATAGAGCAAAATTTTAAATTGTAGATCCCCTTAATAAAACGTTATGAATGGTTTCATTCTCCCACAGTCCTTCACCATGCAAGTGGTGGGGGTGCAGGTTAGGGAGAACAGAGCCATTATTTCCATTCCAAGCCCCCTAAGCAGAATCCTTAGATTTAGAGTTGAAAGTGATCTTAGACATGATCTATCTACTCTAACCCAGAGGAAGAAACTGATATTGAGAAAGGTTAAATGGTTTGCCCACAGTCATATAAGTAGTAAGTAATGGAGTTGTTATTCAAACTCAGGTCTTTTGACTTTAAATCTCATGCTCTGGTTCCAAGAAGCACAGGGCACGATGTCTGAAGTCATGAGGATAGGCTCATTTGTTATGCGATCCTGGGCTTGTCACTTAGCTGCCACCTGCCTCAGTTTCCTCATTGTAAAATGAGGATCATAACTCTACATCCCATGGTTCTTGTGAGGATCAATAAGATAATATTTGTAAAGCACTTAGTGCATAGTAAGTAGGTGCTTAATATGTGCTTTTTACCTTCCCAAACCACATACCAGATAATTTTCCTTAACTGGAACAAGATATCATATGTATTGATTCATCACTTATGTAATATTATTGACTGGGGATATAAACCCTTTTCTTTTCTGAGTGAACTAGTTCTCATTGGAAGAAAAATTATAATTTTTAATATAGTAAATATTATTTGTTAATTATTGATTGTTTCAAAAATATCTAATTCCAAATGAATTCTAGGATAACACTTTATATTTGTTTAATAAGAAGTCATGGTTTAATAAAGACAATTTACAAAGATTTATGACTTTCAAACAATAAAGGGAATATTGAATAGTAAGATGGAGTGGAGAGAGAGATGGTCTTGGAGTCAAGATAATCTGGGTTGAAGTCATCCCTCAGAACACAGAGTTACTATGAGCAAGTCACTACATTTTCATACTCTCAGGCATTGTGGTATTCTGTGACTCTCAACCACCTAAAATGACTAGGCATTTAAAAAATTATGACGCTATCAGTTGCAGAATCATTGCCAATTTCCATTGGTAGAGGTAATTTCCTCATTGAATATTTCCCTACATCAGTGAAACCATAGCTTCAATCTAAAAAAATCATTTCCAAAGTGGTTACATATACACTATTTCATCTGATAGTCACCACAACCCTAGGAGACAATTTATTCTAGTACACAGTGATCTTGGGTGGTAAGAAAACAGATAAAATCTTTCCATTTTACAAATGAAGAAACAGTAGACCAAGAGCTTTAATGATTTGTCCAAGCTTTTATAATCAGTAAGCACTGTCAGTACTAGATTACAGATTTTACTCCTACCTCAGAATTCTTTCCACTTCTCCATGATGCAGTAGTATCAGAGTAGAAATTTGGCTTTTTGAATGTTTCATCCCTGAACTGATTGGTTTGTGTTATAATTTATGTTACAAATTAATCACAAATAGCCCCTTTTATGTTCTTTGAATTTCCATATCTTATTTTTCCCATGAAGTTGTAGTAACAAAATCTTTAGTCTGTATAAAAAAAATCTTGTCTGGACCGAATCAAGTCAATAAGTATTTATGAGTGACTAAGGAGTGTACAATATTGTTGTAAAACTTAGTGGCATATCAATGGCAAAAATTTTACTGCTATTGGCTAAAAACCATTGAAAGACTTACCCAGTTGTGAATAAATAAAAAGAGATTGTCATATTCTCTTTGTCAGACAGCCTGTCTCTGGATTCATTTTACAATTTGTTTAAAATATTAATAAATTATTATGCATTTTCCCTTTCTCTTCTCCCTCTCTCCTCCTCTTCTTCCTCCTTCTCGAATTCAGTTAATGTCACTGTTCTTTTTCATAATTCTACAATGGTTTCATGTAAAAGCCTCACTCAGTGTGTTAGATATCTTACCTACTCATTTAATGTTGTCTAAAACAAATTTGGTTCCTATTTTTCCCAAATATCACATCTAACATCCTGACTATGAGAGAAACTCCCAGAGATGCCTTGGAATCTTGTCAATCTGGTCAAAGGGGTTTCAAACTGGAAAGAAGGGGTGGTAAAGAAAACAGTCCATGGATATCTGTCAAGTGAGCTATCACAGGGAGTATCTGCAGAACAGGAAGAATGATAGTTGAGATACTTAGAAATTCACAGGAAACAAAATCCAAGAAAATTGTCAATAATAATCTCTGACATTTATACAATGTTTTAATGTTTGCAAAGTGACACAAAGACAAAGTGGCACAATGTATAGAGCACTAGACTTAGAATCAAAAAGACCTCAGTTTAAATCTTGCCCTAGATACTTAGCTATATGTGACCTTGACACTGTATTAGGTGCTGAGTATATGTGTATACAAAAATGAAGTGAAATAGTTCTTTTTTGATTGTATTTTTATTTTTTCTTCAATTACATATTAAGAAAATATTTTAGCATTCATTTTTACAAGACTTTGAGTTCAAATTTTCTTTCTCCTTTCCTCCCCTTCCCTCTTCAGAAAGTGGTAGGCAGCTTAATAGACTTGACAGATGTGCTATCATGTAAAACATATTTCCATATTTGTCGCAGTTGTGGAAGAAGAAACAGATCAAAAGGAAATAAAATCATGAGAAAGAATAAAGTAAGTGAAAAAATATGCATGGATCTGCATTCTGAGTCTGTCAGTTCTTTTTCTGGATATGGATAGCATGTTTCTTCAGGAGTCCTTTATACTTGTCTTAGATGATTGTGTTGCTGAGAAAAGCTAAGTCATTCACAGCTGATCATCACGTGATGTTGCTTGATACTGTGTACAATGTTTTCCTGGTTCTGCTCATTTCACCTTGCATCAGTTTGTACAAGTCTTTCCAAGTTTTTCTGATGTCTTCCTGTTCATCATTTCTTATTGTGCAATAGTATTCCACTACATTCATATTCCACAGCTTGTTCAGCCTTTCCTCAGTTGATGGGCATCCCCTCAGTTTTCAATATTTTGCCACCATGAAAATGGTTGCTATAAATATTTTTTGCACATTTAGGTCCTTTTCCTTTTATATTGATTTCTTTAGGATACAGCCCTCGTAGTGGTATTACGGGATTAAAGGGTGTGCATCATTTGGTTGCCCTTTGGGCATAGTTTCAAACTGCTCTCTAGAATAGTTGAATCATTTCACAACTCCATCAACAGTGTATTCGTGCCCCAACTTTCCCACATCCTCTCCAATATTTATCATCTTCCTTTTTTGTCATATTGGCCAATCTGATTGATGTGAGGTGGTATTCCAGAGTTGTTTTGATTTGCAATTCTCTAATCAAAAGTGATTTAGAGCACTTCTTCATACACCTATAGATATCTTTGATTTCTTTATCTGAAAACTGCCTGTTCATATCCTTTGATCATTTATCAGTTTGGGAATGACTTGTATTCTCATAAATTTGACTCACTTCTCTATATATTTGAGAAATGAGGACTTTATCAGAGATACATACTATAAAGATTGTTTCCCCAGTTCTACTTTTCTTCTAATCTTGGTTACATTGCTTTTGTTTGTACAAAAGCTTTTCAATTTAATATGATAAAAATTACTTATTCTACACTTTATAATCCTATCATGAATTCTTCCCCTCCCCTTATATGTGACAGGTAGACTATCCCTATTCTTCTAATTTGATTTTTCATTGTCTATACCTTTAAGCAAAATGTACTTTCCTTTCTTATCTCTTTAATTAGGTATCTTTTTGCTTTTACTCTGTATAAGATCACATTTGCTACTCCATGGTGTTGATTTTTTCACTTCAGCTAAAGCATAATAGATTCTGCTCCATTCCCTTACCTTTATTCTGTGTGTTTCTCTCTGCTTCAAGTGTGTTTATTGTAAACAACATATTGTAGGAGTTTGGATTTTGCTCCCGTCTGTTATTCTTTTCTGTTTTATGGGAAAGTTCATCGTATTCACGTTTCTTTATGATTACTGTGTCTTTCCCTCCACCCTATTCTTCCTCTTGTTTGTCCCCTCTTTCCTTTCACCCTTTCCCACCTCACCAGTGTTTTGCTTCTATCATTTTTCCTGATCTGCCCTCCCTCATGTCAGTTCTTCCTCCCACCTTTACTTTTCTCCCCTCATACTTCCCTGTACAGTAAGATAGATTTCTATATTCAATTTACTGTATAAGAATCAGGTTCAAGTGATGCCCACTCCCCCTTGCATCTTTTACTCCTTAATAGTATATTTTTTTTGCTTCTTCATGTGAGATAATTTACCCGATTCTACCTCTCTCTTCCTTCAGCACCTTTTGTACACCTCTTTCTCATCTCTTAATTTTTGTATGTCATTCTGTCAAATTCTCCTTATACCCATATCCTCTATGAATATTCCTTTTCTCTGTACTGTTAGAGATACAATTTTTAAGAGTTGGCAAGTAGCATTTTCCTGTGTAGGGATATAAACCATTTGGCTCTATTAAATCCCTTATGTTTTCTTTTCCCTTTTTGTCTGTTTGTACTTCTCTTGGGTTTTGATACTGGAGATCAAATTTTTGGTCTTCTTATGAAGGCTTGATATCATTCTATTTCATTGAATGACCGTTCTTTTCCTTGATGTATTATGTTTAATTTTTCCAGGTAAGTGATTCTTGGTTTTAGTCCTAGTTTTTCTGACCTCCAGAATATCAAGACCTCCAATCCTTTAATGATGCAGCTGCCAGGTCCTGTGTAGTCCTTATGGTGACTCTCTGCTATTTGAATTGTTTCTTTCTGGCCACTTGTATTTTTTTTCTTGACCTGATTGTTCTGAAATTTGACTATGAAGTTCCTTGGGGTTTTTATTTTGGGATCTCTTTCATGAGGTGATCAGAGGATTCTTTCAATATTTATTTTGCCTTCTGGTTCCAGAACATCAGGATAGTTTTCCTTGATAATTTCTTGAAAGATGCTGTCTAGGTCCTTCTTTTGATTAGGGCTTTCAGGTAGTCCAGTGAATCTGACGTTATCTCTCCTGGATCTATTTTCCAGGTCAGTTGCTTTCCCATAAGGTACTTTACATTTTCTTCCATTTTTTTTCTTTCTTTTGAATATGTTTGATTAATTCATGATATCTCATAGAGTCATTAGCTTTCACTTGCTCAATTCTAACTTTTAAGGTATTGTGTTCCTTGATTAGCTTTTGTACCTTTTTTTTTTCCAGTTTGGCCAACTGAAGAGTTGTTTCCTTCAGTGGATTTTTGTATTTCCTTTTCCATTTGGCCAATTTTACTTTTTAAGCAGTTTTCCAGGCTGTTGACCCTTTTTCCAAAATTCTTTTGCATCACTCTCATTTCTTTTCCTAATTTTTCTTCTGTCTTTTATATGATTTTAAGCTCCTTTTTGGGTCTTCCACGAGATCTTTCTGGATCTTTCTTCTTGTTTTTCTTTGGGATTTTGCCCATAGGTATTTTGAAATTGTTGTCTTCTTTTGAGTTTGTGTGTTGGTCTTCTCTGTCACCATAAGAACTTTCTATGGTCAGATTCTTTTTTTGTTGGTGTTTACTGCTGTCTCCCTTTTTTGGCCTTTTTCTTTTCTTTTGAATTTGAACTCTGCTTCCATGTGGAAGGGGCATTGTCTCCCACTTTTTATGCTAGTGGCCCTGACTGCTTACCTGGTGCTGCACTGATGTTACCATGAGGCCCGTGAGGGACCTCACAGTCTGATGCTGTGCTGTGGGGATGTGATGAGGGGTTGGCTGACATTGCTGGAGGCTATAGGCATTTTGCAGCTTATCAAGTGCTGAACTGGTGTCTTAGTCATAGTATCTGGTGCCTGCTGAAGCCTGGTGGGGTGTTTCTTATTTCCCAGTGGCTATACTGAAGCATGTTAGGCCCCTGGAGGCTGCCTGTTTGCTCAGCACTATACTGAAGGATAACAGGGCCAGTGCTGACTAGTGGCATCCATAGGGTAGGATTCTACCTGTTTACACTGAGTTGTGCTGAAGCAGATGGTGGTTCTCATGACTAGAGTCTGCTGGTCCCCTGACTATGCTAAGTCATGTTGGAGGTTCTGGTGTTGGCATTTGCTGGCTCCACAACACTGGGGCTCAGGATCTGCCCCTGGTTTGCTGAGGTGGGACTTGCTGCTGGCTTGTTGGGATGCTTCCCATCCTGGGCTATGTTTCCCTTTCACTGGAGTAAGATGGACATTTCTTGATGATCTTCCAAGTTTCTTGGACTCAAAGAGTGTTTCAGTGGTTTTTTTCTGGTTTTGTTGTTCCAGGATTTGTTTTGGGGTGCTATTTTGTGGTTGTGTGGAGGTGAGTGTGAAAGAGTTGCAGTGGTGTACTGCTTGTTCCACCATCTTGGGGGTGGGAAGTACTGAAGTGAAATAGTTCTTTCCCTCAATGAGGTCACATTCTCTCAAGGGAGAATTGTACAAATGATTTCTGCATATATAGAAAATATATACAGAAAAAATACAGGATAATTTTGGGGGGAAATGCATAGCAGCTAGGAGGATCAGGAAAGACTTCTCAAAGCTTGTGTTTGTGCAACTTTGAAGGAAATGAAGGATTCTGAGAAGCAGGGAGGGAGTACATTCTTGAAATGAATGACAGCTTGTACTAAGGCCAGGGAGGAGGGATGCAATTTCATAGGAGCACAAAGAGGCCAGTTTGGCAGTACCAAGGAATGCACCTTTTAATGTATAATAAGCACTTAATGTATACTGAATCTGGAAAATTAGGTTGGAGCCAGATTGTGAAAAAAAAGAAGAGGTATAAAATGAGTGAAAAACATAAATAGTGTAATTTTCAAGAAAAAGTGGAAGAAAATGGAGTATGAAAATTATATGCTAGTGACTTTGATTTTCATTCTTGGCAAAATTCTAGGATGCAGTATTGAAAGGATAGTTAGTGAAAAACAAGAAGTAATCAACTAGAAAGATCATGGACTCATCAAAAACAGCATACACCTGGCTAACATTACCATTGATAAGATATCATGCTATTCTTGTGGGAAAAAATGGAGAAGTTAGGGTCATACAAAAATAAAAGTAAGTAGATTAAAAAGTAGTCAGATAGTCAAGCCTAAAGAATAATTATTAATGACTCCATGTCATTTTGGCTATCTGTCATTCATAAAATGTCTGAGGATCTGTGCTCATTTAATCATTTTTGTGTTGTTTAATTGTTTTTTAGCAATTAAGATAAAAGCATCAAGGTATCAAGGCATACTTGCCAAATTTACAGATGGAATAATACTGGGAATGATGGTTAACAGACTGGTTGACAAGAAGCATATAAAAAGTTTTTGACAGGTTTGAAATTTAGACTGAGTCAAATAAGATGTGATTTAATGTGAATTAAATGTGAAAACTTTACCTTGGTTCAAAAAATCAATGTCATAAATGAAGGCAGGAGAGGTGTAGCTAGAGAGCAACTGATCTGAAAACTATCTAAGTGTCTTAGTGGACTACACATTTAATATGAGTCAATAGTGCAAAATGGTAACCGATAAAACTAATGCAGTATTGGGCAACAACAAAAGTACTTTAATGAACAGGACTAGGGAGGTTATAGTTGTGATATTCAGATTATATCCAGAGTAATGAATTCATTTTTGAATGTCATGTTTTAGAAAGGATATTGTTGATATGCTGGAAAATGCCCAGGGGCAAAACCAACATATGAGAACTGGTTGAATGAACTAGAGATGTTTAGTCTTGAGAAGAGCTTTCAGAGGGAATCAATAACTGTCTTTAGGCATTTGAATTTCTCTCATGTAAATGAGAGATTAGTCAGTCAGTAGATAAACATTTATTAAACACCTACTATGTACTAGCCACTATGCTAAGCAAAAATTAATCCTTGCCTTCAAGTAGCTCATAATCTAATGGATTAGATTTGGCCCCATTTGGCAAATTAGAAGTGGAAGTTCCAAAGAAGCACATTTAGTCTTGATAAAAAGAAAAAAAAATCTTTCTTACCAATTATAGCTATTAGAAAGGAGATGGGCTGCTTTGAGAGAGTGTAGGTTCCCCTAGAAAGAGATCCTTAAGCAACAAATGAATAACTACTTATCAGAGATGCTGTAGAGAGAATTCTTGTTCACGTATGGCTCTGAGGTCCTTTCCATCCCTGAAACTGTGGTTCCATGAGTGGATTGCTTCAGCCTAAACTGCTTAGAATGGATACTGGCCTCCAAATGGCCAGACCTTAGAAAATAAGTGAGATTGTTACCAATTGTTAATTGTTAATCATCCTTCACTGAAGCAGGATTATAAAATGAGAAACCTAGAGCTAAAAGGCACCTCCAAAACTATCTAACCCAAACTCATTTACAGATGAGGAAACTGAGGTTCAAGAAAGTTTAATAGAAGTTAAGGTCACACAGGTAGTAAATGTTAATTATATTACTCATTGTGTTGTAGAAAGACCTTGCAGGAGAGCTGCCTCCCAGGTGATTATATCTATACATGTCTATGTCTGTGTCTGTATCTCTATTTTTAGAGCACCGTAACTCATGAAAACTATCTTCTAACGGACAGATTATGATATTCATGGGTGAATGGAATACTCATACTAATGAACTCACAACTCTTTGGAAAAAGGAAAGGATTTAACTAACATGAAAAGTACCCAGGAAAATCTGTTGCATATATAATATAGTGAAAATACTTTGATAAATTTTTATTGTATAAACAGATATTGGGCATTCAGGTGACCTTTATTACCAAGGTGTTATGTATTCTTTTGTTTTTTCTATTGGAAAGCCCACAGGATTTGGAATCAGATCACCTGGTCTCAAACTGGGTTTGAATCCTACCTCAGACAATTACTTACTACGTGATCCTGGACAATTTAACTAACACTTCCCAAGTTCACTTTCCATATCTATAAAATAAAAATAATTATAGCTCAAGCACTAAATTTATTGTGAGGATTAAATGATAAAATTCATGTCAAGTGTTTTGTAAACTGAAAATACTTTGTAACTGACAGTTTTTTCAATAACTTCACTAATACTCCTGGAAAGAGGTACTTTCTTGCATATCTCCTTTGAATTGATTCTTACTAAAAAATAACCTCCCTTTGGTTCATTTTGAATAGTAGCTGAAATTTAGAAGTGTTTTTCCATATTTACAAGAAAGAGATGGTTGTATCTCCTAGTTCTAATCATGATAAAAATTGCTTTTTGGGGTTTGTGCCAAAGATCTAACCCTCAGGTTATTCCCTGCCTAGCATCTAAACAGAGAGAATGTTGTTTAGTACTTCAAGTATAAGTCTATCAAGACAGGACTCTGTCCAAGTTGTTTCTTTACTTACTCAGTAACCTTCCATAAGTTATTAACTTCTTTACAAATGTGGCTTGTCTCATAGTGTACAAAGGGATAGACTCAAAGCATGTTTTTATGTGCTGAAGATGTCATAGATTCCATAGTGGGAAGCTGGCCTCCGAATCAGAAAAACCTAAACTAAAATACTACCTCAAACACAGACTTGCTATGTGACCTCAGGCAAGTCACTTAACTTCTCAGTATCCTAAGCAATTTTCTAAATGGCAGAGCAGAATTTAGAATCCCCTAAATTCCCCTGTTACGTGAGCAGTTCACTATATCAATGAAACAACAGATCCAGAACAACACAAAAATTGTACTAATAATATTAAATATGCATACACAAAAATACACACGTGTGTGTGTGTGTGTGTTGTGTGTGTGTGTGTGAAACAAGCAGGCTTCTGTCCCTCCCAGCCCATCATTGACTCATTATGGGACTGTATCTATATTAATCTCTCCGAGTTTCAGTGTATTCATTGTAATAGTCATTACCTCTCCCTTTGTCACAAAAATGCTGTGAGGACAGAGGAGATAATGGCCATGAAAGAATCTTGAGTTCTCTGGAAGACAGAAACTCCACAAGGAAGATGTATTTTAATTTAAAATTTAATGGGAACTGGTTCTGCAGATGATTGCCTAATAGGGAACTTTCGGGGGGCTTGATCCCCTTTGGCAATCTATCAGCATGTTTTTAAATGCATAAAATACATAAAATTCCAAAGGAAACTCATTACTTTGAATTAGAGTTATCAAAATATTTATTTTTAAAAGTTTGTAAACCCCAGGGTAAGAAACCTTGATAGCAGAATGTTGATACTGACCAAAGGCATTTTGATTAAAGGTTCGCTAAACTCTGTCCCAGGTTGTCTCAGGTATTTTTCCCCCTGCCAGGAGCTTCTCTAGGTGGTTTGCTTCTTCAAGAAAATGAAAGAAATAATAGTCATTTTCTATTTGTGAAGAAGAAATGGCAATTTGCAAGGCTCCTTTAGAGTTAACATTTGCTTGATGGTTTTAACAAGTATTTTGTAGATCTAGTCAACTGTTTCAGAAGTGTAAGTATAACAAGTCAACCAGAACTAAGCTAGGAATTAAAATTCTGTTCAGAAAGCCTTGGGAGGTACTTCTTCCCCATCTGTTTTGTCCCTAGAGTGGTAACATATTCCCATCCCTTGGTCCTTCCTGCTTGTTTGGTAGCAGCCCAGGTGGGTTTGCACTACCTCCCTTGTGCCAGATCCAGAAATTGCTTATTCTCTAAACTACTCTGTAGAATAAGTGAGTGAATGAATGTATAAAACATTTATTAAGTACTAACGATGTGTAAAGTACTGTGCTACACACTGAGGATACAAGTAGAAAATTAAGTCAATCCTAGCTCATATTCTAATGGAAGGTTTCAGCTGCAAGTGAGATGGAAAAGTCCCGTGATCCTGTGAGTGAAGCAGCAAAGCAGATGTTAATGGTTTGCCTTTAATATTATTTCCACTGCTAAACTCATCAATTTCTGATGTTGAACCATTTAACAGGGTCAAAGTCTTGGGTGTCAAGAGCATGTTTTCTGGGTCTTCACTTCCTGAGGTTGTGGCGTCTGTAGGAGCAGATACCAGGCTCTATCTCCGCAGAGGTTGCTTCTCGATCTGGTATCTTAGGACCCTGGGCTGAAAATAGTGCTATTCTCAAGGCTCTTAAGTAGTTAAAGGTCCGGGGCTATCGCCGTCAGGACTTGAAAGGAGATAGTGGTCAAGATGGCAGTGGTGGTTTGCCACATGCTACCTTCTATCTTTTCCTCTTGGTGGCCTTGTTGGCTTGCCTGTACTTGGTGGGGATGACTTGTCCTTGCTCCAGAGAGGTTTGCCTTCCTTGCATAACATCTGGGAAGGTTGGGCTGGAAGCAGGACTGGACCTAGGTCAAGGGGATGCTGTCACTCTAGGGTTCCTGTGCCTATCTGCCCCTTGCATTATATACTTAGAAGCTAGATGGGATCATGAATGTCATCTGAGCCAATTTACTTATTTTATAGATGAGGAACTGAGGCACGGAGAGATCAAGTAACTTGTATGTATTTATCTAGGTAGTAAATATCAGGGTGGAGATTCAAACCCAGGTTTCTCAAATCCAGCCATCTTTCCATTGCACCGTGTTGCTTCCCATGGGGTAGACATAGATCTTAATCCCCAATGCTACTTTGACATCCTCTTTCTGCTATCAGTGCTTATAAACCACCTTTCCTCCTTTAAAGTTTATTCTGTTCTGTCTAGATCTTTGCTGTTGATACTCCTATGATCTCCATCTCTGGTGTGTTTAACCACTCACTGAAGTGGTTGTATCTTTAGACTAGGATGCTTAACCCTTTTGTGAGTCATAGACCCCTTTGGCAGGCTTACAGACCTTCTATAAATGATGCTTTTAAATGTATAAAATACATAGCATTATAAAGGAAGCCAATTATATTGAAATATAGTTGTTAAAATATTTGAAAAAACAAGTTCAAAGGCAGCAATGTTAAGGCTCTTGATTAAGACCCACCTACCTTCAAAACAAATTTGCTACAGGCTGTGGAATTCCAAGCAATAACTCTTAAAATAATATTCTATCTGGACCAAATTATTGAGCTATAGTTTTGTCTATGCACAGTAGAACTTGTATGTTTAATTGGCAATCAGTTATAACTATGAACTGTCATGTTCCCCTTCAGGAAAGTGGAAACAGAATTGTAGTATTCTCTAGTGGGAGGAGCCTCGGAAGTCTTTTAGGTCAGTCCTTACCTGAAGTATGAATCTCCTCTGTAGGACTTTGTCCATCCTCAAAGTGATTATTTAGCCTGGATTGGGTATTTTCATTGTTGTGGAACATATGTTACTTGAACTGTTATCACAAAAAGAAGAAACTCCATTTAAAAGATCTGAGGCAATATCATCTTTACAACATAATGTTATAAGAGATAATAAAATATATTGAGAAGCAGCATTGTAGAGTCCATCCTCTAACACAGACTGGCTGGTACTTGACCTCCTACTACCCCAGGCAACTAATTGCAAACAAGAGAGATGGAGAAGCTCTAAGGGTATAGAGCAGACCTGCACAACTTCCAGAAAGTAGGGACCAAAATTAAAATAGGCTAAATTTCTTCAAGTTGCAGATTGGTTTTGAGCAGCTCACTTTCCAAGTAAAGGCATAATTAATGTTTAAACTATTTTGCAAATAAACCATATTTTAAAAGGAGAAGCTTCAGTTAATATCAATTAATTATACTTATTACTTAAGATTTTTATTTATCAGGAAATTGCTCCTCTCAGACTAGAGAAAGAAAATGGTGGTTGCTGCAGTTCACATGACAAACGGGAGAGAGAACCCAGTGGGTTATGTGATGGAAACAGTAGCATCTAATGAAAAGCAGGTTAAACAGGGGGTAGACAAAGCACTTATTACACCTTTACTTTCTTTTACATCCTCTCCATTTGTCACAGGTCGCCTGAAATCCTTTGGTGGGGCACAGGCAGCCTGTGGGTAGCTTGCTGTGCAGGGCTGGTACAGAGTGTTCCTTACCCAGAGCACTATATTTCAGTGAAATAACAGATCCAGTAAAAAAAAAACTCTTAACCTTCCTAAAGGTAATTATATTACTCTGCAGCAAGGTAATAAAATAATCTTTTATCTTGGTATTAACCTTAGAGGTGGTTTGATGATACAGAGAATAAGTTTCTATTATTTTTTTTTTACTACTTTTAATGGCATCTTTTGCTTCTTACCAAGAAGGGCATTCAAGGTTGTTGTACTTAGAGATGGTTCCAGTATAGTGCCATTACGTACTGATCAGGTATCAAGTTTCTCTCTGTTCTGTTCAGCATTTATTACTATGGAGACTCAGTAGGCACAAAGTCTAATAATCCTTGCATAGCTACTGATTTTTTCCATTGAAGCTTGAGAGGTAAAAGGGAATGATGTAAACTGTTTGTTTTTCAGTCCACACATAGCACTTTACTTTGCAACTTTTTTATGCATTTATGTAATATTTATAATAAGAATTACAAGAAAGAATTTTAAATATTATAATTTTCTGTGTTTTATTCATTTTCTAGACCATGAGCTTTACAAGGTCAAGGATTGTGTTTTATCTGAACTTTGTTATTTCTTCTAGTAGTTAGCACAGAATTCTATACACAGTAGGCATGAGATAAATGTATATTGAATTAAACAAAGATTTGCTGAATATCTGCTTGGTCTTAAGTTCTATGGAGTGATCTATATATTTGTCAAGAAAGCAGGTCCTTTGTGCCACTGGTTGGTCTTTTGTGCTAAGCATTGGAGATATAAGAGCAAAAGTGAAACAGTCTCTGTTCTCAAGCTTATATTCTAAAAGGAAAGACAACATTTATGGATAAATATATGTAGAAATGTGTGTGTATATATATTTGGAGAATACATACATATATTTTTTTTGTATAAATAAATAAATATATATATATATATATATATAGGTGTACAGTGGATAGCATTTTGAAGCTGGAGTCAGGAAGCCTAAGTTCAGATCAAGTATCAGTTACTAGCTATCTGATAATCCTGGGCAAATCACAATCTCCAGCTGCCTCAGTTTCCTCATCTGTAAAATGGCAACACTAATAGAAACTACCTCCCAGTGTTGTCATGAGGAGGAACAATGTACAGGGAGTCATAGTAATTGAATGGGTAGTTTGGGGAGGGAGTGCACTAGCAGCTAGGGGAATCAGGAAAGGTATAATATAGGTGTCACTTTTGCTATTTCGGAGACGAGGAGTACCAAGAGGGATAAATGAGGGGTGAGTACATTTTAATCACAGAGATGCAAGAAAGAATAAGGCATTGTCTGTACCCTTAAGGATCTTGTGATGCCATAGGAGAAGGCATTAGAGTCACATGTAGATAAGTAACTCCACTAAAAGGTGGGGTGTATGGATGTCAGGGAAGACTATGACCTCTGGCTGAAGGGCTGCCGAACCATTTTCAGGGCTGCTCATCTTCCATCCAACTCTCACCTGTGGCTCCAAGAAGCCATAGCATGGGCAGTGGCCATATGCTGGCAAACTGTTTAGATAGATGGGCTAAATCAGTCTGGGGGTAACTGATAGGCCTGTAACCCACTGGTGAGTGAGGGGAATATCTGTCTCAAGCATGTGAAGACTTACCCCAGAGAAAGGAGAAATCACTGAACTAGCAAATAGTCTCCAGTGTATGCTTGAAGATCACCAATAAAGGGGAACCCAGCACTTTTCAAGACAGTCCATTCCATTCTTTGACTATCTACTTGTTACTGATGCTATGCCTAAATTTCCTTCTTTACCAATGGTTCTACCTTCTGAGAACAGAGTAAGTCTAATATTATTGTTTAGTTATTTTTCAGTCCTGTCTGATTCTTCATGACCCCATTTGGGGTTTTGTTGACACAGTGGTTTGCCTTTTTCTCTTCCAGCTCATTTTCCAGATAAGGAACTGAGGCCAATAGGGTTAAGTGACTTGCTCAGGGTCACACTACTAGTAACTGTCTGAGGGTGGATTTGAACTCAGGAAGATGAGTCTTCCTAACCCCAGGCTCAGCACTCTATCTGCTGTGCTGCCTAGCTGCTTTATCAAATTCAAAACCTCTTACACAGTTTTTCAAATACTCAAACAGTTATCTCCCACAACAATCACCACCATACCACTCCCAGAGTTTTCTCTCCATGTGGTAGCCATCACACCAGTACACAGGGTAGGCTGTTAGCACAGGTTCTTTGATCTGCTTTTCTAAAGGAAGCACAAGTTTAAAGGGGTCAACAATCTTACTTTAATTACAGATAAGTAGAAAGAAATGAGCATAGAAAATACAAGCAGAGAAAATAGCACAGTGACTCAACCAACAGGGCTCCAACTGTCCAAACAAAGTAATACAACCACCTACATATACTACCCAACTGAGAAAGCACCAACATCTGAGTAGTCGGGGGACTCTTAACAAACAACTATCTAGAGTTCAGTCCAGGGAATCAAAAGGTCCTTCTCATGAGTGAACCCCCAAAGCAAAATACCAACCTCCCAGAATATATGACAAAAACTACGCCCCTGATTGGCTTAGAGCCAGAAGGCATGAAATCTACATGACAGCACAGTTGTGAATTATTAGGGTTCAGAGGATGAATCAGTTCTTCAGATGTTTACAGTTTAGCCTGAGTCTAGGAAACTGATCTCCAGGAAAACAACAACAACAACAAAATTCCACTCTGCTTACACATGTACTCTGCCAGGTTAAACTTTCCCATCCCCACAACCAAGCCCCAAGTAGCTTGGATCATTAGGAAGCCAGGTGGCACAGTGAATAGAGCACTGGACCTGGAGTCAGGGAGATCTGAGTTTGAATCCAGTCTCAGACATTGACTAGCTCTGTGATCTTGGGCAAGTCAGTTAGTCTTAATGTCTCAGCTTCATCATCTGTCAAATGGGCATAATAACAACACCTCCCTTGCAGAATTGTAAAGATCAAATGAAATAATATTTGTAAAGTACATAGTATACATAGCAGGCATTTAAATACTTGTCTCCTTCCTTTCCTTTTCCATCTCTGGATACTCTCTGATTTTTCAATAGTTTTCCTAAAGTGTGGTACCCAGAACTAAAGACAATTGTTCTTCTTTGTCCTTCATTTTTGAAGAGGACCAGTTACATGGCAGCATGAGGTCTTGACTCATGCACGAATTGTTTTTAAGTGAGGTGGAGTTGCACAAAGGCATCAGCCTTACTCTCTCTTCCAGAGTCATCATAAATTTAGGGGCAAGACAAAAGTCAAGACAATCGACAATGGCCCATGATGCAGTAGACGACCTTGGCATCTTTGATGCCCGACCAATATCTAAACACTCCACCAGCCCCTGCTTTAGCTGCCTTCGTGGCCATTGGAACAAATTGTTCTCATCCACCCATTCCACTGAGGGAAGCCTTCACATGCTTGGGGTAGACACCTCCTAATTCATTGATGGGTTTGAGGGACTGTTGATTACTCTCAACCTGGTTTAGCCCATCTGCAAAGACAATTTACTGGAGTGTGACTGCTGCACATGCTAGAGCTTCTTAGCAAAGTGCCAGGGAGACACCAAAGGTGGGCAAGCAGCTCTGAAAAGGGCTCAGCAAGGCCCTCACACCAGAGGTGCTAGTCCTCTTTGAACACCCATTACACCCCACTAAATACAATACTGTATATATGGTTAGACTTGCACAGAGTACCTTCTTATTTTGAAGCTGTTAGGTCTCTCCTTTTTTGTATTTTTTCCCACATTCCCTCCAACATTTGTCATTTACCTCTTCTGTCCTATTAGCTGATCTAATAGGTATGAGGTAATACCTCAGAATTGTTTTAATTTGCATTTCTCCAAACAATACTGAGAGAATTTTTTCATATGGCTGTAGATATCTTTGATTACTTCATCTGAAAGCTGATCATATTTTTTGAACATTTATCAATTGGGCAATGGCTCTTATTTTCATAAATTTGACTCAATTCTCTGAGAAATGAGTTAGTAGGCCTCTGTTAATGCAATAAGTATATCCAAGGCACAGGAAACAGCATACATTTATGGAGGCAGGAAAACACTGAGCAAAAGAACACAAAGTAAAGTGGTAAAGGATATGTCAAAGACAGATTACAAATGCTAATAACACATGATAAGTGCCCAGAAAGCATTTCCTCTGTGTTATACTGTCAACAGGATTTGCCGTTCTGGAATTGTTGGCTAATTTTATCTCACCTTTTCCAGGGCTCTGTGAAATACGATGTAGGATTCAAACAATTTTCTTCTGAAGAAAGTCTTTGACTGACACTTGGAGTGCCTACCATACAGCGAACTAACAGAAATCATTGTAATAGGAAGGAAAGTGGGCATAGTTCTTTTTGTTGTGAAATGTCCAGGACTGGTAGTTGTTGCCCCTTTTCCTAGTGGCCTCCTCCCTGTTTCAATCATTGTACCCCTTATGAAGTTTTCCTATTAGGTTTTCAGGTGCTGGGTTAAAGTGCTAGGTAGAAGTTTCCATTTTCTCATCTTATTTGAAAATGTTTTGATATTTTCCTTAAAATCAAATCTTGTTCTTTCCACTAACCTGTCCCTCTCTACTTATCTGCCCCAAGAATCACTTCATCCCCAAACACAATTTAAATTCTCACTTCCATTATTTGTAACCTTTGTCCTGATGGCAGGTTGAGTGAACCTTCAAGCCGTGGAAAACCAGTCAACAGCTGCTGAAATAGTGTCTCTTCTCTAAACATCTGTATAAACATAAGTGTGGAATTACTGGATTGGGAAAAACATATCTAAAAACATCTGTGACAGTCGTGGTGGATAACCTTATTTAGAGAACACACATGTTTGCATATCAAAAATATTTCAGTGTGTAGAAGAGATGGAAGGAATGAGAGGGAAGGATGGATAAGAATGGAAAGAAAAAGGAAGAGAGAAAACATGTTGTAAAGTTTTAGTTTTACACACCTAGAACTTTGATTAAAAAATATAAATGATTTGAGAGTTGGTGGTTGAATTAATTATATCCATTATACTTTTCTCTTGTTTGCCTGCAACAAGAAAATCAGCTTTTATCTAAAGAAATCAAACCACTACTAAATTCAGAAGCTTGTGAATTTAAAGTAAAAAAGGTTAAAACCTCTCTCCAGGCAACTCTCCGTCTTTATGACATATAATAATAACTTATTTATGCAGAGATCACTGAACTAGCAAATGAAAATATCCTCATGATTTTTTTTATTCTGGATTAGTATCACTTAAAACTAAACAGAAGTTTTTTGAAAAAACTTATGAATGAGCATTGTTTTTTGAGACGTAAGATGAGACCAATGGCAAAACAGAATTATTTAGTGTTTGAAATGCAATCAGTAATATGATCTGTCAAATATAACTTCATAGAATCTAATATTGTTTTGAATATTATCACTTTTTCCCCAAATTTATTAATGTGCTTGTTTTCAGTTTTCAAAATTCATTTTCATAAGTTTTAAATTTTCTCCCCCTACCTCCCCAAGACAGCGTGCAATCTTATATGGGCTCTACACATTCCTTCCCATTAAATACATTTTCACATTAGTCATGTTGCATAGAAGAATTATAGTGAATGGGAGAAACCATAAGAAAAATAAAAGATAGCAAAAGAGAAAATAGTCTACTTCATTCTGTATTCTGACTCCACAGTTCTTTCTCTGGATGTTGGATGGCATTTTTGAATGTTATCACTTTTTAAGAAGGGATGTGGGAGTAGGGTTTGCCCAGAGCATTTGTAGAGCTAACCTTCTTGCTTCCAGTTAGCTATGTGTGCATTATTCTCTGCTAAGCATTCTTGGCTCTTTGAGATGCTAATTCACTCCCCTTGTTGGTAGGACAAGCCAGTGATTCAGTGGACTTAACAAAAGCGAGTGCCTCTGTCTCTAAATCTCTTTTCTTTCAGTCTTCCAGATGACATTTATTCCTGGGAGTCAAGGTGTGGGGAAAGACCTCTGTTTTCTTTCTCCCTATTCTCCTATCCTGGGCACCGTCAGTCTATGAACACATAGCAGCAAAAGCCCTTGTCCTATGTAGATCTCCCTGAGGTTTTAGAATGCCTCTTCTGTGTTTATTCTTTCCTGATGTTAGGTGAATGAATATCAATGTCGAAGATGAATATGCCCAGGTTGGAGGGCACCATTTGAGTTCATAAGTGCAGCAAGGAAACAAATATTCCAGGACTCTTTGAGCAGATAACTAACACAGAGATGAGGAGTCCAAGTCCTGGCCTGGCTTGCCAGAGAACATCTACCCTCAGGAGTTAGTGCTAAACCCAGGTGAAATGTAAAGTGCCTACTTAGATGAGGTTTAAATATTTTTTGAAGAAGACCAATCACATCACATGGTTATGTCAACTTGCAAGTAAATTCTATTTAAGTAAAGCAGAGTTGCACAAAGTCATCAGCCTCACTTTCACTTTCTGGGTCAGTGATGTCCACTGGCAAGACAAAAATCAAGATGATTGGTAAAGACCTGGTTGAAGTGGATGACTTTGGCATCTTCAATGTCTGACCAAGGTCTAAGTGTTCCACAGCACCTGCTCCAACCACCTTCATGACCATCAGAAAAGATTGTTTTTGTCTGCCAGGACATTCTACCAGGAGAATTCTGCCCATGCTTAGGGTAGTGTAATGTTAATTTAAGGTTAATGGTAGGTGAGGGGAAGAGTTAAAGATCTTTCCTGCCCATTAATAGGCCTCAATACATTTGATTAATTTCTATTGAGGCACTGGGTCCGAGGGTCATGCCCTCTGACTCTGAAAAGTGTATAAATACTCTGAGGTGAGGTTTTACTTTGGGGCTTACTCATTGGAAGTGTTTGGCCAGACAAGACTCTGGGGAGCTGCTAAGGAGACCCCTGGTTTTGAAAACCCAGATGTTGGTGCTTCTCTCTCTGGTAACTATGTATGTAAGTAACGGTCAGACAGTTGGATCTGCCTGTGGATCTATGTTGTATGTATTGCTTATGATCAGACAGTTGGAAGCCCTGTGTATTGATCTTTGTTTCTTTGTTTCTATTTTCTCTGAAGTTCAGGATGCTGACTTTTTATCCTGGACTAACCGAATGATATATGTGCTTGATTAAAGTCATTGTTGACCCTTCAAAATTTGCTTTCCTCTTAGAAAAGCAAATCTAAGAACCTGCAAGCAGGCCATTCTATGTATGTTGGGATCCTTGCTCTTACAGGTAGACATCACTCTAGCTCACTAATGGGTATGAGGCCTGTTAGCTATCCTTAACTTGGTTTGGCCTGTCTGCCAAGGTGGTTCTGGCAGAGTATGGTTGCGGCATATGCTACAGCTTCTTAGAACCACAGGTGGGAGTTGGGAGTCAGATGGACACCAAAGGTCTATGAGCAGAGAAGGACTCATTGAAGCCCTCACAGAAGTGGTGCTATTCTTCCCTGGACATCCATACATCCCTCCTAGGAAAGTATAACTATAGTTATAAGTTAATTTACTTACTCTTGTCTTAAGTCTTGCTTTTAATGTGTGTGTGTGTTTTGTGTTTAACTTTTTTTTTCTTGAAGAAATAAATACCTGACTTAAACTGTATATTGAGTATATATATGTCTATTCTCCTCTGGACATGAACCAATACCTAACCCTTCTGCCCAGGAACAAAGGTTGAGAAATTAATAAACCAAATACTTTGAGAAAAGGAATATAAACTCTCTTTTAGGGAAGTCAGGTTCCTCCAGCCCAGAAACCAATCAGAGTTCACAGTAGAAGTGCCTCTAAGCAGAAAAGGGAAAGGGGTAAATGCTTAGTTCCCTGGGAAGAGTAGCAATTATTATTGATAGATCCATTTATTGAATCTTTCTAGAAGAGTATTCAGTAGGATATAGGTATTAATGGCACAAAGAGATCAAAGAGGATGAGGACTGAAGAAAAAGTCATTGATTTGGTGATTTGAAGATAGTAGGTGACTTTTGGGAAAGTAGCTTCGTTAGATGATGGATGTGAGATCTAGATTACAAAGGGTTAATGAAAGAGAAAGAAAGAGAGAGACAAAGAAGGGAGATAAGAAAGAGACAGAGACATGGGAAAAGGAGAGAGAGAGAGAGAGAGAGAGAGAGAGAGAGAGAGAGAAGACAATGTATATAGACAAATTTTTCTTTTTTCTCTTTTTTAAAATTTAGTTTAATTTTATTATTATTTTTAATGTTCTACAATCACTACCATAAAATTAAGATTTTAACACCCCTACACCTATCCCCCACTACCTCCCTTCCTCCCCAAGACAGCATACAATTCTGTATAGGTTCGACATATACTTTCCTATTGAGTACGTTTTCGCTATAGTCATGCTATGTAGTTGAACTAAAATAAATGGAAGAAGTCATATAACAAATCATAACATAATACACAAACACACACACACACACAAACATGATCTGCTACATTCTGTGAATGAATTTCATGGTTCTTTTTCTGAGTGTGGAAGGCATTTTGCCTTAGAAAACCACCACTGGGATTTTTTTTTTTAAATGAGTTCTTGTGTTATTATGAAGTTCCAGGTCTACCAGAAAAATCTCTCATACACTGTGGTTGTTGCTGTGCACAAAGTTCTCCTGGTTCTGCTCCTTTCATCAGCATCAGATCATATAAGTCCTTCCAGGTCTCCCTGAAGTCTTCTTGTTCATCATTTCTTATGACGCAATACTACTCCATTACATTCATATACCATAATTTATTAAGCCATTCCCCAATTAATGGGCATCTCCTTGATTTCCAGTTCTTGTCTACCACAAAGAGTGCTGCTATAAATATTTTTTGTACATGTAGGACCCTTTCCCATTTTTATGATCTCATGGGGATATTGCTGGGTCAAAGGGTATGCACATTTTGGTAGCCCTTTGGGGCAGAGTTCCAAACCGCTCTACAGAATGGTTGGATCAGCTCTCAGCTCCACCAACAATGAATTAGTGTTCCAACTCTCCCACATTCTCTCCAGCATTTATCATTTTCTTGTTCTGTCATGTTTGCCAATCTGATAGGTGTGATGTGATAC
>CM053770.1:107995936-108040789 GCA_028658325.1 Potorous gilbertii
TTGGGGAATGACTTGTATAGTTATACATTTGAGTCAGTTCTCTATATATTCTAGAAATGAGGCCTTTATCCCTGAGCTTAGCCATAAAAATTCTTTCCCAATTTACTACATCCCTCTGAATTTTGGTTGCATTGGGTTTGGTTATGCAAAAACTTTTTAGTTTAATGTAATCAAAATTATCCATCTTGCATTTCATAATGTATAGACAAATTTTTCAAGAAGTTTAGCTGTGGAGGAGAGATTTACTGATGTAGTTTCACAGAGAACTCATGAATAAGCTCAGACTTACAAAGAACGTGTATGAAAGTTGGAAAAGAGATATTCAAGAATGGATACAGAAGAATTGTTCAAACTTGTATAAAAGCAACAGAAAGACTAAAGTTCAGATTAAGATGAGGTTTGTAAGAGTATTGAAGTCAACATAAAAGGCTTTCAAACTACTTGAGGCCAGAAAATGAACCAAGCAGTTGCTTAAAGATGATGGAGGAAAACACTCATTATTTAACTGCTTTTTAATTCTGCCTTTTCTGTTAAGGAAAATAAACTTTAGACTGGAAAGGGTGGGATGAATGTGTTTGAGATTATCAAAACTCAAAATGGGTAAGATGATAGTAAGAAGGTGTATAGGATTCCTGAACGGTATGAATTATAAACTAGGGTAATGAAAGGTATTCAGATTTGATTGTTGAACTGCTGCCTATAATCTTCACATATAGTAGAGAACAGGAGAAATTCTAGAAACCCATAAACAGGTAAATAGCTTTCCTTCCACTTTTAATTCTAATGACTTCCCTTTCTTAATTTTTTCCCATTTATCTTATGTATAACTTCTCTGTATGTATTTGTTTGCCTTTTGTCCACTCCACTAGATTGTAAGCCCCTTGAGGGCATGGACTGTCTTTTCCCTTGTTTTGTATTGTCAGTGGTTAGCATAGTATTTGGCACATAGTAGGTGATTAATACATGTTTATTGATTGACTGAGTGATGCTCAAAATTTAGAAGAATGTATATTCTACAAACTAAACTGGTGAATTTAATGTCAAGCCTTGGCAAAACTCTAAAATAAATTATTAAATGGATAGTTTGTGAACATTTAAAAAAAGTAATAATATAATTTAAAGAATTTAAGAACACAAGTATAAAATGGAGGACATGGCTATAACAGTGTATGTGAAAGACTCTGGGATTTCAGCTAACTGCAAGCACAATCTTAACTGCAAACACAATATATGATTGACAATAAAGGTGAATCCTGTGCTGATATCTTTTTTTTTTTTTTTTGTAGCATGAACATAACCTTGGCTTCTTAAAGGTTATGCTAGCGGAGTATAAACAATGGCAAACTCTATCTAATGGGAAGGGCTTTGAGTAGGTGTTCATGAATAGACTGCACACATATGATCTGAAACCACACAGTCTGATCATGGAAAGGATCGTCACCAGGTGATATCTTTATTTATTTTCTGTTAGCCACAGCAATGTCGTTTAAGCTATAACAGGCAGTTGGGTTGTACATTGGACGTAGGACTGGAGCTGAAGTCAGGAAAACCTGAGTTCAACTCTAACCTTAGATACTTACTAGCTTGACCCTGGGCAAGTCACTCAACTACTGTCTGCCTTAGTTTTCTTATTTGTAAAATAGGGAAACTAATAGCATCTATATCCCAGGGTTTATTGAAGATAAAATGTGATATTTACAAAGTACTTTGCAGTCCTTAAAACATATAAATACTAACTATTGTTAGTAGTTTTTATTGTTGTCACTCTAATTATCTTTTTGGAACTTAAGTGTTAAAAGTGGAAGTCTTTTGTATTTTATTTTTAGAATATGTCCTTTGTTGTTTTCTTTTTTCTTCAATGTCATTTATTTATTTATTTGTTTTCAATTTTCTACAACCACTTCCATAAATTTTGAATTTTCTCTCCCTTCTTCCCCAAGATGGCATGCAGTCTTATATGGGCTCTACACATGCATTCTTATTCAACACATTTTCACATTAGTCATGTTGCATAGAAGAATTAAAACGAATGGGAGAAAGCATGTGGAAAATTAAACCAAACCAAATGTAGCAAAAGAGAAAATAGCCTGCTTCATTCTGCATTCCAACTCCACAGTTCTTTCTCTGGATGTGGATGGCATTTTGCATCATGAGTCCTTTGGAAATGTTTCAAGTCCTTGCCTTGGTATGGAGGACTAATTCTATAAAAAACAAACAAACAAACAATCCTCACATACTGTGGTGGTTACTGTGTATAATGTTCTCCTGGTTCTGCTCACTTCACTCAGTATCAGTTCATGTAAGTCTATCCATGTATTTTTGAAGTCTGCCTGTTCGTCATTTCTTATAGCACAATAGTATTTCTGTTACCGTAATTTTTATGGCAGTGAGATGGCAGAGTAGATAGAATCCCGGGCTTGGACAAATCTGGCCTCAGGCACTAGCTGTATGACCCTGAACAAGTCACTTAAGGCAGGTTGCCTCAGTTTCCACATCTGTAAAATGAAGTGGAGGAGGAAATGGCAAACCACTCCAGCATCTTTGTCAAGAAAACCCCAGATTGGGGTCACCAAGAGTCAGACATGTTTGAAACAATTCAACAGAAGCAGCAGCAGTAACAACATGTGTGTCTGTGTACCAGGCACTGTGCTTGATGCTAGGGAGAAAAGAGCCCTTACCTGACCTCAATGGGTTTACATTCCATTGGAAGAGAAACAACATGTATATAGGAAGTCAAAGTAATTTGCAAAGTTATTTCTGGGATGAGCCCCCTAACAATGGGGACTAAGAGGGGTGAGATGAGACTCAAGACAGATTCTTGTAGGAGTGGAAGCTGGCATAGGTCTCATATAGGGTAAGGTTCTTAACAAAGAATCTCTGAACTTTTAAAATTTATATTTTGATAACTATTTCAATATAATTGGCTTAATTTATAATCCTAAAAACATTATTCTGAGAAGGAACCATAGACTTTACCAGCCTTCCAGGGGGGCCCATGACCTAGAAAAAAGTTAAGAGAAAGATTGCCAGGGCAATGAGGGGACTCAAAATGCTGTTCTGAGAAGAAGAGCTTAAAGTACTAAAGGATTTAAAGGGGGTCATAACAAAGCTTTTCAAATATTTGAAGGGCTTTTATTTTCAAGAAGCATTAGCCTTTAAGAGTTGAAAATCAGTTCCTTCCAACCACCTTCCATCCTGCTACCAAGGATGGCAGTAGCAGCATTTTAGGAGGTCGCTCTGAGGCCCAAGAAAATGTGTGATAACATGGATTGGTTTCAGATCCTGGGGTTCCTAGCTTTGCTCAGATGTGGAAAAAGAACTTGCCAGTTCAACCTTCTTCAACAACAGTGACTCCTCCTCCAGGGTATTTCTCATTGGAGGATTACAGTGTATCAAATTTAGCTTCTAAGTTTACAGAAATCACAGAAGCACTGCTTTCCAAAATAGGCCTGCCTAATTCAAATGCTGTCCTTCATCTAAAGAAGATTTCCAAGAAATTCATCACAAAGTACAGACATGAAGAGATTAGCCTTGTGTCAGCACTCCATCAGTTTGCACAAATGTAGACATGTGCAACTTGACATTAAGGAAATTGTAACAATAGGTAATGTTATGGGTCCTTATTTTGCCTTTTGTGCTAAGATGGATGGTATTCAGTATACAACTGGACTGGAACAAAATAAAAAAGAGTCTTGATCAATGTGGCCAAGCTTGCCCTGGATGAGTTTTTGTAGTTGGATGATCCTAAACAAGGAATGTAGGCACCTCAGCTCTCTAGGCTTACCATTTTTGGCCTCAAGCCCCTTATGAAGCCTCCTAGACAGAACTCCCCACATGACTATGTTTTTTTCCTTCCTGAATGATTCCCTGTGGTGGCCCATATTGACCTGATTCTCCAAAATGATGATGTTATGAGCTATGAGGAGCAATAATTAAAAACTAGAAATTATAAACAACCAGAAGGCATTGGCTATAAGATGCACCAAAAACTGAGAAAAACAATTTTAGTTAGCTGCAAAGTAGGCCCAGCTGTTGTCCCACCAAAGACTTGTAAACTACTTTAAGTTTGAGCCCATTTCCCCAGGGACTGAAGTAGCATAGAGGAGAATGTGCTCCCTACCTCCGGGTGTTGAGGTAAAATGTTGCTAATTCTGTCCTTACCATATGTCTGAAACAAATAACCCTTCATAAAAGTTCACTGAGGTTAACTGGTTAGATGGAACTGGAGTACTAATCACTACTAGCTAACAGTGGGGAAAATATGTCAGAATGGAAGTTACAACTCATAGTATTAGAAAAAGATATCCAAGTCCTTGAGGTGATTCCTAGATTCCCAACTGAAAGATTTATCCCGTCTACCTTTGGGAAACTGACACGTTAAATGTTTATATGGGTTGGAAAAGTCAAGGGATGTGTGTGGGTAGTAGATTAGTAGACTCCTATGATTTCTCCTAATTTTAATTACAGTTTTTTTTAAATTAACAAGTTATGCATATCTGGACTGCCATTTTAATTCAACTTTCACCAATCTTTTCAAATAAATCTATCTAATCATTAAATTACAACAGCAATAAAATAGCAATAATGGTCTCTTCATGGAGTCTTATGAAATTGTTCATGTATCTAGTATTTTCATTTAGGCAACTTTTGGGACATTTTATTTCAGGAAATGTTTTTAAACCTGATTACGATTCCATGTCTACTACTGGAATGTAAACTATGGAAGATAACATCCTTCTCTGAGATCCCAGATTCAGATTTTTTTTAAAAGTCTGTATAATAGATTTGTGGATAGAAAAGTCATAACCTTATTCATATTTATCATGGAATTTAGGCCAGAGTTCACATAATAAACTCCAAGGAGAGATCATCACTGTTTAGGATGATTTCTTCTCTTCTAATAGAATATGTGATGTCATTTATGTAAGATTTTCTCACTCTTTTCAGTTGTATCCTAACCACAACCTAAACATAACACAACCATTGGCCCACCTGCTGCCCAAGCAGCCTCATGGATTTTTATAAGGCCAATAAAGGAGAGAAATCCCCAGTGAACAGTAAAATTGTTTCTAGGAGAGATGGGCAGGAAGGAAGGACTCTTTGCAAAATAGCACTAAGATGAATATTTGACTTGTATTTAAATATGAGTTATGATGGAAAGGACTGGCTCGGCATTCAGAGGATATGGTCTCAAATTCTGCCTCGCGTGATTACTACCTTCATGACCTTGGGGGAGTCACTTAACCTCAGTGGACCTCAGGTCCATTAAAAGATAGCTTTTAAGGTCCCTACAAGCTCTAACAACTATGTCTTGTCAAGGCTAAAAAAATTTCCTCACTGAACTCCTATTTCAATACTTCTTCATATGTACAGATAACCCAGGTTTTTGAAGGTAATGTCAGAAGTATGACAGATTCAACCAAGTTATTAAAGTTTGAGTATGGGTCAAGAATTGGACTCAGAGCTGTAACCAGGCACCTCTGTAACTCTGGCAAACACTGCAGACTGTGCTTAATGCAAGCAGCAGATAAGAAACCCTCATTTCATATATGGGGGAAAATAGAATAAATGGGATGGCTGGACATTGCCATGTAAGGAGGGACAGAGACCCCAGAACACCATGAGGCAACCTCTGGGGAAGCTCTCCACTCTATTCCAAGTGAACCATGTGGTATCTTCCTTGTTTTCAAATTTTTAATTAATTAAATTTATCAAGTTAATTGTAATAAACAAATAAATAAAATTAATCACTCTTGATAACCAGGTGTTAAGGCCAAGTGGAAAGAAACAAAAGTTATCAAAACCTGATTGGAGATGGGATGGGGTTGGGGTAAGAGCTTTGTCCTCACTGTGACTTCCATTCCCTTCACCTTTCAGGTATTTTTCCCCAGGCCACCACCCTTCCTTACCTTGAGCTCTTGGTGAGTGAATCAAGTCAAATTCACACTGTCCTTCATCTTCATCTTTCTTGTCTCTTCATGTTTTCACTGCCCACACTTTGCCAAATCCTGACTCCAGATTATGACTACTCATCTATAGCCTTGACTCTTATTCACGAGCTGCTGAATGGAGATAGATGAAGTCATGAAAATGAAGTTCTGGAGTACACTACGAATTTATTTTGTCCAGTCTCAGTTGGCCTATAGCATGGCCATCATTTCATTTTTTTCCTTATCCATGCACAGTTGCCCTCTACAGTGAGAGCTTCAAGCCATCTCATCTCTCTTCAAACCTCCTATGGTATCCTCTCCTCCAACCATCTCTGCTAAGGCCCACTCTTTCCAATTTAATGAAAAAGTAAACTATCCACTGAAGGCCAATTTCCCTCCTTCTTCTCCTCATTTCACATTACTTAGACATCTTCCCTTATTATCTCCTTTATTCCAGCCTTCATGAGGAAATGATGCTTCTCCTTTTCAAGGCAAAGGCAGCTAGATGGTGGAGTAGAGTGAGGATTGGACCTAGATTCAGAAAAAAAAATGTGCAATAATAAACATAAGGAATTCTATTGTGACCAAAAAACCCTTTAAAGGAATCAATAATATTGATAATATTAATGCTAATTTATCTCTACTGTCCTGAGTCCAAAATTCTCCAAAAATTGTTGTATTTGGTATGTAATAGTTGATACATGTATACGTGTGTATGTACGTATACGTCTACATGAATATATACATACAAAAAATTTTGTTTTTCAACAATTATTGATTGTATTAGTGGGTACCTACTCTTCCCCAGCCTATTCCACCCCTGCCTTCTCTACTTAGACTACCACTTCTCCACTAGTAATCTGGACACTGCACCCTGGTATCTTGGCTCCAAAAGAAGAGCTTTGCTGCAAGGGATGGTGATCAGAACATGTACCCCTTTCTGGCTCTCCTTTATGTGTCTTCTTTTCCCATTAGAAGACAAGCTCCTTGAAGGCAGCACAGGGACAATCTTACTTGCTTGTATATGCATCCACAGAACTTAGCACAGTGCCTATCCTAAAGTAAACACTTTACAAATGCTCTATCTCTCAGGAATTACTTTTTGCACACAGTAAACTAATAAACTATCATAATATAATCATAAAATTTTAGAGCTAAGAAACTTAAGGCATATTTAAAGAATATGACTTCTTTTCTTAATGAAATGGGAAGGTTTGGGGGGAAGGAGAAAATAATACAGAGTATTGTCCTGGAATCACTGTTAAACATTTTTATTGTGCAGAATTGTAACCTTTTACAGTACATGCAGGATAAAAAAGTGTAAAATATATCAGTAAGCATATAGTATTGTAAATGTCTTGGATCAGCAGTCCATTTTTTTATTACGGACTACAGATCTATGTGAAACAGACATCTCTTAGGATAAACAGTTTATACATAGAATCAGCAAGGCTATTTCCAAAGTGATTTTCATCATATGAAGATAAAATATTTTATGTTTACATTCTTGACATGATGTGTTCTTATACTGCAAAATATCTAAAATAGTACACTTTCAATTATGTACATAGTAAAAAAGTAAAACTCTATCCATGCCAGTGTCTGTTTTAAATGTTAAAAAAAAAAGTTAATAGGTTGGTAATTTATGTGCCAGAAAAAAAAATGGAAGCTGCATTTGGTCAAGCAGGTTTCCAATGTATATATAGGGGGAAAAACTCAACCACTATAAGCACAAATAACTCAAAAGGCAAAAGCATGCTATTAGCTCTAGGAACAAAGCTTTCCACGGTACCAGGCAGCTTTCCGTACAATTCAGATTAATGGTGAGATTCCTCAGTTTGAGTTCAGAAGGAGCTGAACTTATTCCAGCAAAATTACCTTGATGCCTTTTTTCCCCCTTTTCCCCTCCCCACCCTCTGCCAAAGCTTTTTGTCAGCCTTTAAGAGGCTTGTCTCTAAACACAGTAATGTTTGAATATGGGCAAAAGCTCCTGGGGCAGGGGTGAGTTGGGGTATCACAGCATAACAACGTGTTGCACATGCTTTATTTTGAAGGGGTCACATTTTGCAACACTTGACAGTCTCACATAATAGATTCCATTAAGACATCACTTCCTGATGCCTATGGATCAGCTAAAAGAGCAGAGGACAATGTCGACTTGCTAAATCACCCTTGTGATGAATTAGTTTGGACTCAGCAAAGCGTGAATATTCCTGAAAATAAACTGTGAGCTAAACAGCATGCTGACCTTGCTTGGCTGGTAAGAGACTGAAAGCTGGCTTCAGCCACTGACAGCTCAGAGTGGACCTGGTCCCAGTCATCCACCTTGATTCTCTTCCTAGGACTGACCCTGCCTTAGGAACAACTGGAGAGAAGCGGTAGGCTGACGGCACAGACATTACCTTAGGCAGACACTGTAGCTCAGAGTCAGAAGCAGGCTAGGAGAACAAGGTAATGTGATTTTCTCACTCTGATCTTCACTGAGGCTGCTGGCCTTCTAATAAAAGCTGACAAATAGGCAGCATTCAAGAGGGAGATTATGAAGAAAAAACCAGGAAGGCACTTCATATGTCTATTTCATGAGGGTAATAAACATTAAGGCACAGGAAATACATAGGTCAAAATTTCAAAATCAGTATGGTATTAGTTGGATAGCATGAACATAGGTAGAAACGAACAATTCTTGTCAATTCCATCTCTGTCTGTTGGTAGACAAAATCAGACCATTTAAGTGAACAGCTGCAGTCCGCTGACAGACAGTGGACAATGGAAAAAAAGAACATTTATTAAAGATCTGCCAACATACCCTGTATATTCTGCAGTAGTAGCTTAAAACTCTGCCCACAATACAATGATCAACATTCTACAGTGGGAAAATACTTAATTTTTTATTTTGTAGTTAGCTCTTCATTATATTAACATCAATTTCTCTTACAAGAATGAACACTCCTATCTGTTGGTCTCTTAGTGGAATGATAATGCATGCACCTGGAATGGGAAAGGTTTAGTTAGGGTTGGTTTAAGAAATGCAGATTGCCAAGAAGTACAGAGGAGTTTCCAAGAAAGATAAATGGTAATAATGAAAATTGAGCAAGTGATTTCTTTGTTCTGGGTCGAGATATTAATAACTTGCTGTTGTACGAGCAACTGGAAACTTGAAATTGGCACCAAGGAAATAAAAACAAGAAAGAATCAAGTGGACTTTCCTCCTTGAAATGTCATTTATATTTCCTTTTGCGTGGTGATCCGGATCTTGTTGAATATTTTGCCCACAGCCTCGAAGAGTGGGTCACAGAAGGTGTGGATGCAGATTGAATAGATTCGGCCGATACACTGGATCTCAATCAGGTAGCTCTTGATGCATGGCACAACTGCCCAGATGTGCAAGAAGGAAAGGATGGCAAAGTAAATGCCCCAGATGAGTGCCATTGGTATGCCGAAGAGGGCAGTGAGCAGGCGATAAAACCAGTATTTTGTCACAGTGAAGGTGGTAAAGCTTGCCTTCCAGATCCCATCAAAGCTGTGTGTCCCTTCTGGTTCTGCTATCACATCTTCAAAATCAATCTAAAAAGGGAAGGAAGAAGATAAATTAGATGACAAGTCAAAAGGAAAGGACCCTTAGCCCTTACACCATGTTATTCAGTGTTTATAATGCATGTGGAACCACTGTTTTGGGTACTAACTTTGAGTGATAAGAGTGAAAGTATCATCCTTGCCACCAATGGCAAAAATCTAATTAGGGAGATGACCCTCCCTCCTCCACCCCTCTGACCTCTTAAATAGCAATTTAATAATACAAAACATGGTTTAAAGCAGTACTTTGCTAATTGCCAAATGAGTGGTAATTCACTCTGGGCCATAAGGAGAGATCATAGAGGATGGGCATGGCTGGGACATCTGTATTGAGGTGGTGGAGCTCAGTTGATTAAGTAGAATTTGCACAGGCAGAGATAAAAGGAAAGGTTACTTCTAGTGTAACATAAACAAAAACACAGAGCAGATCCAGGACACTCAGATTTGAGGGTAAGGTGAGGAATGGTAATGAACAGTAATATGACCAGATGGGAAAGAGAGTCATACAATTTAGACTAGGATGGCAAGTTGAAGCCAGACTATGGATTGGTTTGAATGACACACACACACACACACACACACACACGCGCGCGCGCGCGCGCGCGCACACACTAAGACAGTTTGAGGTAGGGGGAATTGTAAGTAGCACAATAACCATGGGAATGGACAAAAGGGATTGAGATTACAACAAGACTGTTGAAAGGGAAATAAAAGAGAGTGAAGAATCATAAGCAACTCAAGTTTCAAGCCAGGGTGATGGAAAGACATGAAGAAGTTCAATTTTAAATTTTTATTGGTGAGGTTATCATAGGAAGAGCACCTTTCACTGAAAAGAGAGATAGAACATTTAATATGGTTAAGAAGGAGGTTAAGAAAAGATACCTTTCACTAGATGACAGACAATGATAAATCAAGAGTTTCTTCTCTGAAGGATTTTGCAATCAGATAATGAAATTCACAAGAAGTTCAACAAATAGGTATAGATCAGTAAGTCAACATCTGAGGAATCCTCTAGAAAGATACATTAAATCTTCAGTAGCCTCATGGACAGGACTTGGTACATTGTAAATGCTTAATAAATGCTATTAATTTGTCATCTAGATGCTTAAAGTTTTTTTTCATCAATTTGAGTTGTATTTTTTTTTTAAACCCACGTATTTTGACCTAGTCTAATTCCTGAGAAAAATGTAGATCAGGGGAAGCCTAAATAGTTGGCTAAAAGGAAGTTATATTTAGGGGGTCCAATTCTCTGCCAAGACATGGAAGTAGGCTTTTGTTTCTTGTTGTAGGATTCATAGCTGGGGACAAATTTCAAGGGGCCCAGGATCTTGAATGAGAAAATTATATCTTTATTTCAATATGCTTGGTTTCCTTTGTAATCCTATTTATTTTATTTTATTCATTTAAAAGCATTTAAGGTCAACTGCAATGATCTTTTTCTACTCTATTCCTCCATTCTTCAAATATCCTTTATATCTACCTCTACCTCTTTTCCTTTCTTTAATGTTTCAGAGGAAAATATGGACTTCCTCCTTTCGGGGGCTAATTCTGTCATCTCTTTCTATGGTTTCATCTTTTCCCAAATTTATAAAGGCCTTTTCCTCAACAATCATCTCTCCTTTCTTCCGAATTTAAATGTCTCCCTCTCCTTCTTCAAAGAGGTCCATAGTCTCCATTAGACTGCCAAAGGGGGCCATCACACAAAAATAAGATGTGTCCTCATAAGTTGCTGCCTCTTCTGTCCCTGACTCACCTCAGTCCAAGGAGGGGGAAGCTGAAAGCCTACAATGACCTTTTTTTTTAGTGAAAAGAGGTTTGTCAGTGAAAAATTAGGATACAGTTCTCTCTTAGGACCTCAGAGAGGATAGTGGATTTGGGGAAAGAACCAAGAAATCATTACCAAGCCATTTTTTTAAAAGAAATATTCTTTTAAATTTGAAAAAAAGATGTCACTTCTCAAGTTTCTAAGTTATATTTCCATTAATACTCTTATTTACTCTTTTCTTAGATGCTGAAAGTCCAGTTTATAAAAGGTAAATATTTGAATTGAATTGACTGAAATGGATTAATTGTAGTTTGATTTTAAGGGAGGCATTTATGTAGACATAGACTTAGTTGTATTTATTAACACATGGCTATTTTATAATTTCCTTAGTAGATGGAGCACTGCATTTGGCATCAGACTTTCAAATCCATAAAGACTTGCTACTTTCAGTATGTGCTATAATGGATAAGTAACTCAACCTTAGTTTCCTCATCTGTAAAATAAGAGATGGTAGGGACCTCTAAGATTGTTTCTAGATCTACAGTCCCTGAATCTATGAATGGGCTAAATTAAATTGAATAAACATTTGTTAAGCACTTATGTGTAGGATACTATGCAAGACAGTGGGAATATAAAGACCAAATACAATGGTAATCCCTTTCCTCAAAAGGTTTACAATCTAGTGAAGGAGGTTAAGAAACAGACACATTTAACAATAATATAAGGCAGAATGTGATAACTGCAAGAGTAAGACCTCCTTGAGGAGGAAGGCATTACTTCTCCTTGTGGAGATGAGAAGCTTTCATAGAAAAGAAAGCACTTAAATTGAGCTCTGAAGGAAATACTTTGATAGTCACTGGTGTGGAATGGAATCTACTTGAGGAAAAATCAGCAAGGTAAACCAATCAATCAACCAATTTATTAAGCACATACTATGCTCAGCACTGGCATACAAAAAAAAGGCAAAAGACAATCTCAACCCTCAAAGAGTTTATAATCTAATGGAGAAGAGTATGGGCAGGAAAGGTGGTGAGGAGTGGGGGGGGGGGACCTTGGAGAGGTTGTAAACCAGGGAGTGATTTGGTTTGGCTGCAACATATAGTATGTGAAAAATAAATCAGGAGAGAGATAGAATAGAAAGGATAGATAGAGCAGGGCCTTGAATGCCAGAAAAAAAAGTTACATGTTATATGGCAAGCAGTGGGAAGCCATGGAAGATTTTGCTCGTTTTTTAACAAAGAAGCAATGTATAAAGGCAATGGATTAGGACATTTGGGGAGCAGAGGAAGTCTTCAAGCAAAGTCTTTAAGGAGAAATGGTGCTTCAGGCAAGCGCTAGAGTAGATGACCTCTGAGATCCCTTCCAACGCAAAGATGTTGCTATTTTAGACACTGGGAAAGATGAATAAAGCATGGCCCCCACACTCAGGAAAAAAAAACCAAATTAATATATTTTTAAGAAACTCTTTTAGAATAATGGAAAGAATGATGGGTTTTGAGTCAGAAGAGAAGGGTAGAGATCCTAGCTCTGTTACTTATTACTCATGTGATAAGACTTCATGAAGGCCCTGCCCCATATTTCACATTTTGGGAGTCAGTTTTCTCCTCATAAAGTGGGTGAATTGAATAAGTTGATCTCTGAAGTCCCCTTCAGCTGTATTATCCTATGAACTGTTTTCTGAGTTCTGATAGCCAAAGAATTCATCACCTTGTAGCCAAACTTTAGGTGATATGCTTCTTTGTACTTAACTAAGCTGATTCTTGGATGAGAAACACTGAGACCATATTCAAAACCCTTCCAAGTTTGACCTAATCTGTTAGAGCTGTCATGAGATTAGGGTAGGACTTTTCTGGAGCTATAAATCTGAGTAAGTCATTTCAAGTCTTTCATATACTCCAACTATTCAGAAAGTAAATATAAATGTCTTTCATGATCAGTCAGCAAACATTTATTAAGCTCTTACTAAGTGCCAGGGATAAAAGAAAAAGGCAAAAATACTTTCCTTAATGTAAAGGCACTAAAATGCTCAAGGAGGAGATAATATGTTAATAACTGTGTATGCTATGTCATGGATCAAGTCTCCAAAGCAGTAGATTTCAATAGGGATATGAGGAGTGAAAATAAAGCAATGTATTTAGTCTCTTTATATATGTATATATATATATATATATGTACTAGAAATTATGCAACCAAATTAGTGCTATACTTCCATCATAGGAGGTTATATACTTCTTCCAATAATTGTTTCCTAAATTTAAGGACTTGCTGAACTCCCCTTTTGAAACTGCCTGACAATCTAGTCAGATCAAGTCAGATCTCACATTTGCCCAAAGAGTATGACCCAGTTTGGTCACCCACTGGTGCAGTGGATCTAAAGGATGATTGAGTTTTACATGAAAGCCTACTTCACCCATAAATGATAAATAGTTTTCACCCTTGAGTATATTACTAATAATGTGCTGACTCTGAAAGAAACAGTTCTCCCCCTCCCTCCCAAAAGAGATCAAACCATGTCTTGAGTTATGGAAGCATCTTTGGGAATAAGTGTTAAGACTTCTAAGGGGACTATGAAGTATAACATTCATGCAGATGTTTAAATTCTCCTTTAAGGTCAACTGAAATGATCTCTCTCAACTCTGTTCCTCTGAACTTCAAATAGTCCTTATGTTTTCTTCCATCAGTTTTCCTTTTTTTAATGTCTTAGAGGAAATTATAGTCTTTCTCCTTGCGGAAGCTAATTCTATCACCTGTCTTTGATTTCATCTTTTTCCATCTCTTTATAAGCCTTTTATCATCCTAATGATCATTCCCCCTTTTCTCCTGAATTTCTATCTCTCCTCTTCCTAAAAGTATGTTGAGATCTCTCATCCTAAGGGAAAAAAAATAAATCTAAAAAAACCCCCAAAACCTTTGCCTTACAAAGTTCATGCATCTTCATGCAAATATCCTAGAGACTTCCAAGATAGTTCTGCATGAAGCTATTTTAAAAAATGGTCTTTTCATCTTATGAACATGCTACCTATATACTGCTAGAATTATGAAAACCTAAGAAAGGTACATGCTAAAAGATATTCAGGAAATCTGTGCCTGATCTTGCACACTTCCATTAGCAGCACTTGTCATCAAGGACAACTCTCCAATTTAGCAGTATTCCCGGCACAGGATTCATGTTTCAACACTATGAGTAAAGAACAAGGCAGCCAGTACTGAGCCTCTGTGTATTATTTCCACATCAGGATCTAGGGGTTAGCCTTAAGCAAAATTGTAAAGGCTTGTTTCCTTCCCTCCCTTTAAGCAATCCAATATTGCATCAGGGCTATATCTTTATATCATCCCTTGCCCTCCAAAGTTCCATCTCCTATGGTATCTTATTCAGGCCCACTCGTTATCTAGCACCAGACTTATTTTATCCCCTTCACTTTCATACAAACAACTTGTCCTATATCTCTTGGAGCTCCCAAGCTGTAGATGGCCAGCTAACTTAATTAACTGAACTCTGATGGTGTGTTAGATATGGGAAAATTACAAACATGTTTGTAAGTCAAGCACATGTTTATGGTCATAGCTAAAAGCTAAATTGGGGCCCATACATGTAATTTCCTCAGTATAAGGAACTCCCAGAATGTAAACTTTCATCCACTTACACAGATAGGCAAATTATTTGTATCTTATAGTCTCAGACAGTTGAATAATGACATGGTTTATCTATGGTCATGAAGCTATTATGTCTTAGAGATGAGAGCTGAATACAGCTGTTCCTTCCTCAAAACTTTACCCTCTATTCACCACCCCAAATGTCCTTTGCCTCTTTAAGATGTCATATTTATTTAACAGGGAACTTCCCAGTAAAAATACCTTAACTCAAAGGAGGTACCAAAATGGTGGCAATTTTGACTGGTGAGGACATTTGGGGCAGGCAGAGAAGATTTTCTAGCACCCTTTTGGGTATAGATGGCCTTGCTGAAAATAGTTTCTCTGCTCATGTGTGTCAGAAACAGGGCATCTCTTTATCATTTGCTAAGAGACTGCCCATTTCACATGCCACTTAGTAAGCTGGCCTAGAAACAGCTATGTAGGAGGTTACACTGCCCTTTAGTGGAATGCCTTCATTTGCAGTACTATAATTGATAGAACACACTGCTCTACTGGCAAGAATCAGTCTACAATTCTACAAGATCAAAGGAATGAATGTGCTCTGAGGATATTTCTTTGTCTTCAGAGATGCTTTATAAGGAATCTACAGTTTATACTTCTGGTTTTTATAAATACCTTTGTGCAACATACTGGCTCAGGATACTACAATTCAGACGCACACGTTACCGAAATCTAGCAGCGGACGTCAAGGAAAGTAATCTATCTTGGTATGTTTGGATAATATTTGGCCAATGTGGCCAATCTCAGAAGATTGCATCCTGTTAAATACATCTGAATGCAATATTTTTAAAAATGGTTTATACGTGAACAAGAATGAAAAAAACAGTATCGGACCATTTTTTGTTGTCTCAGAATCTGGATATTTCATTTCTGAATAAGGAATGTTCAGGAAGGAAACTTTAAATACAGTTGGGATTTCACTGGCAACTTAGACCTACGCATTGTATCTCTATGGGAAAAGATTCCTTTCCAAATGCAGTTGGAAAAATGTGACTATGGAAGAGGCATAGAACATATACCAAGAACCTCTAATTCTACCTATGTAGACAGAGAACGTCTTTGCCAGTTGCTACAGTAGGTGTGCCTCTTGTCATCTGGGAATTTCATGTGGATCTTCTCTGTTAAATTTTTCATCTCAAGGAGTCTCTCCCTCCTACACAGAATGCTTCTGGGTCACCTCCTGCCACCCCCATCCCAGTACTGTTTAGTTAATGTATTTAGGGAATACAAATTAATGTGAATATTATATTCAATATAACCTATTAGGAAGCTAAACCTGCTGCAAAATAAATAATTTACTGTATGGAGAACTTAAATAGAAATTACTTTATAATCCTTTATTTTGGACTGTGCTATTACTCTTTTAAAAATGGATCCAATTTTTCTATCCATGGAAAAAGAAAATGAGTATAATTATTACTATTCAAAGATTATATACTGGCATTTGTGATGCTACAATGGCTCATTTTCTACACTCATGTCCTTTACTTCCCCTGTAGTACCAGTGCTAGTATGGATCATATTATTGTCTATGACAAACATTCTAAAGTCAGTGGGCTTGGAGTCAAGAGGCTCTGGGTTCAAATCTTAATTCCAATACTTTATAACCCTGGGTAATTCATTTAGCTTGTGTGTGAATGAACTATACAGTCAACTTTCAAACAGCAGGAAACAAAAAGGGAAATGAGTATGTTTCCAAGGTGGACTTCTGTGCCTATTGGGGTATAGAAATTAGGTGATGTTAGGAGTATAATTACTGCAGCATGAAGGTCGAAACTAGTTTTCTCTGGCATTCTTTCCATGCCTAGATCCTAGTGGTGCAGTGGTTGGGAGGACCTGAATTCAAATCTCACCTCAGACACTTCACACTCACTAGCTGTGTGACCTTGGGCAAGTCATTTAACCCCAATTGCCTCATCCTGGGTCATCTCTAGTCATCCTGATGAATGTCTGCTCACTGGATTCAGATGGATCTGGAGGAGAAGTGAGGCTGGTGACTTGCACAGCCCTCCCTCACTCAAAACAAAGTCAAGTGCAAGTCATGTCATCATTTCTCTGATGGCATGGTCTTCTTTGGTAACAAAGGACGAGCACACACAGAATAGCTTATCTGGTAAGTAACAAATAGGTTGTAATCTGTGTTGATGGAAGGAATTCTGTGGGAGCTCTCACCCTAAAATATCACAGATAGTTTGAAAAACACCAAACAGCAATAGATAATGCTAATTTATTTTTAAATATTCTAATCACAGAATAAGCTGAATCTGGCACAAGACCTCTAAACTGTAATGTAACAAAAACCTAAGTTTACATATACACTTACCTTATTAGAGTATTTCAAGGCCAATCATAAGAAGAACATGAGCCAATTATAATATTCCTCCTATATTTGCCAGGCATCTTTTCAACATATGGAATTCTCTTTGAAGTCACTGACTATGATACATGTTTATCATTATGTGTGAGAAACAGAGAAAGAGATGGGGGCAAAGCATAAATAAACAAAGGAGAGAAGGGAAAAAGAGAGAGGAGAGAAGCTTTTGTTGTTTAGTGATCCTGTATAGCGTTTCTTGGCAAAGATGCTAAAGCAGCTGGCCATTTCTTTCAGTGAGTTAAGACAAACAGAGGCTATGTGACTTCCCCAGGGCCACACAGCTAGGGAAGTCGGAGGCCAGGTTTGAATTCAGGCCTTCCTGAGTGCCGGTTCAGTGCTTCATCTACTGAGCCATCTAGACACCTCTAATACAATAACTTAGTCTGATCCAATTATAGAACTGCATATGGAATAAGCATGGGGGTCGTTTCCCAAACCTCAGCTCATTAGCTACTGTTGATAAAGCACTTAGCAGTGCCTGGCACGTAGTAGGCACTTGATAAATATTTAATGATTGATTTATATTCCCACTAAGACACTATTATTGGAGCCAGCTCACAGAAAAATTAATGTGACATATGTTGTTAGCATATTCTTTCTGTATGATGTCCCTCTTTGCTGGCCTTATTCCCCGGAAACTTTAGTAGTTAACATTGGCTAGATCTCTGTGTGACATGTACTGGATCTCTATCTTCTTATTCCTCATGATCAAGCTTCATTCACCTTTCCTATGCTGTGTCCCCTAAAAGCTGCACTGAGAGCTAGATATTAATTAAGTAATCTGATAAACTAATGGAAGCTAATCTGTTACACTAAAGTAATCTGGGCACTAAGGAGTTAGAAGAATATTCACCTCTCCCCCTTCATCTTCAATTCCCAATTTATACTTTACAGGGTTGCCACAAGGAAAATGAGAGGGCAGGATGGTCTGATGGATAGCGTGCTTGGTTTATTCCAGTTTCAAATCCTGTCCCTGACTCCCATTGATCCTTTCTATGACTCAATGTCCCCAACTCATCTCCAAATGGAAGGGTCTGCCTGATCACCTCTGAGGTCCCTTACAGCTTTAACTCTATGATCCTATGAAAAACATCTTTACAAACCTCCAAGAGCTATATGAATGAGAATAAGGATTATTGTTTTCAATATATTATTATTAATATTCTATCAAAATTATGAAATTATATTCAAATTAATATTTCATTAAATATAATCATCAAATTATCAATTCATGTGTTATTAGTGCTTTCAATGTGTTACTTTCCTATATAAATGAGAATGATGACTATTCCTATTCATGTGTTGCTCTCCTAAACAATCACAATCTCTCCTTCTCTATACTTACACACATGCAGACACGTGTCTGTATGTAGACACAAACATGCACATATAATACACATGTATATGTACGTATATACATATACACAAATACATATATAATCTCACATTTTAAAATGAGTTTTCTGTACCTATGTATTAACTCACAGGAATGACTGAGAAGAATTTCTGGCCCTTTGACAGAGAGACTTTTGGGTACCCTTCAAACTACACTATGTGTATGACTACCCACTCTGTTTACTAATGAGGCTGAGTGTGGGCTCTGACAAATAGAGTTAGCTCTTGCTGGCAAGGACAGCAGCAGCATTGGACCTCATCACCATTGTGATCACACAATAGCCAAATAAACAAAAGCTACTGAAGCCCCAGTGGCCATATGTCATTTTTGGAGAGTGCATCGTAACAGTGACCCCATCTGAAAGGGACTCTTGCTGAGCTGCTGGGTTTTAAAGACAATCACCCTAGCTCTCACGCTTTGATTCTCCATGCTAAAAAGTGAGTGGGAAAATGAATTACTATGGGATACTCATACCTTTAAGATTTAAATCTCATTTATTTTCTTACGATAGCCACGATCCTCATTCTCAGGTTTCAGGCTTTTTTAAATTTCTCAGAACTATTCTCAGTGATATGGCTCTTCTAACTTCCTGACCATTTTTATGTCTCAGGGCCCAGGGCAGATAGCAGCACTGTTTTGTATTTTTTTAAAAGGTGGCCAAGGGTCATAAAAGCTTATAGTACATCTCTTTATAAACTTAAAGAGAATAGTTTACCTTGTGTCATTGTAATGATGATGAAAAGCATTTATTAACTCATTGGGCTTTGCTCTGTGCAAAGCTACTTATCTCCCTCCCTTCTCCTAGGCATCTGGTGTCAATTGGGTGACACTTAATGTTGGTGAGTGTCATCAGATTGATAAGAAGAAACAGAGAGTGGTCAACAGCATAAAAATAGGCTATGTAGTGGTCAGATTTTCTATAATGGGCTACTGGAGAGAAAATAGTAGGAAGGCTGAGAGATAGGCAGGGCACAACTTAGTCTAATTACTCAGATCCACAAATATGTGTGAGTGTGAGTACACATTCATTAGCGCACACGCAAATATGTAATAACCATCTTATGCATATGCACAGAATGACTTCAGACCTTCAAAAAACTGAAAACTACTCAGGGATGAATTTCATTGGCATCATTTTTATCTGTCTAAAGCTTGTTTTCTACAAAGGACTGGCAATCACGTAAGGTCTGGCTGAAGCCAGAGACCCCTCTCCCTATAGTCTGTGTTTATATTAGAGAATTTGTTATTCTGCAACGTGCTGGGTGTGTCATGAAACAGATATGAATGATTATAATGTGAATGCAAATAAAAGCTCTTTCATTTCTAATAAGGACACGAGAAAAGGAAATGTCTTCCTTGCTCCAGGGTAGAGGTTGGTCTGCACACTCATTTGTTTGGCCTAAAGCTTTTAAATACTCCCAACTTCTGTTTGCTGTCTACAATGCACTTCCTGACTGCAAAGGGCCTTTGTTTCCTACCATTCAGTTCAGTAAAGACAGTTATTAAGGGTTTTAGTCTTCCTTCATTGCATGAATATGTTCCCCTCCTTTGCTTTGGGTCTGTTTATTAAACAAATAGTAAATGAATGAAATAAATCTCTGCAGGTTTGAACACAGCATGGTATGTGAGGGAAATGGTACTTAGCACTTATATTCTTGTGAGGTCTGTGGAAAGATAACTGCTACTTTTGAAACATAACTAAGGCACATGGAGCATGATACTGCTTGATACTTTTAAAAAATTACCAGAGGCTTAAGTAGGGTTTTTTTCTAACTGTGGAAAGCATTGCAATGTGTGTCCTGCACAAAAGGCAACCTCTGTTGTGGAGTGTGTGTGTATGTGTATGTGTAGTGTGTGTGTGTGATGTGTGTATGTGTAGTGTGTGTGTGTGGTGTGTATGTCACACCTCCCTCTGCAGGCACACACAGACCACAGGACCTTGTGTGTGTGTGTGTGTGTGTGTGTGTATACAACACCTTCCTCTGCAGGCACACACAGACCAGAGGACCACTCTCAAAGCCATTGTTAGAAAGGAGCACAGTTATACAAGGCAGATACAAGCAAATGGAAAAATTTGTAAGTATCCTAAGAATTGCTACTTTTCCATAGATAAATCTTACCTGACTCACCCTAGTTGCAGTTGTGATAATTACTCAAAAGACACAGTCTATATGCTCTAGTTTGTTAGATGAGCAAAGAAAAGCATATGCAACTCAAATATAACAGGCATAGATATTTTTCAAATGATAAAATAATTAATTTTATATTTATAAAAATTATAAAACTAGACACATTTGTAAGCTGCAATAAAGTTTTACTAATTTTATTGTCTGGCCAGTACCTTTCCTTTGCATTCAAATAGTATTAAGAGAAGTTGAAAAGGGTGAAATGAGGGAATAGAGAGGGTTAGTGATGGGAGGGTTACTGCTGAGACTGGGCAAGGGATGCAGAGGAAAGGCAGCAAATAAATACCAACTGTGCTTTAGAATCCTTATTAGAAAAGGACAAATGTTTCCTTGAACTTCTTTGCTTATGTGAGAAAAGAGGGAAATGATTTGAGTGACTTAATACAGCTGTTGGAATTTGGATCTGTCTTCCTCTACATCTAATTGCTCAGTTAAGTCTATCATACTAAGCAACTTCTTATTGGAGAATCCTCTCATTTTGGTATCAATTGAATTGTGCTTTTCCATATTCTGCCATTTTGAATCAATGAAATCATTTTTACCAACACTCAGCTTTTGGTCTACATACTTCAGCTGAGGGATATATCTGACTGTCATGACATTCTTTCCAAATACAGGCTCAAAATATGCCAATGTCATACTTCTGTGTTTCTAATTTACATTCCATTACCCCAAGTATATCCACTTTGGGGCAGAAATGATTGGGAGAATTCATAGGATCACAGATATAACATTTCATGGAATTCATTTCACGAATTTCATACTCATTTCTTTCCATGTACTTGACTAATCAAGGGAAGCAATTGATTTTTTTTTACTTTGCTTCAAAATCTAAGCAATATTAATCACTAAAATGAAGTTCCTAAGAACAGTAAGATGGTGGAGGAATGAAATGCTATTTCATTTACTTCCAGAATCCTGTGTGGGGATTTAGTGGTAAGACATAAAAAAACACAGAGGGTCCTGAATGCCAGACTTTGTAAAGACTAGAAAGAAACAGACTCTTGAGGATAGGAAGAGGGGAAAATCTGACTCAAAGTAACCCTGATGAAAAAGTAGGGGGTTCATCAGCACTGCTTACTAGCTGCAACTCTGAGTCATCTGGTCCTATTGCTTACAGATGGGCTGTAAAACACAGAAACGCCACACTGGTCGGTTGTCTTTGACAACTGTCAGTATTCAGAGGATTTGGAGCATGTGGTCTATCGCTAGACTTTTAAAGAAGATCATTGTTTTTAAGTGAAGCCCTAAGAGATTGCCCACTTCATCCTTGAAGGTCTTTCACTTTGGTTATAAAGGAATGAAATAGAAATGTTGGAACAGAAACTGCTCCGTCTTAAAGAGCAAACAGTCAGTTTGGAGGCAAGAGCAGTAAAAAGGAAAACCACATAACTTTGAACTCAGATTTGGGCAAAAGATCAAGAGGGGAAATGAACTTCAATGATTTACTCTTGTACAGTACCAAGTGTTTATTCACAGTATATTTGCAGTTTTAAAGTCAGCATATGATCTATTAATGGCGAGATTTCTTGACTGATTTCATGAAATCTTACAGTTTTGAGCATGAAAAGTCCGTCTCTAAGGGCATTGTTATTGATTGGCGAGATTCTAAGCCTGCATAAAGATTGGGATAATATCAACAGCAATAAAAATGCTAAAGGCAATTCTCTAGGCTCCTGCCCCTGATAATTATGCAGTTACCATAGCCTTGAATACTTCCTAGAGTCCAATATAAATAGAAGAATGGAATCTTAAAACTGGAAGGAACTGTAGCGGGCATTTATTCTAAACTTTTAATTTTATAGATAAGGAAATTGAGGTTAAATGATTGGCCCAAGGCCACGGAGCTATTAAAGGGCAGATCCGGACTAAAACCCAAGAGATCTCCCCATCCAATAATCTTTCCACTATGATACATTACCTCTCGGTACACTATTTGCCTCACTGCCAACTCAGATTAAGTGTGACTAAAACAAAGCAGCTCATCCTCCCCTTTGATTCCTTCCCTGTATCCAACTGTTTTGAAGAAAAGGAGGCATATCACAGACCTCCCAAGCAAGAAACCTGGAAATTATTTTCAGCTTTTTTCCAGTCCTTTATTCCAAATACACATTGTGTTACCAAATCAACTAATACATCAAATAATCAACAAGCACTTGCTGAAGGTGTCCTATGTGCCAAATATTGTTATTGCATCTTTGGTTTTTTTGTGATCTTCCAAATGTGCCTCTGTGATTCCAGTCTAGCTCCTTTTTACTTCTCATCTGGACTACTACAGCCAATTAGCCCACAGATTCTCTATTTATGGGATTCCCCTCCTGCTTCTCTGAAGTTACCCACAACATGCCTTGGAGGGCCTCCCTTTTCTCTTCCCTTCTAAGTCTTCTACATTTCTTCCAGTAAACTCATTTTGATGTCTTTATCCAATCATCACTTTCCTGCTTCTGACTCCATTGTCTGAAGTTGTACCTTAAACCTGGAATACCACCCTGGAATTCATAGCCTTTACAATTCATGGTGATTCAGGAAATTTGCTCCAGTCGTGGCTGCTGCACAATTAAGAGACTACCCACTTACGTATGTTGCTCATTCCATTCTGGCCAGGCTTTTAAATTCAGGCACAGAGGGTAGGAAAAGAGACTCTCATTTGCAAAAAAACCCAAAACCCAAAACACCCCCAAAACCCAAACCTTGCAAAGGACATTTCTTCTTGAGTTTCCAACAGCTTTATTCATCTCCCTCTTAGGGAGACAGAGGAGAAAAGAGGCACAGAAAGAAAACTTTGCAGAATCAGGCTGAATGGATATTACAGGATATATTAGGACATTATTTTTAAAAATTCCTTGCCCTCAAAGTTTAACTAAGACTTCTATTGTCACCACAGCAAAATTCCAAGGAATATTTTTGTCATATTTAGGATACAAATCACAAATACCATTCTTTAATGAATGGTCTTCCCAATAATCTTATCCAGTACAGAAATTTTGAACCAGATTGTGTCCCCCTCCCCAACCAAATCATGGATATGTCAGTTAAATTTTGCTTGAGGGTCTAAAATAAAAAAAATAAACACTATTCCTAAGCCATGTGGTATTACAATGAGGGTTTATGAAAGACTGGATGAATTTGCAATGTGTAGGAGGGAATAGATGGTGAGGCTTGCCATAAAAACATTTTATGCTGACCTTTTGGGTACTTACAATATGAGCATTTTGCACAGAATTCAACTTCTCCATGTTTGCTACTCACACTCCTAACGCCTGCTCAGCAGAGACTTTTTTCATCAACCATCTTCTATTTCAAGAAAGAAGAATTCACCCAAACAATGAATCTGACTGACTATCCCACAACGAAGACAAGTGTCATTTTGCTTTACAAGAATGTTTGTTGAGGTAGAATTCATTCCATGCTTTGTGGTGAGGTACTGAGGAAGCTGGAGAGACAGAGGCTTTCCTAGAGAGATTTCAACCACTAGATAACCCAGGAATTCCCTGGGTAAACTGTATCTGAGTTTAATCACACCTATTTATGGCTGGAAAGTTCTAATTTATGCCTAGTCCTTATGAACAAGGCACTAGCTCTGCAGTGCAAAAGACCTGTACTGAAATCTTGCCTCGGACACTTAATTGCTACGTGACTCTGAGCAAGTCACTTTACATGCATGTGCCTCAGTTTCCTCATCGATGAGGGGTTAGACTAGATGGCCTTTCATGTCCAATCCAATTCTAAATTTACAATATGATTATCCCTCAGTTTGTTTTATGTGGAGATGAATTACACCTAGACTGTTCCATCTTCTGAATTCTCATAATAACTCTTTAGTAATAACTGAAGTCACAGAATAACAGGATTATATAATTTTAGAGCTGGGTGCAACCTTAGAAGTCATCTTGTTCAGACCTTGCATGAGGACCGTGAGAGCCTGAGAGGTCAAGTGAATGACCCTAAAGTCAGACAAGTAATAAGTCTAGCCTCTATAAAGTGCTTCTGTGGCTCCAATCTTTATCCTATAGCCCTTGGAATTTTCCACAGGCTTATCACGTGAACTGTCAAGTATAAACAACACACACTTTTCAAATGAATATCAACTTATAAACATAATTATCGACAAGTGCACATGAACATAAGACCCGCATATATCTATGTATACACACATATAGACATATATAAACAGTTATTATTTCATATAATTGAAAACCAAAGCAATTCTCTATGTTAAATATTCTCTATCCATTAACCATTATCTTTCTGTCCTTGGAGAGGAAGTTTGACAGTTGACAGATAGTTGACCTGGGAGCTAGAACCTGACTTGGGTTCAAATGATGCAGTGTTTGTGCACCTCTAGGCAAGTCACTTAAGTTTTCAGTTCTTAGAACCCTTCTCTGACTATTGCAGATCAACAGGGATGGGGGAGCTTCCTTTCTTTAGCTTTCCTTGGTTCCTTTCTTTGGAATGTTCATAATGTACAGGTTCATCATAAAATGCAGAAAGCCAAAATAGCCAGCAGTATTCCAGTGAGACTTGATCAGCACCAAGTAAAGCAAATCTCCAACAAGATTTAAGACATCTTGAGCTTTAAAATATCTGAGTATGACTAAGGTGGAAACGTATTTAATAGGAATGTATGGGTAGAACCTATATAAAATTGCATGCTGTCTCAGGGAGGGAGGGGGAAAGGAGGGCGAGGGAGGGGAAAAATCTAAGATACATGGAAGTGATTGTAGAACACTGAAAACAAATAAAATAAAAAAAAAATCTGAGTCCCATTTTGGTTTTGAGAGTAGCAGCACTGTTTTCTGAAGGAATAACTGCTAAGCTACTACAGTGATATTTGAAAGACCATAGAAAATAGCAGAGGAGTTGCAGGACTGGAGCAGGGCAAATGCCCCCCAAAAGAACAGAATATGCAAATGAGAGCTCAATAACTTCAATCCCTGGGAAAGTTTTGGAACAGATCAGTAACAAAAACTAACATTTATGTATTATATCATGTATTTATATATTGTATGTTCCGTATTATATTTCTATGCTTCCAGCACTCTGCTAAGTACTTTACACAATTATCTCACTTGATCCTCACAACTCCAGAAGTTAGGAGCTATTATTGTCAACTCCATTTTACAGATAAGAAAACTGAGGGAAACAGGTGCTAGGTGACTTGCACAGGGTCACATAGCTGATAAGTATCTGAAGCTGGATTTGAACTCAAGTCTTCCTGGCTCCAGGCTAGGCTCTCTATACACTGCATCACTTAGCTGCTCCGCTAAAGAAATTGACACTGAACAACTAGAAAAGGATATGGGAACTATAGCATGTCTTCATTAAGAATAGATCATGTCAAACAGGCTAATTTTTTTTCATTTTTTGAAAGGGTTAATGAATTGATAGATAAGGCAAATGTTGTGGATATAGTTTACCTAGGTGTTAGTAAAACATCTGATAAAAATTATTCTTGTGGGAAATATTGTGGTTGTTCAGTCATTCAGTTATGTCTCTGACTCTTCATGATCCCAGAGACCATAGCACACCAGATTATTCCTTCCTTCACTGTATCTCAAAGTCTGTCCAAATTCATATTCATTGTTTCCCTGACACTATCTATCCATCTCAGGCTGTGCTATCCCATTTTCCTTTTGCCTTCAGTCTTTCCCAACATTAGGATCTCTTCCAATGAGTCCCAAGTGATGAAACTATACAAGCCAGTTTTAGTATTTGATTTTCCAGTGAATAGTCTGAACCAATTTCTTTAAGTATTGGCTGATTTGATCTCTTTGCAGTCCAATGGGCTCTGAAAAGTCCTTTGCAGCACCACAATTCAAAAGTATTTGTTCTGTGGTGCTCAGCTTTTCTAATAGTTAAATTCTCACAGCCATACACCAATACTGGAAAAATCACAAGAGAAACTAATAATAAGACAGTTATATGAATCCACAATTGGTTGAATGATCAGACTCAGAGTAGTTGTTAATGTTGCAATGTCAACTCGTCTGGGTAAACTTAACCAGCAATATAGTGATTGCATTTCCAAAGGGAACAAGTACAACTGATTCTGTACTATCAAGTAGGATAAATCTGTTGAACTGAAATTTAAATATATATATGTGTGTACATGTGTGTGTACACGTGTGTATGTGTGTATATGTATATGAGTGTATATGTGTGTATGTATATGTGCATATATGTGTGTATGTGGGTGCATGTATGTATGTATGTATGTACACACCTAGATGAGGCCATGGAGGGGCCTAAGGAGACATATCATTCAGGGTAGGTACAACCAGGGTAATGTTTCAGTGATCTGTGCTTGGCTCTGTATCATTTGTCTTTTTTATCAATGACTTTGTTAAAGGTACAGATGTCATGCTTATCAAATTGTGCAGAAGACACAAAGTTGGAAGATATTCTTAACACACTATGGTAGAGTCAGGATCTGAAAAGATCTCAATGGCTTTAAATATTGAACTGAATCTGATGAGATGAAATCCAACAGGAATTAAGTTGAAGTCTTAAATTTGGGCTCAAGAAATCATCTTTACACATAGAGGATTTAGAAGCAGTAGTGGTAGAAAGTAGTTAGAGAGTAGTTAGTCCAAAGAGATTTAGGAATTTAAAGAAGTTATAAGCTCAATATGAATCAGCTGTGTTTTACAGCAGCCAAAAAAAAAAAAAGCTAATGTAATCTTGAGTTGCCTTCAGAGGCATAGTTCCTAGGAATAAGGATAGTCCTTCTGTATTCTGCCCTAGTCAGACCATATCTGAAGTATACTAAAGTTGAAGAAGGATAATCTGGAGAACATTCACAGGTACTCAGAATGGCAAAAGGCCTTGAGTCCATTATATGAAGGTCCGTTGATGGAATTAGGAATGTCTAGACTGGAGAAAAAACCTACTGAATGAATACTATCTTCATGTTAGAAGATTTGTAGTATGGAAGAGGATCATTGGAAATACAGAGCTGGAAATGACACAGGGTGATACTGAATTTTATGGATGAGGGAAACCAAGGCACACAGATTATAAGTATCTGAGGCAGGAATATAAATTCAGGTTTTTATGGCTCCAAGGCCTCCCTTTCTGACTCCTCACTATGCCATGTTGGACTTGTTCAATCTGGAACAATGGGTAGAAGTTACAAAGAAGTAAATTTTGGCTTAATTTCAGGGCAAGAACTTGGTAATATAATTAGTTGTTCAAAAGTAGAATGGGTGCCTCAACAGCTGGTGGGATTCTCTACAGGTATAGGTTGAACTAGATAGATGCTGAGGTCCCTTGTAATTTTCAATTCTCTGAACTGTGGATTACTTATGATCAATCCCTAATAAATAAAATATTAGCTTTATTTTCTATACCTAGAGGTATCAAAATTGATGAAGAGAAAAGAAGCAAATGTGATGGAATGAAACGTTTTTATGAACTTTTGGGGTGAAAGTATGATGTCTCATGATAATCTTTTGCTATCATAGACTTTAGTGGCAATATAGTGAACACATTTCCAAAAGGAAGGAGTACAATTGATTTTAAACTACCTAGTCGACTAAATTTCGTGAACTGAAACCTGGATAAGGTCAAAATTAGAGTGAAAAGTCCTGAGGAGGCATATCGTTCAGGGTAGGTGGATCCAGAACGCTGGCTCTGCAAACCAAACCTCTTTTAATGCATACAAATTTTTTTTTTCATTTTAAATAAACCATTCCTAAACTCATTTTGATTTGAATACAAGGAGGAGGAATATGAGTTAGGAAAAATAAAAAGTGAGTGAATGTGAGAATAGACATATCTTGACTGGTAAAGAATTAAGAACTAGAATACAGAGCAGGGCACTGAGATGAATACTAGTTACTATATTACTAGTTAATAATACTGAACATCCTAAAGAATTGAATGAAACTGTACTGGAAGTGGGCCATTATCACAGACTGAACTGTTGACCACAATCACTCATAGGTAACACTGACCCAGAACCAGTTGCTAACCAGCAACATTGAGATAGATGTCCTAATACCCAATGTTCATCATCTCCAAACTACATACAACAAAAAGGTTTGAATATATAGAGATCTAGCAGAGGAGATCAACATATTGTGGGAACAGGATAAGGTGCATATCCCTGTCATCGTTTCTGCCACTGACGTTTTTGTCTCACTGAGCCTACAAGAGATGAACTTATATCCTAATGAATACTTTTATTCAACTACCAAAAAGTTATTTTCTACACTAATCTGTTAAACATTAAATATTAAAGGAGACTTGTCTCAGGATTATCTTGCTCTGATCTCAAATGAAAAAGACAAGAAAAAGATAGTGATACCTAATATTTATATGGTAATTTAGAGTTTTTAAAATTCTGTTTACACAGTCTCCCTTAATCCTCACTGACATGGTTAGCACTATTTTCTCTGTTTTCTAGATAAGGAAAGAGACTCAGAGATTGGAGTGACGTTCCAAGGGTTACATATCCACTACATTATGTTCTGGGGACGGACTAGAACACGTTCTCTCTTCAGGATAGATCTAGGAATAATCTCTCTCCTAAAGAAGATGTGAACGTTGTAGCATCCTTAAGAAGTCATCCACAGACTGTATAACCATAATAACACCATGTTTTAATGCCTCTGTAAATCTCATAAATGCCAAAGTATGTTAGAGTAAAAGCACTGGATAGAGGGGCAATACTTATTAACCTGAATATCAGGAGAGGCTCTGTCCATCTTACTCTTGACTATTCATTTAGCTGTTCTTGCTTGCTTATTTATTTCAGTTGTGTCTGACTCTGTGACCCCATCTGAGTCTTTCTTGTCAGAGATATTGAAGTAGTTTACCATTTCATTCTCTATTTCATCTTACAGATGACAGGGTTAAGTGACTTGCCCAGGGTCATACAGCTAGTAAGTGTCTGAGGCCAGATTTGAACTCAGCAAGATCAGTCTTCCCGATTCTAGGTCCAGAACTCTACCCACTGTACCACCTAGTTGCCCTTTGCTTACTCACCTGTGGAATAAATAATGTACTACTATTCTTTATATTTAAAGCAACAAGCAGAGAGCAACATTGCTCTGACCCTCTAGAAACTGTTTGACAATAATGGCACCATTGAAATTTCCTGTCCACTTGGTGGGTCCGCTAGCCATATTTTCTGGAAAGGCCAATATTATACTCTAGGTGCCTTAGACTGGACTTTGGGGCCTCACTGTGCCACCTTGAACTTGAAAAACAATGGATTCATTAAGAATAAATTTTGTTTTCTCTCTATAAAAGAAGGTTTGTTTTATCTTTATTTTGTTTAGGGGGCTGGCTTTATTTTTTTCCTCTATTATTACTTACATTTTAAAAAAGTTACCATTATGAAGGAACCCAACAATACCACCTTAGTTAGATCATTAAAAAGTAAACCCCTCCTCACAAAAAAATCTTTAATTATTAAAAATTATTTCATTGTCAGGTAAGGATCAGAACATGTATGATTTTTCTTTTCTCATTGTAGTACCCAAGAAACAAAGTCTAGTAAAGTTAGTCATCAGGTATCCTAGCTTTTTTATTTAAATAAATTTGTTCCCTATTTATAAGCTTGGTTTCTCAGAAACAGTAACGGAGGAGAGATCTGATATCCCAAAACATGAATGAAATTCACCAAAAGCAATTCATTTCCATGACATTTTGGTATGTACATTTCCTGCTGCACACTATTACTAATAATATGGAAAAAGACAACAATGACCCATGATTTAGAGAACATTGTCATTCTTTTGAAAGATTAATGATACCTTTCAAATTGTGCTCTTGGGCTTGTTCATTACTTCTGGCATTTGTGCTTGAGAACATGCACAATTACTGGGGATCAAATGCCTGAGAAATGACTCTCAGAATTACATGGAATTTCTCCCCCTAGAATGAAAACAAGGCTTTCTTTGGTCAGCTTCCTGTGCAGGGAAAGAAAATGGAAAGGACAGAGTGAGTGCAACTGGCCAGTTGGTTCCAGATAGGAAATGTGTATATATTCAGGTCCCTAAAAGGTATTAATGATGCACAATGAGTAGGTACATATGTGAATATGCACAAGTCCCTAAGTGACTATGACAGGTTGACAAAGTATGGGTGTAGAGAGACCAGGAATTCTCCCTAGAAAAGTACGCTAGACGAATGGTGCTGACAGAATGAGATGACCGTGGGATCTAAGCATGGTAATATCTTCTGTATGTGGCCAAAGGAAAATAAAAAAGCAGAACTTTGTTATCTTAAAGATGAGAAGAAGAATACAGGTAATATGCTGATCTAAATGACATCAAATCTGACACTCAATTTTTCCATTTTTAGTTAAGATTTACTTTTTAAAAAAAATTCTCAGGATATGAAACATAACATTTTTGCCTGTATTTATCTTTCATGAGAAGAACTGGCTAATTTTCCCCTTTCCAATCATGCCAAATGCCTGTGACTACTTAGTTTCCCAGATTTAATGGTGGTATATGGCAGGGGTGAAGAGCTTGTGGCCTTGAGGCCACGTATGACCCTCTAGGTCCCTCAAGTATAGCCCTTTGACTAAATCAAAACTTCACAGAACAAATCCCTTTAATAGAAGTATTTGTCCTGTAAAACTTAGACTCAGTCAAAAGGCTACCCCCAAGAACCTAGAAGACTTGAGGCTGCAGGTTCCCCACTCCTGGAGATGGTCTGAAACTGCCTTGTGGAATTTCTAGAGGTCTCTAGATCTTTTTTACGTGGACTTTCACTGAGATAGTTTAGATTTCAACATTTTTACTACATTTCTTAACAATAAAATTAAATAAAATTGCTTGATGTGCACTGACACATTTCTGCCAGATTTTGCCTTTAATTTCTGATTAAATACATATGATTACCATAAAAGGCATTTTAGTTGTTCACAATGTGATAAATGCCTTTCTTTTAGGTGATATTCAGTTGGAGGGATAAGAGGGAAGCTCACATTGTTCCTTTAGGGACATATACTTCCTTTCTTGTTAAATAATTAGCAGTGGGGGACATTTTTTTCTGGGTACAATAGTGAAAGCAAAGGCATGGCACGTCCTAAACATTGATAGAGTTCCTGTGGGAGACAGGAAATATGTATTCTATGCAGGTGCAAATGTGTTCTACCAGTTAATTCCCTAGGTATTGTCATAGAATAGAAATCATGCAGATTTCCTTTAAGACAAAATTAAAAACATTTCCCCCACCCTAAACAATGGTTTGCGTAAAACCATGCCATTTTATGTTTCCTGAACTAGCTGAATGAGTTAAAATTATTTTCATACCTTTTAGTCTTTTACTAACTGAAAGACAAAATATCTTAGAGAAATGCCATGTTGATTTGAATGTAGCCTGCCCATTGAAATAACATCTTTTTCAGAAGAAAAAAAAATTGAAAAAATAAATAATATAAAAAAATGACCATATAAATTAATTTACTGAGAGAATTTTTTGGACATTTATTTCAATTCAAATACAAAATTTTATTCATTTTTATCATTGGTGCTTTCTTCCTCTTTATCACTTTTTTGTTCTTCCCTTACAAAGAGTGTAATGAAAAGCCACACCCAGATGAGGTTTTAGGGAAAAGTAGTGCCTATATTCCAACCAGCGTGGTACACATCCGTATTATTAGCTCCATTTTACAAAAAAAAAAAGAATCGAGACTCCAAGACTAGGTGGAAGTTGAAAATCAGAGCTCCTACAATGAGTTCTATGTGTCTTCATAATAACTGAAGACAGAATAGAAAAACCTGGGAGGTAATAAGATGGAAATAATGGTGGGGGGCGTGAGGGAGAGGGGGCGAGTGGAGCTAAGCAATTCATCTATCCTAAGCACAACCAGTGAGAGGAGATCTGATGACTGGTGGATCTCCAAGCGCAGCCCAAAGTATGTTGGGGCATATCTTAACTTAGTGTAAACCCTCTCCTTTATTATCTCTTTATGGAATATTTCTTCTACTTGGTTTGGAACAAATTAAAAAGAGATAACTATTTTACTAAATTCCAAAGTTAGTTTCCATGGCCAATAATGAGGAAATTATCTCCCTACAATCCACTATAATCCATTTAGTATAATGTTATAAATGGTACTCGGTATTATCTTTTTTCATATCAGGGTCACCCATATGGCAGTGTGACTAGTGGACCATAGAAAGCCAGGAAGTCCTACATTCACGTGTCACATTAGACTCATAACACTGCTACTGCCTATGAAAACCTGGGCAAGTAAATCACTTACCCTCTCAGTGCTACTCTGGGAGCTCCCTAAGACTATAAGTTGCCAAGATGGTGCTAGTCTGTCTATACCAAGGACATCACAGCCTAGTCCCTATTCCTTTGTCCTTTTCATCTTAGAAGTCCTCTAGACCTGGAGAATAAAGAACAAAATATTTTCCCTTGAAATAAGGTTTGTCATTTTTACTTTTCTTTTTAATGGAAAGAGCCCTGGAATTGGAGTCAAAAGATCCCTACTCATATCCAGGACTCTGACATTTTAATAGTTGTGTGACCCTTGGGCAAATCTTTCCCATTTCTGAGCCTGAGGTTTTGCAACTGTGAAATAGGGCAAAAATGTTTGCTCTGATTTCTTCATAAGATTATGGTGAAAAATGTGCTTTGTAAATCTTAAAATACTCTATAAATGTGAGCTATTACTATTAGAAAGGGAAGACATTGCTCTCCCTAGATGGGACAGTTCATCTCCTGTCTCTGTGTAAATGTCCCCTGCATCTGCTATGCAGACCCTCCTGGAATCTCTAGCTTCCAGGACTAGAACCTCCTCTGTGGCTGCCAAGCCCTCTTCAGGGCTGCTCATCAGGTGTCCACCTGATTCATCCAACTCTTATTTGTGGCACCAAGAAACTCTAGCATGCACACAGTGGTGATACCCCAGTAAAACCATCTTGGCAGATGGGCTAAATCAGGTTGAGGGTAACTGATAGTCTTCAAACCCACAGGTGAATTAGGGAAATGTCTACCCCAAGCATGTGAAGACTTCCCCTGGTGATTCCACAGATGAGAACAATTTGTTCCAATGGCTTGTTGTTGTGTTTGTCCTTAGTTTTCAAAGAAGACCATGACATCGGGGAGGTGATGACATGACTTGCAATTGACCTTGATTTGAGTGAAGGAAGGCTGTGCAAGGTCTCTAGACTCACTTTCTCCTCCTGAGCCATCTCGGTCCAGTGGCCAGATATAGATCAGGACCACTGGAGATGGCCCAGGATGGCTATGAAGGTGGTTGAAGCAGGTGCTATGGAGTTTAGAGCTTGGTCAGGCATCAAAGATGCCAAGGTCATCCACTATACACCGGACCATTATCAAGTCATCTTGATTTTTTGTCTTGCCATTGGATTTTGATGACCCATGAACAAAGAGTGAGGCTAACAACTTTGTGTAACTCTGCCTCCCTTAAATCCAATTCACACACAAGTCAAGATATCGCCCATGATGTCATTGACCCTATAAAATGGGGGCATAGGGAATTTATTACTTTGCAATCAGTTAGTCAATCAACAAGCATTCACTCAGTGCTTATTATATGCTAGATGCTGTGGAGCTATCTGTTGAACATGTCAAATCATTTGAAAGCTCCATCTTAAGTTTATTAGATTGTGAAATTTCTCTCAAAACTGAATATGAGGAAGTCTCTATAAAAGAAAAAATTAAACAAATTGAGGTCTCAACAATTTTTAGATTAGTTGAGAACAGAATATAGAGTTCTGCCTCCTTAATATGTTAAACACCAAAGAATGTTTTCTTGTCTTTCAGAAGTCATGCTACAGAAGAAAATAATTAATAAAAATACATTCGCAGAAAAGTTAGATTACCCAGAAAGATTTGGTAGATTACTAGCATAATAAAATAGCGTGGGTAATATTATAGCAACTAAAAGTCAACACATATTTTTAAAAAATATTTTTAGCATTTCTGATAAGTTTGTTCAGGGTAAAAGGTCATCTACGTCAAAAATAATAACAGCATTAATATCGTGCTTTAAGTTTTTAAAACACTTTACAAATATGATCTCATTTTATCCTCACAACATTACCATCTCAATTTTGCAGATAAACCTGGGGCAGACAGAGGTTAAGTGCCATGACCAGGGTCACCTTGCTAGCAAGTGTGTGAAGCTGTATGTGAACTGAAGTCTTTCTGACTTCAGGTTCGTTACTCTATCCACTGTGCCACCTAGGCACCAGTCATTTTTTCTTTTAACCGCCCCCCCCACAAAACCCCCAACATTTTATAGTTGATGAAAATGAAGTAAACCAAAGTTAAGTGACTTGCCCAGGGCCACACTGCTGATACAAGTCTGAGGTTGGATTTGAACTACAGGCTCAGTGATCTGTCCACTGAACCACTTACCAACCTACCTACACCAAAGAAGTCACAGGCTTGAACCAAGAAAGAAAACATTCAGAATTGTGAGCATTAGGAAGGATTTATTTATTTTGAATATGCTCAAATGTTTCTTTTCTTTTTCCTTTTTAAAAAAGAGTTTGTTATATTTGCATCATAAAAATATTAGAAACTTTAGTGAAAAATGTGTTTTTCACATACACTTCATGACCCAGTTAAGAGTTTTTGTTGCTATTTTTCAGTCATGTCCAATTTTTTGTGACCCCATTTAGGACTTTTTTGACAAAGATACTGAAATTGTTTGCCATTTCCTTCACCAGCACATTTTACAGATGAGGAAACTGAGGCAAACAGGGTTAAGTAACTTGCCCAGGGTTACACAGCCAGTAAGTGTCTGAGGCCACATTTGAACTCAGAAAGATGAATCTTCCTGACTTCAAGTTGGATATCCTATCCACTGTACCACCTAGTAAAACTAATTTTGTAGTTATCCTTATGAAGAAAGCTTTTTCTTGCCTAACATCACCCCCAGCTGTACCCCTGTCACAGTCTTCTTAATTTAGGAGCAACAGAACGTACTCGTTCTATTACTGTCCCTTCAAGGAGGCTTCACACAATGAAGTGATAAGTCATCTTGGGACCATATCCAAAAATGTAAGAAACTTAGATAAATTCTCTGCAAGTATAAAGCTACACAGGAGTTCTGTGCAGGGTCACTTTCAAAACAGAGTAAGTTCAGACAAGGGAGAATGTCTATCGACCAGACGGAACTGGGACTAGATATTTCAGGGAAGATATGGAATTTAACCCGCCACCTCTTTCTGATGTTTAGCCCCTCCTCCCAGTCCCACCTTGTGTTGAAGTCTTTGAATCTTTGCTGTAATATATACAACATGACATATCACAAAAGAAATGGCTATGTAGCATGGAGAATAGAATTTTCTGGTATTAAAGATTTTCATTTATAAAAAGTAGTATTAAAAGTGACTTCTTTTTGCCTACTCCATAAAGTAGCACCCTAATGACTGCCCATCATGTCTATCCCTAGTTATAGCCTTCAGATCTAAGGAGGACCCTGTAGACCATCCAAGTGTTTTGCAGCATCTAATTGAAAAAAAATTGAAAAACATATACAGTAGCCTCTTAAATGCCAATATCTAGGATGAAGAACTAGACAGAACCTTTAAAAAACCATCCAGGCATCCATTAATTTTACAATTAAAAAAATAGCTTGTCTAAGCTCATGAAGGTAAGAAGCAAAAAGAAATAGAATTCAAACTCCTATCCTCTTACTCCAAATCCAAAGTTAGCTCTTTCTACCACTCACTACAGTTACATGACTTTGAAAAGCTGATTTCTTTTTTACCTTCTTCTTTTCTTAGGGGATTGTCTTGAAAAGAGGGACCTGATCTAGCAGAAACCTGGGAGCTAATGAATAAGAAAGTACAAGAGATTCCTTCCATTTGGTGTGGCACTGGGAGAAATGGTTCATAGAAAAATGATGGATCTTGTGCATGTATTTTTTTTTTGTTAAAATCTAACATCCCATAATTGAGTGCTGTTGATTCCTCTTCTATGGTAATGTTTTGCTCCTCTAACTCTTCCTTTTAAAAATGAATATGTATGTCATTTCCCTTTATCAATCAGTCAGCAAATATTTATTGACTTTTAGAGTTGGAAAAGACAAGGAAAGCAGCTGGTCCAGTTCCCAGACTTCAGGTAGGTAAGGTTATAAATTGTTTCCACTTTTTTGCCCCAAGACATTTCAGGAAACCACATCATAAAAGTAGATTATGAAGCAGACTGTCTTTTCTTGTAGGAAGGATGTTGTAATTAGGAGTGACTCCTGACTTAGGATCTTGAATCAAATAAATCTTAAGATATAATCAAAGATAGGTAATGGCTAGGATTTATATTGAATATATTGGAAAGCTCTTTACAAATATTATTTCATTTTATCCTCACAACAATCCTTGAAAACACACTATAATTATCCCTATTTTACAGATGGGGAAACTGAGGCATGGTTAAATGACTCATATATAGCCAATAAGTTTCTGAAGCTGTATGTGAATTCAGGTCTCCATGACACCAGGTCCAGTGCTCCAGTACCATTTAGTTGCCTATATTACCAAAGTTGCAAATTATGTATATTATATACACACACACATTAGGGGTGGGGAGGAATTCACATGTACAGTTATCATTCACTATAATAACTGAAAATAGTACATTTTGTGTCCCAAGTCCTATTGAAACAGGGACAAATACACAATATAGAAGGAGCCATAATATACTATCATGCATATATATTTTTGGAGTGAACCATGACTTTTTTGGACTACACTGATCATTGTAGGAATCTCCTGATGAGGCCCTTCCTCTGCCCATGGAGACTAGTACCTCCTTTGCAATTTATAGTGTAGGGAGTCTAGTGTCATGGAGAAGTAAAGTGCCATGTCCAAGGTCACAGAGACAGCATATAGTCAAGGGAGGATTTGAACTCTTGTCTTTCTGACTCCAAGACCAGCACTCTCTATTCATTAACCCAGTGTCCATATATCCCAGAAACATAATATGATAAAACTGTATAAAAATAGATTATTTCTAAGGGACCTTTGAACTCTACCAGTCTATGAATCTACTGCATCTATTACATCATCTAAAACTAGTAAACAAATACAACAAACAACTCATCAAAACATCTCACTGCTGATATTTCATTTGCTTTCTCAGGAGTTTGGTCAAATGGAGGACCACTAGGCTTTGCCATCAACTGTGAGGCTATACTCCCAGCTGTGCCCTCTCCCACCCCTCATACTGCCATGTGACTTGTTGGAGCAACCCAAGAACTCAGCTTTTCTACCCACCTTGTAACTGAATTCTTCTACATGTATTGTCCTCATAAAATTGACCTTCTTGACAGCAGGCACCATCTCACTTTTCCATCTGTATCTACAGTATTTGCCATATAGTAGGGATGAATAAGTAAAGGGAATAAGCATTTATATGGCACCTACTATGTGGCCAGGCACTGTGCTCAGCACTTTATAAATATTATCTCCATGGATCCTCATGACAACTTTGCAAGAGAGTGAAAATGAAAGAAAACAGAACTTTAGTAACTTGCCCAGAGTTACACAGCTAGTAAGTCTCTGCAGTTGAATTTGAACTTAGGTCTTGTTAAGTCATTTTTTATTAATATCCCAGTCTCCATGACTCTTTCTGAGATTTTCTTAATAAAGATGTGGGAGTGGTTTGCCATTTCATTCTCCAGCCCATTTTACAGGTAAGGAAATAATGTGGGTAATAGGGACAATGTGACTTGGGTCTGAGACCAGATTTGAACTTCAAGGCTAGCGCTATATCCCCCGCACCACGTAACTTCCCCATTTACATCAATACTTAAATGCTTTTTCATTCACTCATTCATTCATTCAAATAAGTTTTCTTGGAAATCTGATTTAGTCAGATCTTTTCTTGGAAGATGTTGTCCAAAGAAGTCTATATCTTTAGAGTGCTTCTTTTTTTTTCTCTTAAAAAATTTCTACTTGGCAAGTGGAAGAACTGAAAATTATTCTATTGACATTATGAACTGATGATTTACTGTCTGTGAACTAGTACTTAATAAATCTCCTCTGTCTGTCTGTCTCTCTTTGTGTCTCTCTCTTTCCCTTTCTTTCTCTCCCTTCTCCCACTTCCACCTCATTTTGTTCAGTGACTAGTGCAACATTTCCATCGAAGAGCAGACAAAGGCTCCATAAACAATAAGTATTGGTCATCTGACTCCCAGACTTCACCTACTATGAACAACGCTTGGGGCTTAGGGCCAGCTTAATACTTCGATTATAACTAAGTCCCTCACATTGAACTGGAAAACACTAAGAATATTTACTGGACCATTACCCCTACTTTATAGAGAGGAATTAAAAGACCCCTTTCATAGAACAGCCTATACAAAAAGTTGCCAAGAATATGTGTTTGAAGTTGCCTGTAACAGTTTCTACAGGAAAAAGGTATCAAGGACTGAAGTAGGAGACAATGTTACCCAAGTATGGAAGTGGTTAAGAGGTAAGGACTGTGCGTATTTTGATCTCTATTTTACAAATGAGTTCCTGAAAGATTAGTCAATACGTAGTCACATAGCAGATAATGCAAAAGAACTAAAGTGTGGTACTTCTGTCTTCTTGAAGCAATGTACCCTTTCTATTACACCAGAGGGTCTTAGCCTCAGGTCTGCGAACTTTATATGTGTGTGTGTATATACATGCACCTATGCACATATACATATAAATGCATATATAAATTATGTGTGTGCGTATTATATATATAATTAATATAGTTTTCAAGTATATATTATCTATGTGGTGAGAGATAAGCTATATATTTATATCTATTTATATGTAGATAATCTATATATACTTGAAAACTCTATAAGTATATATAATACAGATACACATATATAAATTATATATACTTGAGAACTATACATACTATTTGAGAACTCTAAGTAGATTATATATATTTGAGAACTATATTCCAATTCAATTAATTTACTTTGTGGTTCTGTGTACTTTATTCTATACATTTAAATACATTATTCTGAGAGATTTTCCATAGCCTTCAACAGACTGCCAAAGGAGCCCATAACAAAAAAAGATGAAGAACCTTTGGACTAGGCTATACTGCTTCTAAGTGAGCACTTACTATAAGCAAGACCCTGTATTGTGGAAGATAAAGCATTATCTCTGTCCAAGGAGTTTATGATTTAGTTGTGAAATCAAGGACCACAAGTTTAAAAATGTTCTTGTGTTAATTGCAAAACAAAATTTTCTATTTTAGTAGCATCTAACTACAAATAAAAAGACAGCAAATGATAAATATTAATTACTAATTATAATTATTGATAATTATTCTAGATTATTATATTATTAACTATATTGATTATCATACTAAATTAGTATAAAATAATAGATCAAACAATAAATTATAAAAGGACAACCAATAATAAAAGTCAATATATAATGTTGCCATTCCAAATAGCTATTCAAATGGAAAACTCCAGAAGAACGCACAAGATTTGTACTCCTATTTTGACAAGAACAAAAACCAACAGAAACCAATTACCACTTTTTTTTTGTTAAGGAATAGCGTTCTTAAAAATAACAAACCCTGAAATTCATACTGAGCAACCTGACGCTGAGAAATAATGCATTAGTCTAATAAACCAGACATTCTATATTAGGGTATCCTCATCCCACACTCTTGGGAAGCATCCATACTTGGGCATTTTCTCACAAAGATTCCCATGTACAAGAAAATACGTTGAACTGAACTGAAAAAGGATGCTTCTCGATAGAGATGCATTTTTTGTTGAATTAGGTAAGAGTTGAAGGGGTTATAACAGTAGCTGGTCTGTGATCCAACAGTTGGGATTTCTGTAGCTGCTGGGAAACATTGCAGCTGTTTATACTCCAAATTCTCTCTTTCAGAATGTTAATGCTTCCCCCTTGTCTTTCTAAGACTATGTGTTTAAAGGAACAAACTTGTGACCCTGGAATGACACTTATTATAGTATATAAAAAAGACCATTCTTTAGTAGAGGGCCTACTACCATGGAATTGGCAGCCATGACTATGTCCTTCATTTCATATGTGTGTGTATGCATATATATGTGTATATATATATACATATACATACACACATATATGTATATACATAAATGTTTTATATATATATATATATATATAGTATATAAAAGCTATAGTCATTCACTAAGAATATATTAAGCACCTATTATAGGGTTCTTAATACAAAGTAATTCCTGCATTCTAGGAATTTACATCTACTATCTAGAGTGGTTGCTAGTCCTGGCAAATCTTGCAAGTGGATGTTTCTGAACATTCACAGAATCCAGGAAAAATGGAAAGAAAATAGCAGATCTACATGATGTGAAGAGATACAGGGGACATGGTTGGGTTAAAGAATAAGAAGGTCAAGAAAGGTGATAAAAGTACAAACACAAATATTCCTATGAAAGAATAACCACTTCAAAGGTAAGAAAAATCACTGCCTAATGCTAAAATGGAACGGTTATAATGAAGGATGAAGGAAATAAATGAAATATTTTCAAAATTCAGTAAGATGATTTTGGAATGAGTAGTTTTAAATTTTAATGAAGAATAGAAAATGAAACTTTTGTTTGGCCAGAATAAGTTTGATAAACCGTGTTAATTCAGGAATAATACCACATTAATTGCTCAATAATCTCAGACTACGTAAGTGAGTTAGAAGCAAAGTATGGCTTTCTCAGTAGCTAGCCTATATATGGTTTAAGGTTTATAAAATGCTTTCCTAATATCATCACATTTTAAATAATCAGCCATTTCATGTATCATTACAGGCTGAAAGCATTTCAAATGCTGTTTAACAAGTGGCCAAGAATCTATATTTCTAAAGACACGGTTGGAAGAAATCTAGTCCAACCTACTCTTTGCATCGATGAGAAAACTGAAGCACAATAAATGAAATGAATCGTTCAAGACCATAAAGATAAGCAGGTCCTCAGTCTATTAAGTCCAGAACTATTTTCACTACACTATGACATCTCTACTAACTACTATAGACATAACTACTACCTATACTTAACTATACAACAACTATACCTTTGTATAGTCACTAGAGGGCTTTATGCCACTACCAACATTCTTTGGAAACCTAGGGACTTTTCTTTTCATGCATGGTGCCATGTTTGACAATACTATCCATGATGACCTATAATTAGCCTTAAAAATTGAAACTCAAGTCCAACCTAAGAACAAAAGCTAGTACAGACACTGTATTTGGTGCCAATCCTTGACGCTGACTCTCTTAACATTCTTCTTTGGTTTCCACATATACAAAAGGGCTTGATCTTTAAAAAATGTTGATTGTGTAAGTATTAATTAACCATCAATGCTTCTAAGATGAAAGAATCCACATAAGTATTACCCCATTAAGATATAATCCAAATAATAAGGTTGCTCTGTATATTTATTTTTCTCTTGACTACTGAAAGCAAATGTAATGTTTGTGCATTTTATGCAAATTACCTTTGTGTTACCAGAGAAGAAAATAATACATAACTAATTTTTAAAAACCATTATACAGATGGGGAACCTCAAAATCTTAGATTTTTTTCCCTCAACCCCACAGCAAATCCATCACTAAATCTTATTGCTTCTCACTTCCAAATAGATCCCAAATCTGTCTCTTCCTGCCATTCATTAGCTCCATGGCCTTGGGAAGTCACGAAACCTCTCTGGGTCTCAAGTTTCATCACTTGCAAAAATGAGTGGTTTGGACCAGATCCCAAATACCCAACTTTAGACTCTTGAAACGAATGTCTGGAGACTCAATATGGTTGAGATTTTTAATTACAAAAGAGTATTTTCTATTTACTCTAACCTTAAGTAGTAGGCCTAATAACCCTACTAGCATGGTGATTAGCAATGTCTAATCATCAACCTGCCATTATTGTTACATAATTGAATGCTAGTGGGTTTCATGCCAAATAACCCGGATCAATGAATAACTGTAACTTATGCTATTATAACTAATCATATGATTAAATTCATTCTATCCATACAATTCTGATCATTTAGCTTTCTGGTCATGTGGCCTAATGAAAAATTTAGATGCTCCTGTACCAGATGATTTTTGTCCCTAATTTTAAATTCTCTGATTCCACCATTCCCATTATTCTAATTCAGAGTCTGATCACCTCACGCCTGGATTACTACTAAAGTCTTCTAGCTCATCTACCTGATTTAGGCCTCAATTGCCTCCAATCCATTTTTGCAGAGTTAGAAAATGAATCTCTTGAAAACACCACTTTCGTTATGTCCCTTCTAAAATTAAAAACCTTCCATAGCTAACCGCTACCTACAGGAAAAGTACCAACTTCTAAACTTAGCATTCGAAGACATCTGAAATAAGGCTCCAACATGCAAGGGGACTAGAAACAATCACATATGAGGATCAGTTTAAGAATTGTCGATGTTTAATCTAGAGAAGATTAAACTCAGGGAGGATGTAATAATTCTCTTCAACTATTTGAAGGCTTGTATCACGTAGAAGGCTTAGCTTTGTGTGGCTTTGTTAAAGAAGGTGTGCTCATCCTTCGTTGCCAAAGAAGACCATGCCATCAGAAAAATGATGACATGACTTGCACTTGACTTCATTTTGAGTGAGGGAGGGCTGTGCAGGTCACCAGCTTCCCTTCTCCTCCAGAGCCATCTGAATCCAGTGAGCAGATATTCATCAGGATGACTGGAGATGATCCAGGATGAGGCAATTGGGGTTAAGTGACTTGCCCAAGGTCACACAGCTAGTGAGTGTGAAGTGTCTGAGGTGAGATTTGAACTCAGGTCCTCCTGACTCCTGCACTGGTGCTCTATCCACTGCACCATCTAGCTGCTCCTTCCAGAAGGGAAGCAATGCCTGGATATTGCAGGGAGACAGAAATATTCAGAATAACAAAACTTCCTAACAACTGGTGCTCCCAAAGTACAATAGATTTCCTCCATATAGTGTGGCCTACCCCACATCATGCCAGGGATGTGCTGGTACATGTTTAACAACTTATTCTTGGAGGGTGAGGAGAGAATGTATGTATGGTACATTCAGCTAATAGTACATTCAGTTTAAGGTACATGAAGTTTCATCTGCCTTATTAACATTTTCTCTATCATTGTTTTGGAGGCAATCAGAGTTAAGTGATTTGCCCAGGGTCATATAGCTAATAAGTGTCAAATGTCTGAGGCCAAATTTAAACTAAGGTCCTCCTGACTCCAGAGCTAGTGCTCTATCCAGTCTCTGTCACTTTCTTAAGTCTACATCTAGGGCAGCTAGGTGGTTCAGTGGATAAGAGCACCAGTACAGGACTCAGGAGGACCTGAGTTCAAATCTCACCTCAGACACTTCACACTTACTAGCTGTGTGACCTTGGGCAAGTCACTTAACCCCAACTGCCTCATTCTGGGTCATCTCCAGTCATCCTGATGAATATCTGCTCACTGGATTCAGATGGGTCTGGAGGAGAAGTGAGGCTGGTGACCTGCATAGTCCTCCCTCACTCAAAACAAAGTCAAGCACAAGTCATGTTATCATTTCTCTGATGGCATGGTCTTTTTTGGCAATGAAGGACAAACACACATACAAGTCTACATCTTATCACAGACTTACTCTTTCCAAGCTAAATATTCACATTCATCAAAAGTGCCACTCCCACGGCAGAATGTCTACCAGAAGAATTAATGTCAACAAATTAGATCTCTTCTCTGAGCATGAACGTTTTGTTGCTAACTTGGACATAAACTTGAGCCAACATACAATTGGCAATACTGGAGCAGAAAAGGAGTGGGTAGTTTTCAGGGATTTGGTGTACAGCATTGCATTTGCTCATCTGGGTCAGAACATTCACAAACACCAACACTGGTTTGATGAAAATGATGGGGAAATTCAAAAGCTGCTAAACGAAAAATGAGGACTCCACAGGATTTACCAGCAGGATAGTTCATCCACCTCTAAGATGGCAGCATTTAATTCCATCAAAAGCAAAGTACAAGCAAAGCTTAGAGAGATGC
>CM053770.1:108040889-108163241 GCA_028658325.1 Potorous gilbertii
TCCTGGCTCAGTAAGAAGGCAGATGAAATTCAGTTTTATGCTGATAGTAACAATCCAAAGGGCTTTTATGATTCCCTGAAAGCTATTTATGGACAGAAACTTATGGTGCATCACAACTACTCAGTGCTGATGGAACCACGTTGATTAGTGATAAGGACATGATCCTAGAGAGATGGGCTGAACACTTCCATAGTGTTCTCAACAGACCATCATCAGTCAATGCTGAGACTATTGACCGTTTACCTCAGGTTGAAGTCAATCCCTCTTTAGCTGAACTTCCAACTGAAGGAGAGGTTTTGAGAACCATTAGGCTCCTTTCATGTGGCAAAGCACCTGGTGCTGATTCTATTCCAGCTGAGATTTACAAGGTAGGGGGACCATTGCTCATACAAAAGCTGACTGAAATTTTCTAGGTTATATGGAAAGAAGAGGTTATCCCCCAGGAGTTCAAAGATGCCTCCACTGTCCATCTCTATAAAGGTAAAGGGAATAGATTGTCATATGACAATCACAGGGTGGGGTCTCTTTCTTAATCATTGCTGGCAAAATTTTTGCTAGAGTCCTCCTTAATAGGCTGATCCTTCACCTGGAAGATGGTCATATACCTGAGGATCAGTGTGGCTTCAGAAAGAGCCACAGAATGGTTGATATGATGTTTGCTGCCCGACAACTCCAGGAGAAATGCCAGGAGCAGAACAGAGATGTGTACACCATGTTTGTAGATTTGACCAAGGCCTTTGACACTGTTAGTCATGAGGGTTTATGGAAAATTATGTCAAAATTTGGTTGCCTGGAGAAGTTTATCAGTATCGTACATCAGTTTCATGATGGCATGCTTGCCTGCTTTCTGGATAGTGGACAATGCTCTTGTGCCTTCCCAGTCACCAATGGAGTGAAACAGGGCTCTGTGCTTGCTCCCATGCTTTTTAGCATTGGTGTTTTCAGCCATGTTGTCAAATGCTTTCAATGAGGATGAACATGGCATCAAAGTCAACCACCATACTGATGGTAAGTTCTTCAATTTGAAAAGGTTACAAACCAAGACCAAAGTGCAGGGAGTGTTGGTGTGTGATTTTCTGTTTACAGATGATTGTGCACTCAATGCAGCCTCTGAAGTTGTGATGCAACAAAGTATGGATCAATTCTCTGCTGTCTGTGCTAATTTTGGCCTAATAAGTAACACTAAGAAAACACAGGTGTTCCATCGGCCACCACCACACCATCCATAGGAGAAGTTCTGAATGCTATGGATAAGTTCACTTACCTTGGTAGTGTACTTTCCAGGGATATACACATTGACAATGTGGTTGACACATGCGTTAGCATTAGCTCAGTGTTTGGGAGGCTCCGAAAGAAAGTTTGGGAGAGAAGAAGTATTAGACTGACTACTAAACTGAAGGTCTACAGAGCCATTGTGCTGACTTCATTGTTGTATGCCAGTGAAACATGGAGAGTCTACCAGTGCCATGCCAGAAAACTGAATTGCTTCCATTTGAACTGTATTAGGAAGATTCTGAGGATCACTTGGCAGGATAAGGTAGACACTGAAGTCCTTGCTCGAGCTGAACTGCCATGCATCCAAACTATGCTTCAGAGAGCGCAACTCTGATGAGATGGCCATGTTGTTCAAATGCAAAGTGTACGCTTGCCAAAAAGACTATTTTATGGAGAACTCACATGGGGTAGGTGATCACATAGTGGTCAGAAGAAGCACTACAAGGAAACTCTCGAGGTATCAAGAGCTTTGGATTTGACTGTGCGACATGGGAGACACTGGCACAGGACCACTCAGCATGGCGTGCCCACATCAGAGAAGGTGCTATGCTCTATGAGCAAAGCAGAATTGAGGCAACACAAAAGAAATGTAGGATGTGCAAATTTGGAGTAACCACCCCAAATATTCACACTGATTATCTGTGCCCAATCTCTGGTAGAACATTGTGAACTCATATTGGTCTGATCAGTCACAGTTGGACGCACTGAAACTTCGCTTTATCATGGTGATGTCATTTTAGTCCTCTTTGAGAACAAAGGACAACAACCACCAACCACTTTTTAAGTCTACATAACCAACCAAAGAATACCTATAGTCCTGACTATTCCATTGGCCTTTTTCTGAGGTAGAAAAGACTCACACTGAAAATTTAACAAGAGGCTCTCAGGAGCTAGGTAGAATTGGCCCAGCACACCCCTGGTTCCACCTCACCAGAAAGCTTCAAAGAAATGCTAAAAAATGATTATTTATTATGGAAGCTGTCCTTGGGTTTCCTATTTGGGTATAGGTTGGGTTAGATGAGCCTGGGCATGGTGGTACACTCCGGTAATCTTAGATATTGAAAAGACTGAGATTCTTGGATCTCTTGAGCTCAGGAATTTTGACTTGTCATGGGTTATGACGCCCCAATGCTGGTACTAAATTTGGTATTAATATTAATGAACCAGAACCAGGTTGCCTAAGGAAGGGGAAAGTGGTTTGGGTCAGAAATAGTGGATAGTGGGATTGGCCCCATGAATAGTCTCCGTACTTCTAATCTGGGTGAAACAGGTGACACAATCTTTGAAAGAAAGAAAAGAAAAAAAAAGAAAATCTCTGTCTTTTCAAACATTGAAATTCTGTGATACCTTTACATTTCATTATCCCTTTCAATGAATGGAATAGAAAGTAGCTGTGATATAAGAGAAAGAAAACTAGATTTGTTATAAGAAAGTCTCCAAAGTCCCTTCCAACCATAACAAAATGTGAATAAGTTTGAATCCCTCCTCACCCTCACCTGTGTCTAATATTGACAAAATGTATTCATCTAGTCCTGAATTTTAAAAACCATTACATGAATATATATGAAAGGATGTGTCTATTACATATAATCTACAAAACGCACATCATGGACCTTAAAATGATGTTATAAATGTCCCACCCATTAAGTACATGAATGTTCTGTATGAGTCTTTTGCTGTCCCTTTATTAAGTGAAAAAATGTAGATACTAAAAATATAAGCAATGACATTTTTATGATGCAAGCATGACTTGCATCTTCTCGTATGGACAACTCAGTAACATATCTGAACAGAAAATAAATAGTTAGTTTCAGCTACCTATCTCAGAAATAAAGTTTGGAATAATTTTCCAGAGTTGGATGCAGATTGCTGTAAGAAAAGGTAATGCAGCTTTTTCAAGAACTGATAATGAGTTTTCAGAAAAAATAGCAATTCTTGTTGCAGGGGCTCTTTAAGCAAGTGACTAAATTCAATCATTTTTGGACTACACAGCCCAAGAACATATAAAAACTTATATTAACTACATCGCTGTAGCTGAACCTTTTCACAAAATTTAAGTTATTTAGACACTGCCTCGGTTCATCTTATTCGCCACTCTGGAATTAGTACCAGCTAAGGAGGAATATGTATAAGATAAAAAGCTGGAGTGTGCCGGTAAATATTCGACACCTGCCTGGGGGTGGAGAACACTTTTATGTGTAATCTGAATTATTAATATTTTCTAGAAATCAATAAAACAATACCTCAAGCCTTGATTTGTAGCATTTACCCAGTTTCCAAGGTGTGAATGCTTGTTGAAAATGTAACCATTAGCTCTGAGCTGATACAAGTTGGCTGCTGAATCTAAAAAGGATCCAGCTCTTCAAATAAGTTTAACCTAAAGTCATTTAGGAAATTGGCTCCTGTAATCCAAAGCACAACCAGTCCTTGGTGATTCAGCTATGTTCATGGTAAAGTTATTAATTTTTCTGCAGCCTAACCATAGCAAATCACCTGGTGAGGGTGAATCAATACCACATGTTTAGCAGCTAATTGTTTTGAACATTATACACCTCGGTAAATTTCTCTTCCATTGGAGTCATTGTATCCTAACAGATTAATAGAAATTGGAAAATAGACACATATTCAAAGGAATGCATTGAAGAAAAAATTAATAGGTGAATAAATCCTGGCCTGTGCTTACCCATATTTCCAATATGGAGACGAGCACTTCTACACACTCCGCTGTTATTCCAGCTAGCAAATTTGAAACATGCTTTACCACATACGCAATTAACTCACAAAGACAGTTTTAAAAAATCTGTGGAAAAACCCACAGTCTAACGGATCTCTCTCTGAATCTTGATCTTCAGTGATGAGTTGGACCTCTAACATCTCTGTGGTACAGCTGTGGAATGATCTCACTTTTCAATTACTGGCATGAGTACGGCTGATTTTCTGCCTACTGAAGGATGAATGTCCTTACACAGTTACCATGAGCTATAGTGAAGGGTTCACTTCACAGGCATTCCAGGATAGATAAGCCATGGTTGTTCCTTGTGCTAAGGTGGAGGGAGGGAAAGATAAAGTGGTTTCTTGGTCAACAACTACAGTTTCTATCTTTTAAAATCATTAAGTTTCTTGCATAAGGCTCTATTATAATTGGCCATGGATAATTTCATCCATTTTCATCAAAGCAAAACCCATGGTGTTGGTAAAAATTTTCTATGGTTTACTATGCTTGAGTTCACAGAAAACAGACTAGATTACAAACTTAATGTTGAGAAACACATGCCTTGGCACTTGGGTGCGATTGGAATGCTTCACTTTTGATTAATTTTTCAATATATTTATGAAGTTGAATGTTCACATTAAAGGGAAAAGATGTATCCTTCTTTCTTTGCATGCCAGCTGCTACATTAGATAGTTTCTGGAAATGATGGTTTGGTTTGTCTCTTCCGTGTTTAGCCCAGTGCCTGCAGGCACTGGATAAATGCTTACTGACTATCTCTGGAGACAGTCCACTCTTTGATTATAACGACAAACTAGTTCTTCAATTCTAGGCAAAGTTTTATAAACTGATGGCTTACAAGAATGCTCAAATAACACCAACTGGTAGAGTGCTGAATTTGAAGGCAGAAAGACCTAGATTTCAAATCCCACCTCTGACACTCATTAGTGGTATGTTCCAGGATAAACCACTATGTGCCTCAAGCAACTCCCCAGGATTTACTACATAATCCCAGATAAGAGTTGTTGTTTAGGTGATCAAGAACAGGAAGGCTTCCCACCACCAAGAAATCACAGATCCCTTCTGTTTTCCAGTACATATGAAAAATCAGAGGTCAACTTGGGTAATCTAATGAAAAGAGATCCCTAGTACCCAGAATATCACAGATCCTTTCCATATTTGAGTGCAAATAAAACATTTGAACCAGTTGTGTGAAGGCTAGAAAAATATCACCTGCCAAAATTTCATATTGATTTACATTCCTTTTAATTAGCAGAAGCTTGACACAGCAGGTTTTACTTTTTTTGGATAATGCTGTCTGAAATTTCATGATTATAATATCTGATGAGCAAACATAATTGCTCATTTATTGATGGAAGTCAAGAACCCAGCTTCTATGATATTGAGTGCTTATGCTCATGCAGCCAGGTAGCTAGGCCCTTGGAACCCAAACTTAGGAACAGATTAGAAAACTAATTTCTTTTTAAAAATATTCTGATTTTTCTTGTGATTTCTATGTAGCTTAGCTTGGGCGTTGAAAGAATACTAGGTACATATTCAGTAACTGTGTAACTTTTTACATTTTCTATCAGAGCTGTTTCCTTTGTTTCTCATCAGCCAGAATTATTTTTAAAATGTGATATGAGAATCTTCTGAATGTAGAGTTGCTTCCCTTTTCCCTATTAAATCATTTACCTTTCACAATAGATTTATTTGATCTGTTTCCATTCCACCTGTTTCCATTTTTAACATGAGGCTGCCTAGTGCAGTGATAACATGAACTTCTCAGGTGTTCTAAGGTTGGGAGGTGGGTTTCCTATTCTGATGTAAGAAAAACTCAAGTTCTAGGGTCAAGGTAACAGGAAAAAGATTATTACAATCTTCATAGTCACATTTAAATTCTTGGCCCCCAAAAGTCTTAAAAGAGTCACTCTTTCTTGATGCTAAGACCCTATCACTGGAGGCAAGACTCAGAGATGCCAAAGAAGGAATTTGTGCTGTAGGTAATCAGGTGACCTTAAAGTCTCTTCAATCTTAGATGCTCTGAAAAAAAGGTCCTGGATCAACTGTGACCAGTTGTTGCTTAGGAAGTATTTAAATTTCTAGATGCACACATTTAAGTTTCTATTTACCTCCCTGAAGTCATAAAGATCAGACAAATGATTATGGTAGTGAATTATTTACTTTGTTTTGCTCAGTTTTACCAGCAAGTAAGTGGGACACAGGATTCTGAGGCTGGCAGGGCCACACATTAACACCTGCTTTTAATTTATTTGGTCTGAGGATTCCTAATAATTGCTCTTTGGAGTTCTGTTTTGTAAACTTCAATTTCCTCTAAGACCGTTATGTTTTTTTTCCATCTATGTTAAGTCTCTTTTCCCAGTGGGATCTTTCTCTATTTAGTCATGCAGTGTGTGGAGACCCAAATTCCATACAGCCTGGGAGCTCTGACTCATCCTCAGAAAGTTTGGTTGCTCCAGGGACTCTTGCTAACAGTGCAAATGAACAGAAAAAAATAACCAGTGAAGCACCTCCTTCCTGAATTCTACAGTGCTAGTGCTCTACCTAGCAAATGACCTTATCACAAGCCAAATAAGGGAGAAAAATTCAATAAAGTTTATCTTTATCCTCCTCTTTAAAATAATTTGAGATAAGTGAGTTTACGTTTTCTTCAATTGATTCAGAATTTAGCAGTTTTAATTTTCAGATTATTGCGAATTGCTTTTTTTTTTAATATTCCATACTCTGCTCTACCAGCAAAATCTTTAAAAGCTTCCAGTTACTACTTCCCTTTTGCCCTCATGCCAGGGGAGTTAAGTTCAATATGCTCATTTTCCTCACATGTACAGAATAAAATGTTCCCCTTTTAAAATATGCTATTCATAAACACAAAGAGTTACAGAAATCTCACTCCTCCCAACTCCGATCCTCATGTAACAAGTCCTGGATGACTTGAAATGGTTTTATTTTAATCAGGTTTGTAGTCACAGGATTTTGCAGGGCAGTGTCTTTAGATCCTACTATCTTGAGCCAAGAGGTCTCCTTGGCCTTCTTGGACCCAGAGAAGTAAGCCTTTTGCCAAGGAACAGGACTATGCACAATTACTCAATCCAAATGGGTCCTAACGATGCAGTCTTCTGACCACATTTGCTTAAAATGTGGTTAAAGTTTGCAATAATAGTAACAAAAAATGCCCACCATTGGTAAAAGTTTTGACAGCTCACTGGTTTTTAACTAATATTCTCCATGTATATGCGGTTGGATTCATTTTGGTTCATGAGATTCTGGAGAAGATTTATGTAAGAAATCATAAATGAAAGTACCGATAACAAAGTAGCTGGTTCCCCAGTGCAATGGACTAAGACTCCAGGCTGTTGAGATTTTTGCACATTTAACTGTGTAATTAAAAACTTAGAGCTTGGCATTTCACTGGAACACTCACTCCTTCCTGGTTCAGAGCATTTTCACTAATTCTCGTATTTTCAAGAAAAGCATTTATTTTAATTCAGGATCCTGTCAATTTTGTGTTTGTATTCCACATGCCTATAGATATTTACAATAGCGTCCTAAGAGTACCAATGTTCATGTCAGTATCATTCAGCAGAGTTCTTCAAGGCATCGGAGTGGATGCAGACAGCCTTGCCTTAGCTAGAAGCAGCCTGCCTATCCAACTCTGTGGTTAGGAAGACTGGCAACAAGTAGACTTCAATGAAAGTTAAGGGGTTAGGGTTAGGCTGAAATCACTTGGCAAAGAGAAGGGGAAAATTCATTTTCTGCCTTTTCCTTGAGCTTTTAGCGGATTATTCCTATCAGTCCCGGAGGTGGCAATATAATATAATTGATACCTGGGCTCCCAGCGCCCTCATCCATCAGTGCTACGCTGAGGGGGTCCTGCCTGTTCAGGTCACTTTCCCTCCAGTCCAGCCCAGCCCAGCCCAGCCCTTACCTTGACCACATCGTCATTGAGATGCTTGGGGTCCCGGTTGACCAGGTCGATCTCCTTGGTGTGCGCATCGTACATTTGCTTCTCGTTCATTTCGTCGGTCATGGTCTTATTGTTGGGCTTGTAGATGTTTCCCTGCTCCCGGATGGGCGCCGAGTAGAGAAGCCCCTAGGCAGGAGGGGTCGTGGTGGTGGGGATGGTAAGGACGGGAGGCGGGGGGGAGGGGGCGGGGAATAATAAAAAAAAAAAAAACAGAACAAGCGGACAAAAGTCAACCGGAGGTTGGGAAAGATCTCAAGCTTAAGGAAGAGAGAATGGTGATTCTTATTCTTTGGAAACGCGGGGGCAGCAGCTGCAGCAAGGACTGCGACTTGCTCAGAGCAAAGTCAACTTCACGGGGAGACTGGCTTTTTAAAAGGATAGAAAAGACGACACCACACCCCTCGGTACCAGGCGGAGAAGCCCGACTCCCGCTCTTGCCGCCAGGGGTCATCTGCAAACGCAGCCCAAACGTCCGGCTCCCTAATCTCTCCTACTGCCCCCCCCATTTTACTCCCCCGCCTTCCTTGTATTCAGCGCCCCGTGTTTGGTCCTGAGAGCTCCAGCAGCCTTGGGCTCAACCCGGGTCCTGGCCCCACTTTAGGGAGCCTCACCTTACCGGGATTTCCTTACCTGCTTGGGTCGCCTCTCCCCCCAGTCTCTGACACCTGTAGCTTCCTCCCCGAACCCTGGATATCTCCGATAGGGCGATGGGTCACCCACCGCTCATCTCCCCAAACCCCAGCCCCCCATCAAACCGTGCACCTGCGGCCCCTCCTCTAGCATCCTACCTTAGCGCTCTCTCGACTGCTCTTGGGTAGCCCTAAAGTTTAGAGATATCTACCGCGGCCCACCCCTTCTCACCCCATTCACCCCAAGAGGTTACTCCCACCCTCACCTCCTAGAATTCACAGAATCTCGAGATCGAGCCCCCCTCCCCACATCTCACCCGTCTCCCCTAAATTCCAGTCGCATCTCCCCCGATTTTGCAGCAGCGTACCCCCGCCCCCTTCCGCTAACTCTGATAGGCTCCGCGGCCTCTGATTTGGGGGAAAAATTGTTCTGCATAAATGTGGGTCGGGGCTCTGGGAGGAGGATGAGCTGGGGGAGATCTCCCCTTTGCAAACTCCATGCTTAAGGAGTTTTTAGAGAGGGATCAAGGACTTGGGGGAGAGCAAACAGAGCGCGCGCCAACGCCCCAGTTAAGCTTTTCCAGACGCCAGGGTCTGGGTTCGGGTAGTGCTTGTCCAGGACTGCGGGATGAGGGAGTTACAGCCCCCGCTGCCCCTCCCGTCCCACCGCGTTCCCAGACACTCCAGCCTCCCGCCCCAGCGCTATCAGCCCGGCAGCTGGTAAAAGGGGGGTAGGGGGGTGAGAGAGAAAACAAACAGCGAAAAACCTCCACGGAGGTTGATCTCTGTTCTGGCAGACGCGAAGTCGGGGAGCCCCTAATAACATCCCATCCACGTCTCTCACCCCCGCCCCCAATTCGCTCGGTGATTTCCCTATGAAAGCCAGCAACAAACAGAGCAGATATCCAGTTTGTGCGCTGCCCTCCCCCCAGTCCCGATTCCTCCCCGAAACTCCCCGGACCTACGCCCGCTCCTTCGCAGTGACTGTCAGAGGTCAAGAGCGAAACGGGTAAAGAAAGGAGGTGGGAGCGCTCCCAGCAGCGGGTGCGCTCCGAGGGAGGGACATAGGGCCGGAGGGCACCTCGTGCCCGGGGGCATTGGGGCTTTAAGAAACTCCCCGAAGACGAAGCAAGTCCTACCTCGGAGTCTATGTATTTGCCACTAGACATTCTGCCTTGAGTTTGACGGAGGGAGGTTCTGGTGGAGATTTCCCTGGGTTATAATTTAAGGGAGCTGAGGAAGGAAGATCCTGTATTATGGGAAGGGAAAAAAAAAGGAAAGAAAAAAATCTCGGTGGGGGTTGGGGTGGGGTAGGTTAGGGAGGGGAGGTAGCTGGGAGTGAGAGAGCTGGAGGCGGGCCAGGGGTTTGTTCGGCTTGCTTTTGGCCGGGATGACAGCGGTGCTGGGTCTAGGCACATCCCCAATGACTCTGGGAGAAGCCGGGAGGGCCCGAGGAGGGAGGGGGCGGTAGGAGCGAGCGAGCTTTCTATCCATGTTCTACCGAGGCATTTATTTTAAACCTGGGGCAACATTTTCCCAGCCGTGTAGCCACCAGGGCGATCCAAAGAGCCTGCTTGAAAAACAAGAATATTTTCCTGGTGCATCACACCAGCAGGGAGGGTGTGAAGTGGAACAAGTTTAGTGAGGGATTCCCGAGAGGGAAGGGCACCTCGGGCCGGAGTCAGAAGGCTGGAAGCATGTCCTTGACCACTTCTGAGGGTCGAAATGCAAGTCCCTACCCCGACCCCACCCCTTTACCTCTCCTCCCCCAGGAAAAAAGATTGTTCAACTGCTTGGAAGGGGAAAGGTGATGAAAAAGGGGTGGAAAATTTTAGTTACATCTCCTAAACTGAAGCAAAAACTCGGGGTGTTAGTGTATGCTTTCGGTGACACTGACTTACATATGTTTAGCCTCGTCTGGAAACGTGGTAACTTTGTACCACTTTGTAGAGCGAACCTATGTTGCCCTGTGACTCAGGGCAAGTTATTTAACCTTTTATTGACTAACAACTTTTCCAAGTTTTAGGGCTCATTTCAAAGTAATGCAAATGTTGAACTGTTCTTTACTTTTATTGATGATTTTCTCTAAGGGGAAAATATGCCAACTTTGCACGATATATTACAGTATTAGTCATCACTAAAATAGTATTAAAATACAATCTGCGGCTTAATTGCTGGGCTAGAGTTTGGATTGGAGGGATGGTTACGATTTAGGGTAGGGACTGGACTCATGATTTTACTAGTTTAGGGAATTTTCTGTTGAGAAAAGCAGCCCCACACCTTCTGATGGTCTAAGACAGAGACCTAGGGCATTGAGAGGGTAAGTGGCTTGCCCAGGAGTCATGCAACCAGGAAGAGTCTGAGACTGTTCACTACTTATCGAATAAAATACATTTCCTATCTACCTATCTATCTATCTATCCATCCATCTATCTATCTATCAATCATCTTCCTAATTTATTAAGAGAAGGATACTTTACTATTTTATAAGAAATGAAATCATGATGTCCTCCAAATTGGGCTATTTTTTTCTTAAGACCTTTAGGACCCTTAAGCAGTAAACAGGACTCAGCTGCATAAACTAGAAAGAAATGCGTGCTAACATATTTAAACTCAGCTTAGGGAAAGTAAAAGTGATATATTTAACTGAAAGAAAAAATTCCACTGGATACTATCTAGAGAAAGGTACATGCAGTTCAGTTCAGTGCAATATTTTAAAATGACTACATGTCCTAAGTGCATAGAATGCTGAATTTGAAGTCAAAAGACCTGAATTCAAGTCATGCTGCTAATATTGTGTGACTCAGGGCAAGTTATTTAACCTTTTATTGACTAAGACAACTTTTCCAAGTTTTAGGTAGGTTGTCCTGGTGATTGTACTTCATGGATGAAATCACAAGTCATAGAGAGAGAGTGTGTGCTCAGCGCTATGGGAAGTTGTAAAAGAAATACCACTTATAGATTACATAATATATAGTACATATACTGCCCTCTGGTAGTTTATCATCTATTTGGAAAGAAGAGGATACTACTATACATGAAATAATTAGGGGACAATACAAAATGATATGGAATACAAATAGTAAACCCCATGATAAAGTAATGTAAGAGATGGGAACTGGACCAAGGGAATCCCTTCCATCACTAATCCCCTACACCCTACAGAGTGAATGTGATTACTAAATAGTAACTGTTTCACTTGTACCCAGGAACCCTGAAGGTCTTCCCCTCCCAGTTTGATTTTTTTTTTTTTTTTATTAAAGGGGCCATCGCTTGAGTAACTATTTAAAGAAGCCTATTCATTGAATGGGTGTATCTCACTCAAAGTGAGAATCTGATAAGATCTTAGCCTGAAAGGACCAGGGTCTCACATTGCTTCCTGGGCATCCTCCAGTCATCCTGATGGCTATCAGGTCACTGGACCCAGATGGCTCAGGAGAAGAAAGTGAGGTTGGTGACCTTGCACAGCCATCCCTCACTCAAATCAAAGTCAAGTGCAAGTCATGTCATCATCTTGATGTCATGGTCCTCTTTGAGAACTAAGGACAAGAGAAATTAGCATTGTTTTGGGAATGAAGGACCATGGAAAAGTAGCAGAAACTTCCTAGAGTTGAGAATGGATACCTCTTTTTGGATATGGACACCAAAAACCAAATTTTGATTCTATGAAGAATAGAGAGAATACAGACTAGATAATTATAGGGTCAAGAACTAGAGAATGAGGACTTAGTAACTGAAAAGACATAGTACCATGTTTATAGGAGAACTAAGGACAAACACAACAACAGTAAAAACAACCTACATCAGGAAAACAAGAAGTCATAGGGGTCTAGGATATGAGGAAAGATTTCATGGAGAATGTTATTAGGAGGAGGTGTTACTTGAACGAGGCTGCATAATCTCTTAAATGATTCTGATTTCTCTAAATCCTAGGCTTTATTAATTTTACCCTTGTACCTTGTATCTTTTCCTGCATGGCCAAATTGTGTATTTCTCACAAACATGTGTAAGCTGCTGTAAAAGAATCATATCTAGTTCATGTAAATGTTTCACATAACATTTAACATAAACAACATAAATGTATAATGTTATCTATTTATTATAGTATTTCCTAAATTAATATAGGTACTAATAGCACCATTCCTTCAAACACATTTTTCGTAAAATAATGTTCAATGGAAAAAATGTGGAAACCATTTTCCATCTATTGTTCCCCAAACTTCAGCTGTGATGAGTAATCTTGGTTAAAAAAAGTCAACAGGAACATGAAATGAGCCTGTTCCTGCATTCCAACAGAGGAACTCTGCTTTCTGGGAGGGCCTCTTAGTGAATGTTTAAGTAATACAAAATTGAAGAATAATAATCTGGCTGGGGAAGCCCATGCAGAAGAGTCATAAATAGCCAAGCCATGAAATCGTGATAACAATCAGTGAAACACTGTCAATGCCAAATGAATTACAAATGAGCAGAAAAAAAATATTGAACTCTGATTAACAAGCCCCAACAAGAGGCTGAAGGTGTGTATAAATTGCAGAAGACAAACCCTACTTTCCTTACAATCAAAAACTTTGCTAAATAATTCTGACCTTTTAAGAGAAAAGAGACTGTGATAAAGAATGCTTATAACTGGAGAGCATGACCGTGTTTGATGAATTAGTAAAGTTACAGAGCCAGAATGATTCTTCTTTCTTGAAAACCCACAAGGATAACTTTAGGTATCTTTTGATGACTGAATAATGAATAGATGGCAGCTAATTTGTAAAGGAGATCCAACTTTGTTTTCAATAAGCAGAAGCACCATAGATCATAGAGCACAGGATTTTAGAGTTGAAAGGTACTTCACACATCATCTATTCCTACCCACTCATATAGATGAGGAAACTGAATCCTTGAGGTTAATATTCCATCCTCTGTGAATGCAAATAGGCACTTTCTTTTCAATTTATGATCTTAGAGAACTGTCTGAAGCTCCAAGAGGAGCTTCAAGGTCACAATCAATGTCAGGGACAGAATTTGAACTCAGATTTTTCTGACTTTGAGGTCACTGTGCCATGTTGCCACCATTATAATTTTTTAAAAATATACATCAATAAATGACTATAAAATAGGTGAACAATTTTGAGTACATATGCTGAATGTAGTTGTGGAGATTATTTTTAAGTAATGGAGCCTGCCTGATTTAGGTGAAGTTCTAACCTTTGGTATCCCACCAAGCCTTTTATCCACCCGACCTTTCTCTTCCATATCTTACCCTACATATTCAGTATTACTTTTTTGTCCTAAGCTGGGATCAAGTAAAGCTTGCCAAAATGTTATCCGAAAACGAAACTGTTAACTGAGAGCTTAAAGCTTGACTACTCCCTGAAATATTTGCATTTTAAAGGAGATAATGAATTGGGGAAGGGTTTCAGGGAAGTCTGACATGGGCCTACTGTACTACTTCACTGATCAAAAGTCAGAGGCTCAAAAAGTATTTCCCTGAGGAATCCCCCATTTTCAGGGCTACTGTATCACAGGATTGACTCCCACCGTCTACATCCTCAATTAACCAAGGAGAAGTGCCAGCCCCTATCTTCCTCTCCCCGGCTCACTTCACACATTCTCAGCCAATTCTCTAAGGGAGTAGACACAAGTTTGGAAATGACAGTTTTGGCACACCGGCTCTGAAAGTTTGTTGGATTACAAAAAAATAACACATTTACATAATGATTTAAGGTCTTCAAAATACTTTCCTCTCAACAGTGGATACTGATAGTATCATTAACCTCATTTGAAAGCTGAAGAACCTGTGGCTCTGAGAAGTTAGATGGTTTAGAAAAGGGAAACTGGCATAAGGAGACAGAGTATTGGTTTTGTCATTAGGAAAACTTGGGTTCCAATCCTCTGATACAAAATTTATGAGCATGATGGAGTCGTTTAAACTCTGTGAGCCTCGGTTTTATCTCCAGTAAAATAAGGGAGTAGGAATAGATAACCTCTTAAAGATCTTCTGGCCCTAAGCCTATGATGATGTCCAGAATTGTATGAGTTACATTTGAAATGGCATCCAAACCCCAGGTACTGAGTACAGGTTTAGTCTTCCCCTCACTCTGCTGCGCTGATTCTTTGAAGACAGGTAAAATCCATTTCTGAGATAAATTCCAGGACCACATAGCATTAAACTATCCTCTGAACTTCTTAAAGGGGAGACCACTCAAGATCGCTGTGTATGAAATGGAACAGGCCCAAACAAATAAGCTGGATGAGGGGAGGCGTTCATAATAATCAAGACCCAGAATTCTCAAAGTGAATAGACTAGTTGGAGTTGTCAGACTGGCTCCTCATGTCTCTTTTATCTTCAAGAAATCCACTTTAGCTAATATGTTCTTGTTGTTAAAAATTCAGTTTTCTGAAGTTTCTCATCTATTTCTAGTGTTACCAGTTTTCTTAACTAGTTCCTTTCACCTTTCTCACTCTGGTTTCTCTTCCAAGCACTTCCTGAAAATTCTTACTAATCTTTGCCTTTGAGCTTTCTCTTCGGAGGTTCTTGTGGAATATTCCAGGGTGCTACTAAGCTCTTTATCCTTTTCCATCAATTTGTTCTTTCCTCTAACTTTACCTGTATGAAACCGACTCATATATGATAAGTTTTCCAAACATCCTTCCAGGCTGTTCTACGAGAATATCTGCTTGGCCCCTTTACCTTCACCTCAATCTCAGAACAACAAAGATGAAATTGATCACCTGCTATCTGAAATCCTGCTGTTATACACTTCTGATCCCTAGGACTAGAAACCATAATCCCTCCAGCAGGCAATTCCGAGTCATCTCTTACAATTCATTTAACTACCTTTTCTATGGTCAAACAGCAATCAAGTCCTCCCAAGTCTTCTCCCATGAGCATCATTCAAATGTCTCTCTCCCTTTCTCAGACCTAAGTCCTGCTTTTAAAATTCTGAACTTCCATCAGCATTTTCTCCTCAATGACTTCCTTGCCTTGTCTTTTAGTCTTCTAATCTTCCCAAATGCCATCCGTGGAATGATCTTTCTGACTTGTATATTGGTAAGTATTAGTTTCTTTAAAAATTTCCAGTGGTACTTTACTTCTTAGTGATCCAAAAAATGTTTATTAGCTAGGGAGAGGAAGAGAGAGGGAGAGTAAATAATAATTTTTCTGGTCTCAGTTTCCTTATCTGTATTTTTTTTTGGAATTGACAACTTTTACAATACTTTCTTGTTTTAAATCCTGTGATATGATTCAATGGATGACTATATGATCAAGGTATGTATGTCTAATTATTTTGTTTTCTTTAAGTCAGTAGAGGACAGGATTGGACTGTCGTTTCTCAGGAAAGATGTGTTTTTGAAATAATTATTCGAAGCATGTCATAACAGCTATCCAAAAAGCAAAAACACAATCGGTAAAATAATAAGCCATTTAAGTAACAACTCAGGACTATTAACCTACTTGATAGCCAGTTTTAGTTCTATATAGAAAAAAGCAATCTGTACATAACAGTGCTTAGCAAGGTTCCTGACACATAACAGTCACTTAATAGATGTTTATTGATTGATTGATTGATAACGTAGAGAGCATTATTCGGTATTAGTGACTCTAAGATATTAGAGCTTTTCAATATTCCAAATTTTAGGTCAGTTTCTAATACACTACAATTTACTTCCATCTTTACTCCATTTATAGTCATTTATTCTTAGTGAACTTTTTCTCATCTCATTTAAAAAGAATTCTTCTAATAAATAGGTGGGTTGGCAAAAAAGCAAAACTAAACTTTAAATGTAGTGAAGACCTTCTCTATGTGAAAGGCCATTACATAAGACCCTAAGACTATAGAGTCTTAGAATTCAAAGATTCTTGAAAGGTCATTCCCTTGCCTTAATGCAAGTCTGATTTAAATTATTTAAGACAAATAAGAACCTAATATGTTTCTAAAAGCCTTCAAGAGAAGAGTCACCATCTTCTCTCAGAAACAATCTTAGCCATCCAGAGCTCTCAAGGTATAAGTCCATTTGCACAGATTGGTAAGGGTTCATCCTTTTAAGTATTATAACTTTAATTTTAAATGACTTCTGACGGAATTCTCTTTAAAACCGGACTGAATATGGTGTGACACGTGGCTGAATATGATATACACATACCTTCTTAGCTAATGAGCTCTGAATTTGGGGTCAAGAAATCTGGGTTCTAGTTCTAAATGTTACATTTACAAACTACATGAACTTGGAGTAGCTTAGGGGTAGGGAACCTGCAGTTTTGAGATCACGTATGGCCTTCTAGGTCTTGTTGTAGCTTTTTGACTGAGTTTGAGTTTTATGAAACAAATCTTTTTATTAAGGGGATTTGTTCTGTAAAGTCTGGATTCAGTCCCAGGTCTACACTTGAGCTAGTGCCATATGTGGTTTTTAGGCTGCTCACTCTTGCGCTAGCTACTTAGCCATTTGAGGTCTCAATTTTCTTGGGTTTCAAAGTGACATTTTACCAAAGGTATAAAAAGTTCATAGACTCAATCTGAGTGTGTATGCCTAGGAACCTCCAAATTATGTGTACAAATATAAATCAGATTTTCCTCTGAAAGCTGTAAGTACACATATGATAACCATGAAAGTTCTAGGACTATGAAGTATTCCAACTAAGACATTTTTTTTGGAAAACCTCAACAGAAGATTTCAATCAACCCCTCAACCAGCATTCAGTAAGTACCCAATGGCAACTTGTCATAACTGACTATTTCCATCACCATTGTAATACTGCTCATGGATAGACTGTGTCCAATCTGAAAAAGATAAAATTAATTACGTAATATCATCAGTTGGGGACTCTTTTCCTCCATTTATGTCTAGTCTTCTAATTCTGAATCTAAAATTCCCAACCCACTCTTCTGAAAATACACCATTCAGCCTACTGCATTGCTCATAAGAACATCTGACCTCTGCAGAAGCATTAGATCAGAGGAATTAGAGCACCTTCAGATCTTGCCTCTGAAAGCTACTCTTATGGAGCACCGTCTAGGAGCTCTAATTTCAACAGGTGCTTTGTATGGTAATGCTTCAATAGCGAGACAGATTCTACAGAGTCTGGCTAGTCTTTATGAATCTGCCACATGTTGCTCAGCAAAGAACTTCTAAAAGCATCTGATGCCACTTCTGTGACCTCCACCAATACTTCTTCTCTCCACTCTTTGTTTTTTCTTACCTCTTCTCTATTTTTGTATTTATCCTGTTCTTTTCTGCTTTTATATGGAAAGCCTAGTCCTTCATAGACAGTCCAGTCAATCACGCTCTTTCTTTACTTTCACATGGTGAATCAACTAATCATAGCACAACAGGGCCTTGTTCTTTGCATCCAAAGAGTGTTTATTACTATTGTTGGACTATTTCTATATCTGGAAGCCTTGAGGTTCCAGAAAGTGGAACTCTAGGTAGTCAAAGATTTACCATATTGAATAAAGAATTTAATAAATAGTGATTCTCACAGCAGAAAAACAATATCCTTATATCTTATCTAAATTCTGGATACCGTTTATTCAAGATAAATTTTTTAAAATAGCAAACCAAATTGGTAGAGTACTTTAAATCGTAAAGTCCTCCAAGTCCTAAAGGCAGCCATGTGGCTCAGTAGATACAACAATGGACTTCGAATCAATAAGTTCAAAGTTCAACTCTTGACTTTGACACTTGCTAGCTATATGACTGGGCAAGTCACTTAACCTCTGTCTGCCTCAGTTTCCTTCACTCTAGAATGGGGGTAACAATAACACCTACCTCCCAAGATGGTGAGGATTAAATGAGACAAAATTTTAAAAATGTTTAGCACAGTGTCTGACACATAGTAGGCACTTGATTAATAATTTTTAAAAATAGTTCTCATTATAAGGCCTTTTCAATAAACATAGGTAAGATACAGCACATGAATATAGACACTATAAAATGATTGGTATGACCCATGTATTTTGACCATCTTGATAATTTGCTGGATAAAATAAAAACTGTAGCAAATTGATAGCTTGATTGGAAAACCAACCATCATAATGGTTGGAAACCACTTCTCTAACCATCTTTAAATTATGGAAGGTATTGTTATTGAAGTCAAAGTAATAACACACTCAAAGTTAATACATCCTCAAATCAGAGTGCGTTTGACATGATCTCATACAGAATGTTTGGGCACTAGGAGAAGTAGAAATTATATTCTGCAATCATTCCAGGGATGGAATTGTATAATATACACCAGGGTATAGTAGCATTGAAGAAAAATTTAGGTCAAAAAGTGAAGCAGGATATTGCATTGCTTCAAGCTACAAGAAGGAAAATGTTTTGATAGGCTGGCAATACTACATTTTCTGATTAGGCCTAATCAGAAGCACAACAGTTCTTCAGAAATGTGCCTTAGGCCTTTTACAACTGTAAATCTTACCCAAACCAAGACTAAACCCCACAGAACTTTTAGTGAGATATCAAACTGCAATGTCACATTCTTGTCTGACAAGCTTATCATGTTGTACATATTGATGTAGAGTCAGTGTGGTGTTAGTGGGGCAGAGTATTGGGTTTTGAGCAAGAAAGATGGATTCAAATCCCATCTCAAACTCTTATGGGCTTTGTGATACTAAACATGTCTTTTAGCCTTGATGGGCCTCAGGAAACTTCCTGGGACTTATTTGCTTAGGTTTTTATAGTGGTTGAAATCTGCAGCAATGGAGGGGAGTTCCCATTCTGGAAGGCCCCCATAGTGATGATTAACTTTATTACATGTAATATATAAGATTACATATATATAATATGCAAAGTATTATTAAAATAGAATTTACACTTTGTTAGAGACATACTTTTATCTGTACTCCCTCAGATAATGGAGAACAAAACCTTTCTATGCTTTCTCAAGCTGTACAATTTCTGTCCATGTGTTTCCAGATATCTTTCCTAATGTATGCAAGTCTGTAGTATAGGAATTATTACCCCTACTTTAGAAACGAGGAGGCTGAGGCTCTGAGCACTGAGGTGAATTGCCCAAAATCAGAGATAATAAGTGGAAGTACCTAGGATATAAACTGCTAATACACTGCTATTTCCACTACAACATGCTTTAACAGTCAAAGAAACCAGCCAATTATATTTTATTTTAAACTTATTTTGAAAAACTTAATAAAGAATGAAAGAGAATCAGATTTCACTTGTAGAGAAGAGCCAAAGCAAAATCATTAGGAACATATTCAACTCCCAGAATTTCCTCATATTAATACAGATGTTTGGGAGGAGTTGCTCCAGGAAAGGTGACCTTGTATTATAAACAACCCGTCTTCCTTTAAGTCAGAGCTCAAATATTTAACAAAGAGAACTCTCTTTCCTCTGGTTCTTCCCCCTATGATAAACTGATTAACAGCTGACTGTAGCTGAAGGGAAATGGATTTCCACATAGCTCCCTTTAAGGCAATAAAACTCACCTATTTTACGTAGCCACAAAATACCTTGCTTTTTTCCATCTTACACATTAAATTTATTTTAATTTTATTAGATCTTTTCTGTAAAGAATTTTGGCTTCTTCTTATCACCATTTTCTTTGCCAAGCTTTTTCCTTTAATGTTAGAGTAGTTCACCACTTAAAAAGTGATAATATACTTTCTCCAGTGCTATAGCTAGGAATTTTTTATACTTGGAGCAACATAAACCATACTTGAGATCTTTTTAAAAATTTATTATATATTCATTTTAACATTCTTTCCTTTTTAAATTTTGAGTTCCAGATTCTTTTCCTCCCTTTCACCCACTGAGAAGGGAAACAATATTATATAAATTATACATGTGAAATAGTACTATATATATATATATATATATATATATATATATATATATATTCCATATTAGCTATATTGCAAAAAAAAAAGCAAAAAAAAATGAAGAAAGCCCGAAAATAATACTTCAATTTATACTCAGAGTTTATTGGTTCTTTCTCTGGAGGTGGATGGCATTTTTTCATCATGAATTCTTTGGGATTGTTTGGATCATTGTAATAGCCAACTCTTTCACAGTTGATCATCACTGCAACAATTGCTGTTACTTATGCACAATGATCTCCTGGTTCTTCTCACTTCACTTTGAGTCAGTTCATATGGGTCTTTGCTGTGTTTCCCTGAAACCAACCCCCTTGTTATTTACTTCATCACAACCATATGCTGCAATTTGTTCAGTTTTTCACTTGTTGATGCACAGCCCTTCATTGCCCAATGCTTTGCCACTCCAAAAAGAGTTGCTATAGATATTTTTGTATTTATATGTCCTTTTCCTTTTACTAGTAATGGTATTAATGGATCAAAGGATATTTATAATTTTACAACCATTTGGGCATAGTTTCAAATTGTTCTCCAGAATGGTTGAACTATTTCATTGCTCCACCTCATTCCCTCTGTTATTTGTTGTTTCTGATAGGTATGACATGATACTTCAGAATGGTTTTAATTTGCCTTTCGGTAATCATTAGTGATTTCGAGCATTTTTCCATATGTCTATAGAAAACTCAATTTCTTCCTCTTAAAACTGCATGTTCATATTATTTGACCATTTTTCAATTGGAGAATAGCTCTTATTTTTATTTGACTAAGCTCCCTATATGTTTGAGAAATGAGACCTTTATCAGAGAAACTTACTGTAAGATTTTTAAAATATTACTTTATTGTCTATAGTTCCTTTTTAGCAGAATGCAATTTTCCTTTTTATCTCTTTCAATTATCTCTTATCTATTTCCATTATGTTTTTGATTTTGTTTTGTCTGAGATTATGATCCCCATCCCTGCCATCTACACTTCAGCTGAAGCATAATGGACTCTACTCCAACCCCTTATTTTAATTCTATGTCTATTTGTCTGTTTTAAGGGTGTCTCTTGTTCACGATATATTGTTGGATTCTGGTTTCTAATCTGTTCTGCTACCTGCTTCCATTTTATGGGTGAGCTCATTCCATTCAAATTCACTGCTATGATTATTAACTATGTATTTCCCTTCATCCTATTTTCTTCTATTTATCTTCTCTTTTTTATCATTGCTCCTCAAAAGTCTGTTTTTCCTTCTGACAAGTACCTCCTATAATCTGCTCTCTCTTTTATTACCCCCTTTCTCCCATATCTCTTGTCCTCCTATTTCTCTGTTTGTTGAGATAGATTCCTATACCCAACTGAATATGCATAAATATTCTTTGCTCTTTGTACCAATACTGATGAGAGTGAGGGGTCAAGCATTTCCCCCACCATCATTTGCCTCTTCCACTATAAAAGTTTTCTATGAGAAAATTTGCCCCATTCGATTTCTTCCTTCCCCATTCTTTCTGTGTATCCTTCTTTCTCACTCCACTTTTTAGTTATCGTCACAACATAATTAACTCACATTCATGCCATCTGTCTATGTAAACTCCTTATAACTGCTCTAATAATGATAAAAATTCTTAAGAGTTACAAGTATCATCTCCCCATATAGAAATATAAACAGTTTAATTCTATATGATTACTCTTTCATGTTTACATTTTTATGCTTCTTTTCAGTCTTGTGTTTGAGTCATATTTTCTATTCATTTCATCAGGAAAGCTTGGAAGTCCTCTATTTCATTAAATATCCATTTTCTTCCTGAAGGATTACATTTAGCTTTGTTGTGTAAGTTATTCTTGGTTATAATCCTAGATCCTTTTCTTTTTAGAATATCATGTACAAAGTCTTCTACTCCTTTAACATGGAATCTGCAAAATCCTGTATGATCTTGACTGGTTCCATGATGATATTTGAATTGTTTCTTTTTGACTGCATGAAGTATTTTTTCTTGACCTGGGAGCTCTGGAATTTGGCTATTAACATTCGTGGGAGTTTTCATTTTGAAATGTCCTTTAGGAAGTGATCAATGGAGTCTTTCAATTTCTATTTTACCCTGTAGATCTAAAATATCAGGACAATTTTCCTTGCTAATTTCTTGAAATGTGATGTCTAGCTCTTTCTTTGATCTCAGCTTTTAGGTAATCCAATAATTCTTAAATTATTTCTCCTCAATCTGTTTTCTAGGTCAGTTGTTTTTCTGATGAGATATTTGACATTCTTTTCTATTTTTTCATTATTTTGACTCTGTTTTATTATTTCTTGATGTTTCATGGAAGTCATTAACCTACATTTGCCCAATTCTAGTATTTTTATTTTTTTTTTTTTTGAGAGGGGTAAGGCAAGTTACTTAGGGTTAAGTGCCTTGCCCATGGTCATGTAACTAGTAAGTGTCAAGTATCGGAGGCCAGATTTGAACTCAGATTTTCCTGACTCCAGGGAGGGGGCTCATTGTGCCACCTAACTGCCCCCCAATTCTAATTTTTAAGAAATGATTTTTTTAGTGAACTTTTGCACCTCTTTTTTCCATTTGACCAATTCTTTTTAAGGAGTTCTTTCCTTCAGTGAATTTTTGTACTCCCTTTTCTATTTGGGCTATTCTGCTTTTTAAGGAGTTCTTCCATGAGTATATGTGCCTCTTTTTACCATTAGGTGAATTATGTTTTTAAGATATTATTTTTTCCAGTATTTTAGTGTCTCTTTTACCAACTTGATAATTGTCTTTTCATAATTTTTTTTGTAGCATTCTAATTTCTTTTCCCAATTTTTCTTCTGTCACATCACTTTCTTTAACTCTTTCAGGAATTCTTGATGGTCTCAGGTGTAATCAGCATTTTTCTATGAGTCTTTGTTTAGAGTTTTCTCACATTATTGTCTTCTTCTAAGTTTATATCTTGGTCTTCCCTACCACTTAGTAACTTTTTATGGTCAAGTTATTTTTTTGTTTGTTCATTTTCCCAGCCTATTTCTTCACTTTGAACTTTATGTTAAAGTTGGATGCTGCTTCCTTAGAAGTAGAGAGGTACCATGCCAAGTTTCAGGTTTTTTGTGCTGTTCTTTTCAGAGTCAGTTCTTGGGCATCTGTGAATTTTTGTTGCTTCCAAGGTGGTGTTATCCTGGGAGGGATGTGATCAGTGATTTCTGGTCTGTGTTCTGGTCTTTACCAAAGAAGGGTCCTTGCACTTCTTCAAGTACTAATCCTCCTCTGTTAATCTCTTTCTGACCAGTTTTCCGGACCCCCTTGCTGTCTCTGGGTTGAGAGGCCCTGAACCTGCAGCTGTGGCTGTCACCACTGTCACAGTCACATCCAAGGCTCACCATTGGTGCTCCTCCTGCCAAGATCCAGGTCCACACCCATCCTGGTGTTATAGATCTCTCTGTGGACCACCTAATTGTCTGAAACTGGAAAAATGTTTCCCTGTGATCTTTCGTTGACTCTGCTGCTCCAAAATTTGGTTTGAGGCATTATTTTAGTTTTTTGGAGGGGACTTTGGGAAGAGTTTGCTGGGTTCCAGCCAGTACTCCACCATCTTCCTGAATGAACTTTTTACAACTATGCTTATGATGATGGTACCACCCTGGGGATTTTTCATCATCCCCTTATCCCATGCCACACCCCCAACACCCAGTGAGAGTAAGACCATTCATGTGTGGGTGATTCTTTCTACTTTCTGGAGGTGGGTGGGGAGGACAAGCATGTTTCACTTGGAGAGTGCATCTGACTGTCCTGGGTTAGTTGCCCAGCATAAATCACCTGTTTGAAACACCTTCACACTTCAGCAGAGGGGTCGAATTTTTTGCTATCATTTGCCAGGACTGACTAACCATAAGTGCAAAGAGGAATAGAAGAATGAATGAAAAAAACAATTATTAAATCTTTATTAAGCACTTCGCAAAGCACTGCTAAACCCTACGGATACAAGTTGAAAAGTAAGAGTCCCTGTTCACAAAGGAATTCACATTCTAAGTGAGGATACAACATATATGGAAGATTTAAACTTCAAGTCATATGGAAAGATCACATAGCCTGTAGAATAGAATGTCAAAGCAAATAGTAATGCCTTTTCCTTAGTATCATTGCTATTGATAAAATCATGTCAATTTCTGATGTTGAACTATTTGAGTGAAAAGTACTTTGGTAGTGATATTTTGCTTTCTGGATCTTCGGTATCTGTAACTGCAGTATCTTCAGGAACAGCTGCTGGTCTGCATATTCACAGGGATTGCTTCCTAGGATGATGGCTGTGAGTAATGGGCTGGAAGCAATGCTTATTTTCTAATACTTGGGTTCAAAGTCTTAAGTTGCCTCCACTGAGGTCTAAGAAGAAGGATGGTCAAAGTGTCATAGATGAATCTTCAGGGTCACAAATATTCAAATTCAACACTGGTGAAGTGAAGGGAATGACAGATGGGTAGGTGGATAAGGAAGAAAATTGGACTTTCTCTTTACAGCCACACTATCCCCAACAATCAGTGATTCTAAAACACCATGGCCTCACCAAGTCAAGTGCTTAGTATACAACCTAGTCAGTAGTAAGCCCTTAATAAATTCCTATTTGTTCATTCATTCATTCTCTGTATACCAAGTCCACATGAAAACATAAGATATATATATATATATATATATGTATGTATGTATGTATGTATATATATATATATATGTATGTATGTATGTATGTATGTATATATATATGTACTTGTCCCTCATCTCTTTCTTTCTCCGATAAAGAACCTTAGACAATGGCAGACAATGTAGGAAGTAGAGAAGGAAGGTAAGGCCAAGGAGTGTAGCAGTTGGGTGTATAGGAGGTGTCTTATTATTATTTTATGCTACTGAAGCACTTCAAGTCCTTAACAGTGGACTTTGAATTCAGTACTCTGAAGCAAATCCCCAACTGCCCTTTCCTAGTCATACTTCTACCTTTCCTTATATTCTTAAATGACCAACAACTATTTTTGTAGTCCCATTAGTGCAAAGTTATTCCACAAAGTCATAGTTTTGGAACAAAGAGTTTCCAATCCTTAGAAGAAATATAATATCTCTTCATGTCACAAATCTAATTCATTTCAATGACTTGCCTCCCCATTGACTGCCTTCCTCTGTGTCCATCTATACCTCTCTCTCTCTGTCTCATTCTTAAGATAAATATCAAGAGGAAGCTAAAAAATGGAGGCTTTTCCCAGGCATCTGGAAAAGTTAGAGGTGATGCCAACAAATACCATTCTCCTACATCAGAATCACAGAGGAAAAGAAATTAAACAAATAAAATATGAAAGGACCCTCTACATCATTGGGAGAACAGTAGCTCTTCAGTGGTGATGACCTACAGGGAAATCCCTACTCAACAAGGGGAAGCAGTATATTATTAAAGAAATATTTGCAAGCTTACTAGATAATGGAAGGAAGCTTCCTAAAGAGGGAATCCTGCATATAAAACAAGCCAAAGGGCTTAAAGAGAACTGGCAGTTCTTTCCATTTCTAAAGTCTGAAGGTTTCTTGGAACATGAGCTGCAGAATTATAAATTGGCCATCTGCCAGTATGAGTCTTGCTAAAGAGGGGCTAATGCTATATTAAACTCTCTCAATGACCACACCCAGAAGCCAGATAAGTTTCTTTGGGTATGCACCAAAAAGTAACTAAGATTAGTGATGAGTTGAAAAGTCTTGAGCTAGATACTTTGGATTGATCAGATTTCACTTGTGCATTTATCATTTTCTATATTTGGGGAAAAGTAGTCATGGATATGGAATATAAAATAACAGTGTCTTTCAAAAAGAATCTTAGAGATTAGCTAGTCTGACTTCCTGTTGTAGGTGAAGAACCCAAAATCAAGAGGTTAAATGATTTTCCCTGGCTATAAGATTAGTGGATGATGAGGTTCCTCAGGTTTACAAAGGCAATGTGGAAAGAGCACAGGCTCAGTACTTAGAAGAACAGACATAAAACCCCACCTCTGATGTGTGATAGATGATTAATCCACCCATTATGAAAGTAATGATAGTGAGTATAAATTCTGTATATTAGGCCCCAGAGATGTGAACTGCATACTGTAAGTGCACTTGCTCAATCAGAGGAGGCTAACTAGAGACCTCTACACTTGTTTTTACCTTGTTATAGTGACCAAACCCAGAATGGCAGACGTGACTCAATGACATGGAAAGTCCTCCAGCTATTTTTTTTGCCCCTCCATCCCTTGTCATCCTTTTATTGCCCAAAAAGGGGAGATGGACATGAGCATTTGGCTAATAAATGACTCTGTTTGCCAGCCCATGGCCTGCATTTCTACTGACCTATCAGCCCATGTTTTGACATGTGTTTATCAGCCTAACCCATGGGTCAGCTTGTTAACTCAGTAGGAACTTGTGAAAAGTCAAGATTGGTCTGTCAAGATCTGCTCATCAGCTCGTTTGTCAACATCAGCTTGTTTGTCAACTAATGGTATTCTTTATTTTATGTAGACCCTCATGGAGGGTCAAGGTCAAGGTCAAGGTCTGTCAACCAATGACACTCTGTATTTTACTTTGTCTCATATGTACCATCTGGGCATCAAGCACTATGAAACTAAGGCCTTGGAGGAAGGAGACATCTTAGATTGTGAGGAAAATCTAAGGTCCTCGTCAATAGAAGGGGCCATGAACCCTTTAGCAAAGTGCTATTGTTTCAGAGCTCTGCCTTGGTTTCTTTTACTGTAGGTTGGGCAATTTTGGACTCTATGGTACTTGTTATTATTGTGAGGCAGATCACTGAATCTCCCTAGGCCTCAGTTTCTTTATTTGTAAAATGAGAGGGTAGGACTAGATGGCTTCTGAAGCTTTTCTACTTGTAAACCTATGATCTTATGATGAGAACTTGGGTCTCTTGATTCCCTAATCCAATGGACCATATTTTCATGGCTATCACTGAATTTAGAGTAATTAACATGGTATGCAGCAAATGATCATTTAACCTATCATTCTGTCTATAGATTGAATCATTTTAATCCACCTGGATATATCTCTATCCATCTTATTCTTAAAAACATCTTCATAGAAGAAGGCTCAAGCACCTACCATGGTGCTGTGTTCTTGAACATCTTAACATATTTAATATGGAAATGTTTTTATCTTGGGCATATTGCTAGCTAAAATGTCTTTGGCAGCAAGACAAAACTGATTTACTTTCATTTTCCCTTCCACCTCTCACCTCCATATATTTATATTGGCTGTCCCTCATGAGTGGAATGAACTCCCTTATCTCTGCCTCTTAGATTGCCTATTTTCCATCAAAGCTCTACTCAAAAGCTACTTTTCATATGAAGCTTTGGGTTCTTGAATGTTATGCCAGTGGAATGAAAACTTGTTCTGGTTCTTCAGTTTGGGAAAGAGTTCGAGGATGGTTCTAGCAATATACTGTATCTATCTGCTTAACGAGGAATTGAGTGAACTTGGAGTTGATCACCCCTAGGTTGGGCACATGATAGAGCACCAGTGCAGGAGTCAGGAGGACCTGAGTTCAGTTCTCACCTCAGACACTTGACACTCACTAGCTGTGTGACCTTGGGCAAGTCACTTAACCCCAATTGCCTCATCCTGGGTCCTCCAGTCATCATGATGAATATCTGGTCTCTGGATTCAGATGGCTCTGGAGAAGGGAGGCTGGTGACCTGCACAACCCTCCCTCACTCAAAACAAAGTCAAGCGCAAGTTGTGTCATTATTTCTCTGATGGCAGGGTCTTCTTTGGCAACGAAGGATGAACACACACATATGATAATGAATTACCATGGGCTCATGATAACCAATGAAACAAAGAAGCCTATACAAATGACCCACTTCTGATTCTGCAGTGGCAGCATTAGGGTGGCAGGAAGGATCATACCACTGTGTGCTAATGATCATTCCACCGTGTGGGTTTTAGATGATGTATAAACTTTAACCTACCTCTTGGTAAGTATGAGTTCCTTATCCAATCCCAAAGGCAAGGGCAGTCATATTAAGGGAAGAACTGAATCTAACCAATATTGTTATTCTCACAGTTATTTTCTCTTGCAGACTTCCATAACAATTCTGTCATACGTTCTCTTCCTTTCCCACCTTACTGCAACTCCTCTGGAGTGCCCTAGAAACCTCATCGTCGGGTCAGATCACTGGAACTCCTACTTCACTAATATCCTCTGCCCCTGGGATCCCTCCCATTCATTGGGAAGGTGGAGACAGAGAGCTCCTCTCAGAACATCCATTTAGAAAGGGTGTTCGGGCCAAACATCTCTTCATTTTTCATCTAGCTGTATTCTTCTAGACTACTCATTTTGTCCCTGCTCCGCCCAATCTCCACCCCCTTTACAGCTTTCTTTTGTGTGTTTTCTTCCCCTAATTAAATTATAAGCTCTTTGAAGGCAGAAAATGGTCTTCTTTTCTTTGTTTCTTTCTTTAATATGTATTTTTGTTTTATATCTAGATCTACATTTTTATCTCTCTATGTAAACACATATATACATATATGTGTGTGTATATATATATATATATATATATATATATATATATATACACACACATATATGTATGTATTTCCAATGCTTAGCACAGTGCCTGAAACTTAATAAGTACTTAATAAATGTTTATTATCTGTCCATCTTGCCTTGGTGGGTTGTTATCATTAATTTTATTTCCCAGTCTCAGATATACAACATAGCTATCAGCTACAACTAGTTCAGAATCCAGCCCAAGAACAAGTATTACTTATTGCCCTTCTGCTCCCTTTGCTTACCAGCTAGCACATGATTAAACATGACTCAGATGGGATGAAAGAAGAACATTCCCAAAGAAGACCTATTGCTCCTGTCTCTTCCTGATTCATTTCTGTTGGAGGGAAATATGTGCCCTTGGCTACGTGATGTTTTCCCACTCAGACTGTGTCTCTTCCTCTCTCTCATTATACCCCACCCCTACCTTTTCTTAGAATAATGACAAAATGACTTCTACAACTACACTGCAAACTAAGTGATATAACATAAGTCCCGAACTGTGCAAAGCACAGATAGGTGTCCCTAGGCTATTTTTAAATGCAATCTTGTTTTCCCCTGACTGCTGCATAGGCTTCTTTCTTTGCCAAAGCCTGGTTGTAATGGTCAACACCACAGATAGTCACTTTGGTAACATGCATAGCAAAGCTGCGGTGGTAGGTGTAGTCTGACTTTGATTTCTGGTCGTGCTTCTGTTGCTTCTATATCTTTAAATAGCAGCTTTTGTCCTGTCATGCAAGTGGTTCTCATCTGATCCTTACAACACCCTGGTTAGGTAGGCGCTATTGTTATCTCCATTTCACAGTTGAGAAAACTAAGGCAGATGGAGATTGTGACATGCATAGGGTCACTCATCTAAGGCTGAATTTGAATCTTCCTGATTCCAGGTCCAGTGGGCTATCTACCCTGCCTCCAGCTGCCTCTATGGGGAGGAGTAAGCTTACCCAGTGTGCAACTGCTGGGAGAGGATCCTCAATCCAGTTTATCTTGAGGTTTCTAACCAGCTGAAAGGGAAGGAGGCACCCCTAAGGTAAACACATTGCCACTCTCTTGCTTCTACAGGGGTAGGACCAGTAAGCATGCCCATGATCCCCAAATGGAGCTTTCAGCTCCCTCTAAATTTTCAACACTGGAACAAAGGCCCATGGCCCCACCCTAGCTACAGAATTTGTTGCTACACACAATATACCTATTTCTTCACTTTCCACTTAAGAAGCCTTAAACAATGTGCTCTTTTGAGTATACAGGAGAGGTGAACCTTCCTCCAGCTCCTTCCAATTTCTTCCACCTCTAGTGTGTTTACATTTCTGCCTTTGGCTGGGACAACAACAGGCAAAATTGTGAAATTAAATTGGTTAAACATTGTCTTTAGCACCTTTATTCAGGAAAATCGCTCCTCTGTAGAGCATAGTAAGCATATTTACCCTGTCTCTCTGCCTCACAGAATTGTTTCCAAGATCAAATGAGATAATGTATGGGAAAGCACTGTGAAAAAGCATACAGTCCTTCATAGAGTTGTGAGATAAAGTACTTTATAAAGTATAAACCACTGTATAGATTTAAGCTATTGTGATGGAGTTCTTCTAGCCTCTCCCCAACTTCACTTTTTTTTAAAGGATGAAATTCTCAGGAGAATTTCATGTTATAGGAAGATTTGGGGTGGTGGTGAGGGGGACGAGGTGAGAATCATGGCTTTCTTGGGAGCAGTTAAAATTACATCTTATAGGCAAGTGTCTAATATGTAGAGAGAAGGCAGTGTGGGATAGTGAATAGAGAGCTTGCTTCAGAGTTAGGGAGCCCTGGTTTCAAATTTTGCTTCTGACGCATGCCAGCAATGTGACTTTTAGCAAGTAGCTTTATCTCTCTGTTCTCTAGGGAACGAATTCTATAAATAGCAAAGAAAGCACCAACCTCTGTTGGTAGGTGGAATTCTCTATGGCAAGGAAATCACAGCTCCAGTCTTTAACCTTTCCTGCACAAATTACACAAAGACCAACACCAATCCAGTATAGAAGTAATGTGGATGGTAACAGTACATTAGTGGGATTAAGGAAGTGAAATTTTTTTTTTCTGAAAAAACTGACTCAGGCATCATTCAGTTTAGTTCAATGCAATGAAGATTTATTAGGAATTTACTTGAATGACAGGACCCTGCCCTAGTGATGTTCTGTGGCTATAGTTTTGTCTCCACATGAAAGAGAAAATCACTAAATAAAAATGGTGGACTCCTCCTTGCCAAGCACATTGACTGATTGTTTCTTTCTCAAAGTAATATGTATAAGAGCTAATGTGATAAACATTCTCTGGACTCTTTTTATTGTGATAATTTCCTTCTAGATTGATGACTTAAAGGAAGCTAAATATGCGGATTCTCAATTACATGTAATATTGGGGATGAGAAAGTAAGAAAAGTTTGAGAAATAGCAATTTCCTTGTGTACTTATAAGCGTGTTTAATAGAGGAATGCTTCTTAGGAGTGTTAGGGTTTCCTTTACTGAAAACTTTTTAAAATAGATTTTAAAAAGCAGTTTAAGATTGATTATGCCATTGCCACATTTTCCTTTCATAGGATTTGGTGCTAAAAGAGACATTAGAGGTCATCAGTTAAGAACTAATTTATAGATGAGGAAGTTGAACCACTTGCCCAGTGTCATTTCGCTTTTTCTGACTTTCCAAGTCTTGGAAAAGAAAGCAATGAAGAAGGAAATAATATTATTTCAATTTAGAATACCTGTTGAACATATCAAATTCATCTACCACAGAGAAGATAAAGTATAATCCCAATAAATTTATATATTTATTTATAAATTTCTAATTGCATTTTAACATTCCAAGGAATCTCTAATTATTTTAAGAGATTTTACAAAATACTCAAAATTAGATTCATCTTAGTTTAAAAAAATAGAGACTAAAAAATTGTCAGTTAACAGTTGTCTCTATCTGATAACATATGACCAGCTTGACAAAATTACTTTTTTATCTGAATAGAGTTGAATTGTCTGAAATTATTTGTATTTTTAAGAGGCAATTTATCTAAATGGTGATTGTCTCAGCTTAACACTAACTGTGCCACTACCAAAGAATACTATTTACTAAGCAATATCATGAAAGGAAGTTTTTTGTTTTGTATTCAGTCCAATCTCAAAGTCCAGAGGCCTAAACACATGACTAAGCATTTTTCTCCCTTAACCTCTTTCAAGAAACCATCAGTCACAAGAACAGAATGTTTATTTCATGAAGGTAGTTGAAATGTGGGTGAATTTTGCATGAGCATCCATAGAAATCAATAACCATTCACTTAGTGGCTGCAAATTTATACTCCAAATATTTTCTAAGTTTTGGGAAATTGGATGTAATGCCAATCCCCTTCTATTTGAAAAGTAATAGCTCCAAAATTATCTACTGTATCTATATCTGTATATATGTTTCTCCTATTTTCTGTGTTATTTTCGATCACAAAAATTTCTTTTGACAAGTTGAATAATAATAAATTATTAATAAACATTATAATCTATTATTTATTTGTTATTATAAATAATAAATATTATTAATACAATTGCTCAACACAGTTTTTGAGTTTTATAAAGTTTATTATGGACAGCATATTTGCCTTGACTCACATTTAAAATAATCCACCTCATTTCCATAAAATACTTAACAAAAAACTCCAATATACTATACTTTGGAAGTAATGCTGTTAGAAAAAGGAATTGTGCTTATTCCATTTGTTAATTAGGTTCTATTAGTCAGTGTGTCCAAATGTAATTCTCTTCTATTGTGGTGATTAGTAAAAAAGAAAAATTCCAAATAACTATCTGAAAGAATAGAAAAGTATCATGATTTATAGTAATAAGTTAAATAGTGAGACAAATATGAATATATTTATTTGTTTCCAACTAGATTATTTAGTATTTCCAAACAAATTTCAGAGACATTTTCAGTTGTGATTATAAAGTGAAAAGACTTAAAAATATGTCAGAATGTTTATGTGTACGTGTATTGACTTTGAATTAGTCACATATACCAGTAATGTTGCCATTGCCCAACATATTTTTATATTTCTTCTGAATCAGAAATCACAAATGTAGAACTGGAAGAGATTTTAGAGGTCACTGAGTCCAATCCCCATATTTTACAGATGTGGAGATAGAGGCTAAATTAGGTTAAGTGACTTGCCTGGGATCAACCTGACCATCATTTATGATCTGAATGTGAACTCATTTTCATGATTTAAATTCGTTTCTTCCTCATTGCCAAGACAAGGCTCTATCCATTATACAGCCTATCTAGAATTGTCTTAAAAATAAGATTAATAACCACATAATAAATGCAGCGTTTCCTCTTTATAATTATCATTTGTTTTTAACCCCCAATATTACTAGCCAGCTGTATTTAGTAAGTACGGTTCCAGACTATTCTGATTGCCTGCAAAAGTCAAAATGACCCTCCACGGATAAAGATTTTTGTCACTATTGGTTGTATTATTAAAAATTTTCTCTTTAATGTAAGGAGTTCTCCAATATGGAAACACCCTCTTGACTAATACAGATCAGCAGCCATCCTGCAACTTAAAAGTCTTAAGAGAGTTTCTCAAGAAACAGAGGTTACATAACTTGCCTAAAATCACACATCCAGATATCTGTCATAGGCAAGGCTTGAATTTAGGTCTTCCTGACTTCAAGGCCAGCTCTCTATCACATTATGTTGCCTTACCTTAAAAAAGAACAAGAAAAACACAAGGTATTCCAGAAGTCTTACTGAAGTTCTAAGCCATTAAAACTGTAAACTTCAATAAAATTTCTAGAACACCCTATAGAGCCTTAAAATGAGAAGAGTCAAGGCTACTGTCCTAAAGAAGAGACCACATACTGTAGTGACCTCCTTATATAGGCTCTGGTTGTTTTTGTTTGTTTGTTTTTAATGAGAAAATCAGTCACATTATTATAGCAACACGTGCCTCCAATATGCCTGTCATTTTGGAATGAAAGTATTTCCCCTTCAAACTTTAGCATTAAAGTTGAGCTACCTAGTTCCCAAGTGATATGGGGGAAGGGAAGAAACACCTACTATGTGCCAGACTCTATGCTAAGCACTTCACAAAAATTATATCCTCGCAGCAACCCTGCGACGTAGATGCTCTGATTATCCCCATTTTATAGTTGAGGAAAATGAGGCAGAGTTTCCTGTCCAAAGTCACATAGCTAGTATGTGTCAGAGGCTAGATTTGAACTCAGGTCTTCCTGACCCCAGACCTAGCACTCTATTTACTGTGCCACCACATGGGTCCTTGTTCCACTTTGTATTACATATCACAAAAAACTCATTGTTGTAACTTGCTTATCTGCGTGTGAAGCTCAGCAGCACATTCCTCAGTAGACAACCCATGCACTACTGTATATATGTATCACTCTAGCCAAAGAAGAAATTCAGCAATAGTTAAGTGCAGTAGAAATTACATTTTTATGATAAATTTTCAGCAAAACAAAAAGTATGTCAACAGCACCATAATCACTTAAAGGAAAAATGAATAGGGAATAGGAATGTCAAAAAAAAGTTTAATGTCTGAACACAAGCAAGAAAGCTCTTTTTTAGTGACTATTAGAATGCAAGAATATCATTTGGGCATAGATTACTTTAAATATTATATTATGACTTATAATAATTAAGTAGGGTTTATTGCGATCTGTATATAAGCATTATTCATAAAACATATTTCAGGCTCTTTTTTCCTACATTGTCCAATAAGAAAGCATTTTATGCCAACCTTCGACATTAAATTTTTAAAGAAAAATATATGCTTTATATAATCATTTCAGTGCAATCTTCCTCATCTAAATTTCTTTCTTTTTTTGTGATTCACATATGGATGACTCCATTCAGCTTAATAACTCTATAAGATTACAAATAACAATCAAAGTGCTTTATGGAAAATTCATGGAGCAACATTTACATTAAGTACAAAATATACAATAAAATGAACCTCTTCTTAAATAGGGCAGCAGATTAAAAAATAATGGCCCAAATCAGGTAACAGTTAAGAGATGGAACTACATTATCATATGATAGCTTAAAGACGAATTAGACATCATCTAATGCAATTGTCCTTTTTAGATGAGGAAGTGGGGTCTCAGAGAGGCTTAGTGTCATGCCCAAAGTTACTTGGGTAACAAATGGCCAAGGCAACTTTGAACACCGGTCTACTGGAAGTGCATATTCTGCTCCACCACACCGTACTCCCTCTCATCTATTTTTCACATTTACATGTCTTCATGTTATCATAGTATACATCACTACCTGCTTGAGCTTCCATAGTTTCTACATTATAATAGTTATAGTGTCTCTCTCTGATTGCCATAACATTTTGAGAAATATATCCTTAGATATTTCAACTATATTACTCATGGTTCAAATTAATGATTGCCACAAAATGTAAACTCCTGTCCTAAGACAAAAGTGTATTCCATTAAAAGTAGATGTTTCCAATTATTTGTGTAACTGTGGTATAAAATGATGGATACAAAGTACATGGCTAATAAACTGTGAAACCATTACCCAGGAAGAAATTAATTTCAATTTTTAAAGTCCCAAATACATTTGTTCCCCTTTAAAAATAAACAAACAATCATCTTAAATAGAACAGTTTGGAAATAAACAGTAGTGTTTCTATGTTACAACAACCTAAAGTATTGCAGTATATCAAGTTTCCAGCAGTGGGGTCCATACCATTCACTCTGGACTTAGTCTCAGGCTGACTGAAGAGAAAATGAGTCCCATGCTTTTACACACGGGAGCAATGAGAACATCTGTAATGCTCTTCCATACTGTCTGCACTGATGGCAGGATCATTAAACAGGTCTTTATAAAAGGCACCACAAACCTAGAATGTAAGCAAATAGTTTTAAGACAAATTGGTGTGAAATAGCATACACTGATACCTTCACAAACCAGAACAGACAAAAATTCATGTTAATCTGCATAGTAGGCTGAAAAAAAGTGATAAATTTGTCCCTTTCATAGTTATATCCATATCTATAGCTATATCTATACCTATATGTGTACTAGCAACAAAATACCCACAAAGCATGTTAGCTTTTAAATATTGTACTTTTTAAGTAATAAGAATATTTGCTAATTATACTCTAGAACCTAAGTGGAGGAAGACTGAATATTGTCTAGATTGTATCAGAAAACTGAATGGGTAGCCTGTTGAGTTATTCTATCTATACAGGTATTTCTGTTTTGAACAGAAGCTAGATAGACAATGAGCTGGCTCCAGGAGAAAGTAGTGGGAGGAAATTAGGATGTATAACATTTGGGAAATGGTATAGTTCTTTAAATGATCCTAAACTGTTTGCTACCACAAAAGCCCACTCTCTTAATACCAATGTGTCTCTGGTGTTGCCATATGGTCCTGAATCATAGAATGCCATGAACTTAGAAGCATCAAAAGTATGAATTACTTAAAGGCCAATGGAAAGTCATTTGGGGGGAGTCATACAAGAGATATGTGATGAAAAAAGGAAATGGACTGGTCATTTAGGAAGAATAAGAGGCAACAGAGAGACCACTCAGGTGGCATCTCGGTGCCCCTGAGATTGTAAGACTTGAGAAGCAAGGCCTCCAATGCATTGGGTAGATATTCTATGAAGGATTTATGGGAAAAAAAACATAAGATGGGAAAGGGTAAAGAGATTTTGATCTATACTGTGAAGAGTAAAAGAACCAAAATCTATGAACTCATGGATGTATCCAGATATATTGAGTGTCCTAATTTCAGTGCTAAACTTAAAGAAATAATGTAAGAAAACTTCCCTCTGGTATATGGAGGTACCTTCCAAAGTAGTTGGATCACCCATGATTTTAACCATCTACATTGTTTAACTGGCAATTCTGTTTAGCTTTTTTAACACAAGGTAACACAAATGTTACTAAAAAATTTAAATGTAAAAGCTCAAATATCAAACTCTATAAAGTATTTTTATTAATGACCTTCCATTGGGCTCCGTGATAATAATGAATCAAGGTTGATTGTGAAAAAAGTTATGTTATCCCTTAATAATGTAGCTCATTGGTCCGTCCCCAGAAAACGTCATCTTCCAACTACCTTACAAATATCACCATATACATGCTTGATATAACACAATTAGGAGTGGCAGGTGCTAACTCAATTCCTTAACACTTGTCTTATATGTCTATAAAACATAATCAGTGAAACCAGCAGAACTTAAAAAAGATTCATTTCCTAAAACTCTCTTAACAAGCTGTGATATAGGACGGTAATGGAAATACTACTGTGTTACGAGAAATTTTTCAGGTGATAGGTTCAGAAAAACCTAGGAAGATTCATTTGAACTGATGCAAAGCGAGTTGAGCACAACTAGGGAAACATTACATGCAGTAACAGCAATACTGTAATATTGTTAAAAGACTGTTAAAAGACAACTACTCGGATCAGAACAATGACCCACAACAATTCCGAAGGATGTATGATGAAAAACGCCCTCCACTTCCAAAGAGAGAACTGATGAGCTCTGAGTTCAGATTGAAGCACATTTTTTTCCACTTTTTTTATTTTTCCTGATTTTTTTTTTCCAACATGGATAATATGGAAATATATTTTGCATGACTTCACATGGTAATGGGTGTCCTACTGCTTGCCTGCTCCATGCATGAGGGAAGTGCTGGAGGGAAATAAAACAATGATGTGAAAAAAATAAAATTCTCTTTGCCTTTCTGAAACCAGAAGACAAACCACATAGAATGTACTTTGCAGCGTCTTACATTTTGCTGATACTTGATAAACCCTAATGGAACAGGCAGGATATCATAATAAAGTATATGAATATTTTTTGCTAGATAAGCATGAAATGTTTTTATTCCTTATTTAAGTACATGTAGAGAACAGAAAAAGGAAAAGCAAATTAGAACAAGACTAATGGAGGTACAGTAAGTGAAATCTGGCAAGGTGCCTTACAATTATTAAGTGCCTAATAAATGTTTGCTGAATTGAATGTACTCTCTTGACATTAGGTATTGCTCCATCTTGCATATGTCAAAACAACAATGATCTTATTATACTGACCCACCTTGAAGAGATGTATAAAGCAATCATTTCAAATGGCTTCAAATATTAATCCCTAAATATGCCTTACGCATTATTAACAGGCATGTTAAGCGTTATTGAAATATTGAATTACTACGTACCTGAAAAACCAGGTTATGTTTCAACTAATCTTATTATGTGCGATTTATTTATTTATTTTTATATGATTGCAATTACTTATTTTTCCAACTTTGGATTACTTTTAAAATAAGCTCTTAATTAACCTTCATTTTGCTTGTCATGCTCCCTTGAGTACATAGGTATTTCTGAACACCTTGTTGTGTGGTCATACGCACAGTGGCTAGTGCCCATGGGCTATAGTGCTGACTTTAAATGTGCTAATAGTAAATGCAAGATTTATTCCATTGCACAGGAGAGGGAGGTTGGTCTTGGTATTCCTTTAGCTAGTTCTATATAGCATAAAATACGTGGAAAACTGATGGTTTTCCAAAGAATTTACGTATTTTATTTTTTGATATGAGCCATTCAGTTTGCCTATCTATACAATCCAAATTCAACTTGCGATCTACCAAAGTGGTAAACACTTTAAGCAATTACACGGACAATTAATTATAGGGTAATGTCAGTATGAATTAAAGGACTTGATGTTGGGAACTCGAGTTCTGATCCCAATATATTATTCATTTACTGTGTGGCCCTGGGCAATGGGAAAGAATGGGAAAAACAACATAGATCTGGCTATCATGAATAGCATTTATTTAGTACCAGAAAAATGCTATTTTCATCATTCACAAAAATTAGGGCTATTTCTCAATTGAATGCTATCTTCTGCTGGAGGTCTTACCTAGTTCCTCAATATTCTAGACCTCCCCCTTTATTTATTTTTTTTTTTTTGCATTTTTATTTTTATAGACCTCCCCCTTTAAAGGTCACCTTCTATCTACTTTGTACTACTTTCCACATTACTAATTTCATGTTGCCTCTCCACTAGAATGCAGATTTTTTATGGGTAGGGATTTTTTTGTATATCCAATACAGTGACAAGCACAATGCTAGTTGATTTGATTTGTCATTCAAGAAATACTTGTTGATTTCTAAATCAATTCAGTAGTGAAAAATGTTATATAACAACTTCCAACTGGTAGCCTATAAGACAGATCAATCAGTATCACAATTAAGTTGGAAAATATGAGCTTCCTTGTTGTCTGGGGACCTAGCTCTGCCCATATAGAATATATCTCTCCACCAAACTACATGGGAGTTAAGGTCACACTATAAATTTTAACTTTCTAGTTCTATACTCTATCTGAGGGCATTTGTTTATAGGGTGTACGTATACTGTTCTATTTTGGGAAAGCAAGTATTTTCTGATTTTGAATGTCACAGTTTCAATCTTTCCCAAATCTTAAATTAAATTTAATACTCAACCTCCCAAATGGTTTCCCTCCAAGTGACCAAATCAACTAGAGCTCACTAAAAGCTCTGTTCAAGCTCATGAATTTTGGCAACTATTTTAGCCAAACAAGTACTATACTTAGAATGTATAATGTGTTCTTGTCTAGACATGAAGATGCTGCTGCTATATAACTGTTAGTAAGTATAAATTTGAGCTGACCAAAAATAGTAATGAATTTTCAATGATTTAGCCATTTTCTGTGAAATTTTAGTTTTCTTATGGCCAATGACACACACTTGCAAGGTGGATTGCCTGAGTCCATTCTGTGCCATATCATCAAGAAAAGCTAACTGGCCTAGTGCTTTTGACTTTGGCTTCACAGGCACAATTTTAACATATAAAAAGAAAATTCATACACACACATTAGTTAGTTGTGCCTTGACTCTAGGTTACCATCACATTCCTACCATTCTCTTGGTAAACTAATTGAAATGTATCATCTTAATTTCTTTTCTCAAGGTCTTCCTTTAGTCTAGCTTCAGATACTGTAGAACAGAGGGGCATTGTGTGATGGTAATGTTAGTCATTAATAATGAAGCCATTTTTTTCTAAGTGTGAACTAACCTTTAAACAATTTTTTGAAATTGGTCCCTTTACTTTCAATCACAGCTGCCTGATGACAGATGTGTGGCACCATTAAATATTAATGCCTCTTATGCACATAATTTTTTTTAAAAACCCAGTCTATTTAAATAATACATATTACAGGGCTAAAAACTGGCAGGATGACTCATGAATGAAACAATATCCCCTTTGCAGGCTAGCCAGGTGTAGAGAAGCATCATTTGGTTAATTATATTTTTATTTACATCTTTCTGTCATTTAACTTAGTTCGTCTCTATCCCAAAAGCTTTTTACAAAGCTTCTCCTCACTGTTTTATATATAACTTTTGAAATTTATATTTGCAAAATGGCCCATAAGGTAATATTTCACAATAGATAATTTTATTATTATAGTGTTATATAGTATATTGTATTGTAGTAATTTTATTTATTATTCACATTTTATAGGAGGGATTTACTGACAAAGAGATTAAAGGGGTAGAATGAAATTGTATCTCAATTACAGAAATAATTCTTATTCTGTGTTGACTTTGGTGAATCTGTTTCTGTCTTTCCATATTATTTTAACTGAGCAAATCAATTTGTGAGCTAACATCAGACTTTCCAAAAAGCTTCCACCAGGTATGGCTTTTCTTGATAACCAGGAAAATTCATGTTTTTCTGAATCTAGTCTTTCATACAAGACTAGTTTTTCATCTCCACAGCTACTTTGGAGTCCTGCAAAGTTAACTTCCCTAAAAAAGAACCCTAGTGAGCCAACTGAATCAGTATTCTTTACAGACCATTAAAATTCAAATTATGAAGGAAAGAGATAGGCTGACATTGGGTCTAGTTGTAATACTTTATGAACCCTGAACACACTGTAGAAGGTGGCAGTACTATGTAACTTGACAAAGAATACAGAGAAAGTCTTAAAAAATTCTCTATTCATGGCATTAATATCTTACAAGGGTGTTTGGAAATCCTGTTGCTATTGAGGCAAACACAGTATTATAAATATCCATAGAACCTTAACCTGAAAGGCCAAGCTTCAGTTTCCATTTGAAGTGTTCCATTTCTTAGTGAAGCTAACAACTTCTATCATCACACAAAGATGCAGCGAGGTGGATTCTAACAGGTTAAACATTCATCACCTGTTTTGCTAAAAGAGTGAAAAACAAACATGGTGGTACATATATTTAAAAAGAAAAGTGTAAAGGAGCAACTGTTCTCTGATGAGATCATACTTGGTAGTTAAACATGTTGATGAGACCAGACCACCTCAGATGGAAGAGCTCCTGCTTAGGGTACATTTTCTTGCTGCCAGTTTTAGACCATCAATCATTCCTAACCTCACAGGGCTGACCTGAAAAAAAGCCCTTAGTACATCTGCCCTTTTCTGATAATGTTTGAAATATGCAGATGGATTCTCTTGGAATTATTATTTTCTCTCAGAACAAAGTAGATACTTAGAACTATTTTTCTCCAGGTAAAATGCATTTCCTCCTCTTGCTGGTGAGTTTCTTTTAAAGGAGATTTTTTTAAAAAACCTGATTTTGTGACACAGAAATAATAGGAATGTGAATAAGGGTATTCCCTCACTCTACTCATGTTCAGTGGGTCACCATGTTCCTTTCTCTTTTACCCAGTCTTTTTTTTCCCTTTGTTACATTATAGTTGGAAAGTACTGAGGGTGGAATGGAGAGGAGACACTTTCCTTTTGCCAGAGCTTGAGTCACTTATTGTCATTGATGTATAGGTTCCTCCTCTGACAATTTCTCTTTTTACTGTGACTGGTTACTCCTTACCACAGTTATTCCAGAAAGCAGGTTCAGACACCTGGGTATACTCCTGTCACCAGAGTCTGTTTAGAGTTAATGTTTTGGGGGGTAGGGTGGGGTGGTGAGTGAGAAAAAAAGGGTGATGATAGGAGAGTCAGGCCTAGAACCCTTTCTACAAGTTCCAACATGGCTCTGTAAATTTGCCCAACAGAGGCATGTGGCAGGAAGCACGGCCTCTGCCCACTCCACCTCCAGCCCCCACCCAAAGGGCGCCATCACACCTCCTTTCTGGGTCAGTCCTAGGACTACAAATCACATCACTTAGAACATGCTAAGTTCCTGCCTCAAAATCCTAGTCTACAGTGTTCTTTTTAAACCACCAATTCCCACTTTGAAGAGCAAAAATATGTTGTATTCTTGACTCTGGATCCAAGTGTATTTGGGAGGGTGCCGGGGGGCGGGGAGCAGGTGGGGAAAGGGAAACCTGTCCTAAGGTTTCAGCAGACGGCGGCACCGAGGCGGGGAGGGGTCTCACCAGATGTGCAGGCAGCTGAGAGTTGCAAAGAAAACTCCGGCCACAAAGGCCAGCGGGATGGCCAGCAGCACCGTCAGCACCTTGTAGATCAGGTACTTGCTGACTTCAAAGAGAGCGTGGCTGCAGATCCAGACTTTGTCGAAACTGTGGGCGGACTCGGGCTCCGCGATGACATCCTCAAAGCCCAGCTGGGGAAACAAGAGACCCCTTGTCAGAGGCTCGCGGTGCTGGGGCTGGGGGCCGGAGAGCATAACGCAGTCCCCCCCTTAGGATCGGAGGTGGGGCTTGGCTACAAAGGTTACCCCCGAGCCTGTCCCTCCTCTTTGAATTGGAGGCCGGGGTGAGAGAGCCCCTGGAGCCAGCGTCAGTGCCCGGCGCAGGGGCCACTCGTCCCGCTGGACTTTCCCAGGCTCTCGTCCCTCCCCGGACGCCGCTGAGACTTTTGGCAGCAGCCTCTCCCCCTCTCTCGGGCGACCCTCCCTCTCCCCCCACCCGGTCTCCCACCGCTTGCCACCTTCAGGTGCGTGTTGAGACCCCGCGGATCGCGATCCTGGACCGACTTGACTCCCTCCTCGGGCCCCGGGTAGTCCGGACCGCTGTGGCGGCTGTAGGAATCTTCGTCCATGTAGATCTGGGCGTCCGCCTTCTCCGTCTCCAGCCCCATCGCTGCCCTCCCGGGCCGGGGTGCCGCAGCTCCGGGGCGCTGCGGATCTCCGAGCTGCGGCCCCAGCCTGCCCGTATCCTGCCCCTGCCTCTCTGCAGCCTGCCTGGTCGGGGCGGGCGGCGGCCGCCTTCCCCCGCCTGGCTTCCCGCGGGGCCGTCCCGGAGCCCCGCCCTGCACCCGGGTCAGTCACAGGAGGAGGGACAGAGGCAGAGGGAGAGAGGGAGAAAGGCCCCAGGTCCTCCAGTACCCTCGCGGATGCCCCTCCCTGCCTCCAGGACCGCCCGCCCCGGCTCCTGGGGGGTTACTTTTTATTTTTTCAGCTCGGGGAGGGAAGGGGATCATCCCTTTGGGTCAAATGCAGAGCTTTTCAGAGGAAGCCAAATGACTCCACACCCCGCACCTTCCACAGGCATCTTGAATCCACCCAGCCCCGGAGTCCCTCTGAACTTTGAGGGTCTTCCACAGAAAAACTCTCAGGCGCCAGAGGTTGCGTGAAATCTGGTGACAGGTAGAAAGTCACAGGTGTTCAGACAGTCCAGGCCTGGCCTATGGGACAGCAGCGCCCACAGGTCTTGGGTGTGGTTCCTGCCCCGGGGAACCCCAATAGGTAGCTCCTTTTGCAGGAGGGTAGTGGTACTGGGCACTTCTCAGTGCCTCAAGACTTCTATTTCTTAATATATATTTAAAAATTCCTCCTCTCCTGTTCTGATCCCTTGAATGTTTCATCCCTCACTAAGATGCAACCAAATTTGGAACAACTTTAGATGGATCACTTAAGTAAAATTAGTTGCAGTCATAGTACATTAGACAGACTTTGCCTGTAGATGATTTATTCTGGGAAAGATAGATAATTCTTCTTCCATGGTTCCTATTCTTTCTAGTTCCAAGGAATCTTCCTAGACTAACTCCAAAAATTCAACCTAATGCAACAAGCATTTATTTAGCTCTGCCTATGCTCCAGGCTTGGTACAAAGCCCATGGTGATACAAAGTCACAACCAGACTGGCAGTAGGCAAATAATTGAAATGTAATGTCAAGCTTTTCCTCTAAATTGCTTTGTTGGGAATTGGTTAAGTGGTACTTAATTAATGGGATGGAGTGGTGACTAATATACTTTGGTTCATTTATTATTGCATTAAGATTTCACACCTTGCAGAAAACCCTCAAATTTTAGAAACAATGGAAATTGTGGAGAAAGATTCTACTGAGTCTGAAGCTTCATTAACCTCACACTTTTTGAATATTTCAAGGATCCATGATTGCATCACTGATTTCCCCCTTCACAGTTAGAGCAGGTGGCTTAATGAGCTACTACAATCAATGCCTTACCAGGTGGTTTAATGAACTACTGTAGCCAAAAAAAATCTTCAGAGACTCTTAGTCAACCCAAAGATGTTGAAAACCTCACTGAACTTTGCTAAAATGAATCTAAGATATATCTATGTGAAAAGACATTGCTGGACCTATACTTGAAGCCCTTCTGCTTTGATAGAACCTGCAAGAATTTGCACCCTATTGACATCACCCAATGCCATCTTCATACTAGAATAAGGTACAGGTTGATCAAAAGAAGTTCCCTGACCAACTTGATGGATTTACAGGATTGCATACCTTTGACTAGGACTTTGATGACATTTCCCAATGAAGGTTCTAGACATGCTCAGTGAACCATTTTGTGTGTGTGTGTTTTTTTCCTTTTTTCCCCAATACAGATGAAAGACAGAGATGTGCAAGTGAATTTTGGTTACTGGAGAGCACCGGTGCAATGGCACAACATTATTGGAAAAGACTAGCCATTCTCCCACACCTTCAGATAGTAGGCTCTTAGACGAAGAGATTACAGTGTCTGGAGCCACTAATGAAGTATTGAGAGATCCTGAGCCAAGTTCCTGAACTCTGAGTAATGAGACCTATTCCTGCACAGGCAGTAGCAAGGGCACAAATACTTTCACACATGACTGCTATGGAGAGGGAAAACATATGTCTGTACTTCTGAAACTTTGATTTTATGAATAAATGGTGTGAAGTAGTAGATAGAGTGATAGATTTGGAGACAGGAAGATCTGGGTTCAGATTCTCCTGCCTTTGAAACTTACTAGGATTGTGAACATAGTCCTGAGTCATAGTTTCCTCTAAAATGAAGGGGCTGCACTAAGTGGTTTCTAACGTTGCTTCCAGTTCTTAGTTTATGATGCCATGATGCTCTCAGTGTTAAAAATTCTGTAATCCAAGCTTCTTGGGTAGAGGAGGGAGGATTTTCTGGGTAGTTCAATCTCAGAATCCAACTAGAAAGAGGAAAGACTTCTGAACAACATCAACCTTGGGTTATCTCTAAAGAGAGCTAGCCTTCTATAGAGAGGAGTTGTTCTGGGGGAGTCCCAACCTCTTGGACAGACAAAAGGATGGTACATATGGCTCCTGAAACTTGAAGAGTATCGGGAAATTTTAAGCAATGCTATGGGAGAAATTTATACTTTTATCTCTACTAATACTGTCAATTATTTGAACAGCGTATTTTCAATAAAAAATTCCATCTCTGGTGAACATAAAACCAATTTCATATTCTTTCCAAGGGAGTCCGTGATTTCCTCAGTGCCATAAGAAATGCTATATGGGATTCCAGAAGTGAAAATTGGTGGGAGTGGCACAGGAAGGGGTGGAAGAGTGTTGTCCTATGAGCAGTCCCAAATACATCCAAGGAGAGTCCAAATCATAGAATATTGCTATAAGTAAAGAGACTTCTAAGACCTTAGGGAAAGGTGGGCCTCACCACAAAGCAAGAAGAATTGCATTTGTTTATGTTTTAAATTTTCTTTTGCGGGAGACTAAAGGCTGTACTGTACCTGATCATTTGTATTGTTACTTTGAGTGCTTTTATGGTAATGACCCTTTTATCCATCTCAGCAAAAGCTGCTGTGTACCCCATATTTGCTTTGTTACCTTGAGTGCTTATATCCACATTTGTAAAGCTCTAGACAGACACTGTATTGTAACTATATTCAGAGATTTTCCATAGGCAACTCTGTTAGGTGCAGGAAAAGCCAAAGTGTTATGATTTTGGAGAACTGGATTAGTCTAACTTAGAGTCTGGGGTGTTGGTCCCCAGAGTATAGATTTATCGCAAGAAGACCTTAACTGAAGAGCCTCATTAGGCAAAAATAAAACAAATCTCAGAACTGCTGTGCCAGTTTCTCAGGCACTTCAGAATAGGTGGTGGGTGTGATGCATTGCAAAGTGCAGTGGAACCTGATTTGAATCCAGTCTATCACTTACTAGATGTATATCCTCAGAAAAGTCACTTAGCTTCTCTGAACCTATGTTTCCTCATCTGCAAAATGTTAAAAATAATATCAACCTTGTAGGTTGTACATATTGTACACATTGTACATAAAGCACTTTTTAATACATAAAGTACATATTATACTCATTGTACATAAAGCACTTTTTAAGACCTAAAACTATGTAAATGTGAATACTCTTAAGTCTTCATCTCTTAAACTAGCCATAGCTGTCTACAATTCAAAATTGTAGGAAAAATCCCTTTATCCTTTGTTAATTACAAAATAAAGAGACCTGCAATGCAAGTTTAATCCATGGGGTTGTACATCTTTGGTGAGACAAGAAGTGGTAATCGGTAGGGTTTGTCTCCTCTTTTTAATTCTTGCTTTCTTTTCATTGCTTTTTGTCCTTTGTACATCAAGACCAAAGTCATAATGAGTAATTGTTTTTGAATTTCTTCATTTGATTAGGCAATATCATGATGACAGTTAAGGTTCCTTCTAAATCTGGCATTTTATGGCTTCAAGTCAGTAGAGCTGTGTAGACAGACCCTGCAAATTTGTAAGAGGAAAATATTGTGCATAAATTCAGTATTAATGCAAACCTTGAAATCTGTGGCAATGGTCTATAAATATCCCTTATTCAGTTAATGTGAGGATCTGTTTAGTCAAGGAATAGGCTGTTCATTGGCTGCCTGACTGAAAAAAAATTAAAAATCATATTTATATAACACTTTGCTTTCCTTGTAAAACCATATTTAGGGAATATATTCTTCTCCTTATTTTGCAGATTAGATATATGAAGCTTAGAGAGATTAAGTAACCTTCACACAACTAGTAAGCAATAGAACCAAGATTTGAAATGAAGTTCACTGCTTCTAATATCAGCTTTCTATCCCCTGAACCACATAATCCTGCCTTCCTTTTGAAAACAGAGCACACTGTTTTGATGATTTATAATGAAAGTGTTACAAGTATATAGGATTATTAAAAGAAATAAAAGAGTCTATTCCTTGGTAAAAAAAAAAATAGATTGGAATTCTTCCCCATTGAAGGATTAAAAAACAACAACAACATATATTTCTCCAGAATCTTCAAATTAAAATAGACCCCAGAGATCATCTACTCTAAGCATAACTGAACAAGAATATCCTCTATAACCTCCCCGAAAGGGATCTCTTTACCTCAAGGATAGCCCATCCACTTTTGAATAACTTTAAGAATATAAGCAGCAGAAATTTGGCACTCAGAAGAATTTGATTTATTTTTCTTAACTGCAAATGACCTCAGTGTCTTTATGGATCATCTTAAGATCCTTCACTATTCTAATCACTCTTCTATAGATATCCTCCAGTTTGTCTGTCCTGTGAATCCCAGAACTGACTGTGTACTCCAAGAATGGCCTGATCACAGCCGATTATCAACTTCTTAGGCACTCTGTCTCCTTGTTGTTGTTGTTCAGTCCTGTCTAAGTCTTTGTGACCCCATTTGAGGTTTTCTTGGTAAAGATACTGGAGTGGTTTGCCATTTCCTTCTTTAGTTCATTTTGCAGCTGAGGAAACTGAGGCAAACAGGGTTAAGTGATTTGCCCAGGATCACACAGTAAGGAGGTGTCTGAGACTGGATTTGAACTCAAGAAGATGAGATGAAAGAAGATGGCCCCATTTTGCTTCTTCCTTCCCCATTCTTTCTTATCCCTTCATTGTTTTTAGAGGTCATCCTAGTACAATTGACTCATACCATGCCATCTGTCTCTGTAAACTCCTAATGTCCCTCATGATAAAGTTCTTAGGAGTTACATGTGTTATCTTCCCATATAGAGATGTAAACAGCTTAACTTACTTAAGTTTATCAAGTCTTTTATGATTGTTCTTTCATAGTTATCTTTTTATGCTTCTATTGAGTATTGTATTTGAATGTCAAAATTTCTATTCAACTTGGATCTTTTCATCAGGAACGAGAAGTCCTCTATTTCCTTAAATGTCAAGAAGTATACTCAGTTTTTCTGGGTGGGTGATTCTTGGTTGTAATCCTAGCTCTTTTGCCCTCTGGAATATTATATTCTAAGTCCTCTGATCCTTTAATGTAAGACCTTCTAAATCTTGTGTTATCCTGACTGTGGCTTCATTATATTTGAGCTTTTTCTCTTTGGGTGCTGAAAATATTGTCTCCTTGACCCATGAGCTCTGGAATTTGGCTGTGATATTCCTAGGAGCTTTTATTTTGAGATCTCTTTCAGGAGGTGATCAGTAGATTCCTTTAATTTCTATTTTATTCTCTGAATCTGAGATATCAGGCTAGTTTTCCTTGATAATTTCTTGAAATATGGTGTCTAGGCTCTTTCTTTGATCATGGCATTCAGGCAGTCCAGTAATTTTCAAATTATCTCCCTGGGATCTATTTTCCATTTCATTTTTTTATTGATTCCCTGATATCCTTGAGCTTTTGTTCTTTTCAGGTAACTTTTGTAATATTTTTAGCTCTATAAAATAATTTTTATAGTTTGATTGATATGACACTGAGTAAATAGATTAACTTAGGTAGAATTGTCATTTTTATTGTTTTGGCTTGGCCTCCTGATGAGCAATTACTATTTTTCCAATTGTTTAGACCTGACTTTATTTGTGTGAGAAGTGTTTTATAGTTGTGTTCATATAGTTTTAGATTTGTCTTGGCAGGTGGACTTCCAAATATTTTATATTGTCTACAGTTATTGTAAATGGAACTTCTCCTTCTATCCATTGCTGTTGGGCTTTGTTGGTAAGATATAGAAATGATGATGATTTATGTGGGTTTATTTTTGTATCCTAAAACTTTGCTAAAGTTGTTAATAATTTCAAATAAATTTTTAGTTGGTTCTCTAGGATTCTCTAAATATACAATCTTATCCACAAAGAGTGATAGTTTTGTTTCCTCGTTGCCTATTTTAATTCCTTAAATTTCTTCTCTTATTGCTGTAGTCAAAATTTCTAGTACAGTATTAAATAATAGAGGTGATAATGGTCATCCTTGTTTCACCCTTGATTTTATTGAGAAGTCTTCTAGTTTATCCCCATTACAGATAATGCTTGCTTAATGGTTTTAGATATTACTTATCATTTCAAGTTAAACTCCATTTATTCCTGTGCTCTTTAGTGTTTTAATAGGAATGTGTGCTGTATTTTGTCAAAAGCTTTTTACGTATCTATTGAGATAATCATTTGATTTCTTTTGCTTCTGTTATTGATATGACCAATTATACTGATAGTTTTCCTAATACTGAATCAACCCTGCATTCCTGGTATAAATTCCACCTGATTATAGTGCATGATCCTTGTGATATATTGCTGTAATCTTTTTGCTAGTATTTTATTTTAATTTTTTGCATCAGTATTCATTAGGGAAATTGATCAATACTTTTCTTTCTCTGTTTTGACTCTTCCTGGTTTGGGTATGCACTCCCTATTTGTGTCATAAAAGCAGTTTGGTAGACTTCTTTCTTTGCTTATTTTTCCAAATAGTTCATATAACATTGGAGTTAATTGTTCTTTAAATGTTTGGTAGAAATCACTTGTGGTGATTTCTGGTCCTGGGGATTTTTTCTTAGGAAGTTCATTAATGGTTAGTTTAATTTCTTTTTCTGATATTGGGCTATTTAATATCTTTTTCTTCTTCTGTTAATCTGGGCAATTTATATTTTTGCAGACATTCATCCATTTCATTTAGATTGTCAAATTTATTGGCATATAATTGGGAAAAATAGCTCCTAGCAATTGTTTTAATTTCCTCTTCATTGGTGGTAAATTCACCCCTTTCATTTCTGAAGCAAGCAATTTGTTTTTCTTCTTTCCTTTTTAAATCAAATTAACCAATGGTTTATCTATTATTTTCATAAATCAGCTTTTAGTTTTATTTATTAGTTCAATGTTTTTCTTAATTTCAATTTTATTAATCTCTCCTTTGATTTTCTGGATTTCCAATTTAGTGTTTAATTGGGAATTTCTAATTTTCTCTTTTTCTAGTTTTTTTTAGTTGCATGCGCAATTCATTGATCTGCTTTTACCCCATTTTATTGATGCAAGCAATTAGAGATACAAATTTTTCCCTAAGTACTGCTTTGGCTGCATCTCATAAGTTTTGGTTTATTGTCTCATTGTTATTTTCTTTAATGAAATTATTGATTGTTTCAATGATTTATTCTTTAGCCCACTTATTTTTTAGGTTTAGACTATTTAACTTCTAATTAATTTTTAATCTTTTTTTCCTTTGTCCATTACTGAATGTAATTTTTATTTCATTGTGATCTGAAAAGAATGTATTTACTTTTCTGCTTTTCTGCATTTGGTTGTGAGGTTTTTATGTCTGAATATATGGTCATGTTTTGTGTAGGCATCACATATTGCTGAAGCTATATTCCTTTCTATTCCCATTCAGTTTTCTCCAGAGATCTATATATCTAATTTACCCAGAATTTTATTCACCCACTTAACTTCTTTCCTTTTTAATTTTTTGGTTAGATTTATTTAGTTCTGAAAGAGGAAAGTTGAGTTCCCGCCCCCCCCCCAGAATAATTTTATTATCTATTTCTTCTGGTACCTCATTCAACTTCTTCAGAAATTTAGGTGCTATACCATTTGGTGCATACATGTTTAGTGTTGATATGACTTCATTGTCTATGGTACTTTTCAGCAAGATGTAGTTTCCTTCCCTATCTCTTTTAATTACATCAAATTTTGTTTTTGCTTTGTCTGAGATTATGATTGCTATACTTGCTTTCTTAGCTTCAGCTGAAGCATAATAGATTCTGCTTCAGCTCCTTACCTTTATCCTATGTTTATCTCTCTGCTTTAGATGTGTTTCTTGTAAACAACACATTATAAGATTCTGGTTTTTAATCCATTCTGCTGTTTCTGTTTTATGAGTGTGTTCATCCCATTCACATTTATTGTTATGATAACTAATACTCCATACTAGTTTCCCCTTGTTCATCTCCCTCTTGCTCGTAAACCCCCTCCCCTGCCTTTCCTTCCTCATAAATGTTTTACTTCTGATCACAGCCTTCTCCAATCTACCCTTCCTTTTATCAATCCCTCCTCTTCTTTCTATTATCCCCATCCCTTTTTACATCCTTATAGGGTAAGATAAATTTCTATATCCAACTGAGTGTGTGTGTATGTTATTTCCTCTTTGTGCCAATTTTGATGAGGGTGAGGTTTAAGCTTTGCCTGCTCCCTCCATTTTCCCCTCCATTATAACAGGAATTTAAACAGTTTAACCTTATTGAATTTCTTATGTTTTCTCTTTCTTGTTTCTTTTTTACCTTCTTATGTTTCCCTTGAGTTTTGTATTTGGAGGTCTAATAGTTTATTCAACTCTCTTCTTTTAATTAGGAGTGCTTGAAAGTCCTCTATTTCACTAAAATATCCATTTACCCCCTGTAAGATTATATTAAATTTTTCTGGGTAGGTAATTCTTGGTTGTAATCCTAACTCTTTTGCTTTCTGATACATCATATTTCAAGCCTTCTGGTTCTTTAATGTGTATTCATGACTGTGGCTCCACGATATTTGAATGGTTGTTTATATCTCCTCACTTATCACCAAGTGAGATAGAAAAGAGGGAAATATATGATCATTAAACATGGAGGCAGCTAGGTGACACATTGGATAGAGTGTGCTGGACCCAGAATCAATAAGACTTTAGTTTAAATTTGGCCTCAATCTATGTCTGCCTTAGTTTATCAGTTGTAAAGTGGGCATGATAACAGGCTCTTTATATATATATATTATATTTATATAATATATAATATAATTATATATATATATATATATATATATATATATATATATATATATATATATATAATATAAACACTTAGCACAGTGCCTGGCACATAATAGGTCTTATATAAATGTTTATTCCCTTCCCCTACCTTAATCAAAGGTGTTCACTACAGTCACACATAGTAGTTCTAATAAAGAATTCAAGTTAAAGAGATATTTGTCATGGATGCTTTTCTTTATGGAGTACATTGCTCTGATTGCATGGAAACCCAGAAAATTTCACAATCTCCTAAACTAGACATATAATAATTCCAAAAAGAATGGTTTTAATATCTATGCAGGAGAACTAAGTGGATGAAGAAATCCTACTATCCAGACCATGATGTGGCATTTATGATGCATGTATACATATAAATATGATAGATATTACACATAAACAGTAAATTAGGCCCAGAAGTGCATAGGAAATCAGGCGGATTTGCTTTGGATAAATCTTAAAGTTCTTTCAATGATAATCCCAGACATATTCTGGATATAAAGACCTATCTTTTTGTGCCAATATACTTCTGTGGATGTTGTCTGATTTTGAGTTATGGGACACTATAGTATAGTCTTTGGAAAATTTAAATGGAATTCCACTCAAAGTGAAATGGAGAGCCATATGTTAGGGATAAACAGTCTGTTACACATTGAAAAGAACTACAGAGAAGTGATGTAAAGTATTTCATAAAGAAATGTATTGTAAAAAAATCATTTAGTCATATAACAAGAGAGAGAGATGAAATGGACAGTTGGTGGGATCCATTGGTATCTTTACAGTATCAAAAGAATTCTAGGAGGGCGATCCATGTATTGGGTGGAACTCCTGTGTCAAATCTTTAAGAAGATATAGACTAGAGTTATATGGATGGGCTGCATCATCAGAAGGAATATTCAACAATTGTTCAAATTGTTTATGCATTGGAATATTGGAAAACTTCTTGGTGTCTCCACTGCTATACTCTTATATTGTAGATACTTTCTATGATTACAGTTACTTGAAAAGATGGTGTTTTGAGCATGGGATATGAATTTCTGGGCCATGCGTGGCTTACAATAAAGGAACAACACACTCCTAACCAGGGATGGAATGACCTAAGAAGGACTATTTAGAGAGTATTTGTTTTGTATCTTGCAAATCTAATGAAAAGAATTTTAAACTGAAAAGGGAGGACATTGTAGGAAATTGCCTACAGAATATATACACAAACATATATACACACAAACACACATGTGTGTATATATATACATATATAATTACCCAGGACAAGGGATGGGCTGGCCATGAAACCCTCAGAAATTATATGTGGATCTGTTATTGGGTAAGATATATACCCATACATGATGTGTATATATACTATATATTATGTGATATAATTCATGCTATATATTATACACTATGCTATATATCATAAATGTGTATATACCCATTATATGTATATGTATTTGTATATATATATATATATATATATACACACCATATATGTGTGTGTGTGTGTGTGTGGAGAGAGAGAGAAATCAGTGATCTTTGAGAAGAGAAGAAATTAAGGAGAGATCAGCCCTCTAAGGGCCATGGAGAGGTTTCACTCACAGGTATAGATCACATGAGATTCTTGAGAAGAATGAAGGAAGAGGTGATATCCATCCCTTGGCAGCAGTAAAAGATTGGAACAGGAGCTGGTATAGTCATCTCCAGTTCCCTTCTGTAAAACCCCAGGAGCAGGAGCTATGACAACAACATGCCCTCATAGGGGGACAATGAGTGGGCCTTACCATATTCGAGCCTTCTCAACATTTATGTTTTTCTTAAATTTATTCTCTTAAAGAAAACATTAGACAGGTTTCATATTATCATCAACACTTGTGGTCTACCCTGTTCTTGTGTTGCTAGGTATCCCTTTGTTCATGGCATGAGGACTCAATGGAGCCTCACAGGAGAGGGCCAACTCTCCTAGAACAGGACTGAGAGCACAGCTCCCAGCCCACTGTTGGGGGGTCATGTTCTCTAACTTGAGGCATAAGCACAAGTCATTTCATAACTACCCGTTGAAGTGCAGAATCACTATGAATTTGGGACTAAATCTTCTTCATGTTTACACACACACACACGCACACACTTACACATATATAAATATAGACAACATAGCTGATCATTTCCCAAATCAGCTCCTCTCTTCTGAAAGTCTTGCCTTTGGTGTCTAGGAGTAAAAAAAACACCAGCTGTGCCTCTAAAGTCTTGATCAAAATTTTGTAATTTTTGCAATGCTTTCTAGATTCCTTCTGGTCATATCAGACCGATGTGAGTAGCCAGAAGTGGGTATTACTTATCCAGTTTGACAAGTCTTGGGAGGTTCTCTGTCACATCCTGGATATAAGCCCTGGAAAGACAGTGACTTCTCTGTTGTTATCAAGCTGACTGTTAGCTGTCGTAACTAAGGAGAGGCATCAACCACCCATCACTATTCTTGCCTTCTTCCTCTGAGGCATACTGAATGATCCTTTATCTGGTACCATCTATGGACTTATTTTATCATTTCTTTAATTTGTCATTCCTCAGAGGGCTAGCAGATGCTGCTTTCCTTCTCAGAGCATCTAGTTCTTTCCTCTTCAGAAGGAACCGCAAATTTGTGTCTTAGCCCCAGGTGTCTAATCCTTCCCCTCCTCCTCTTTGTGGCATTTCCCCACCCTTTAACTTCCTGACATTGGCCAGGATTCCCTACTGTCTCTTCAGATCCTTTTTCTTGATTTTCACAGAGAAGTCTTTCAGTTTTATTTGTATTGTAAAAGCCTTCTTTATTGTCCCTGATAACCTGGAAAGGCATTTCTGGAACAATTTGAACTAGTTCATGCATATTTGTTTTATCCTCAGAGTCTTGGCTCTTAACTCTTTTGCTCTCTTCTCATTTCCCATTTTTACTCAATCGTCCATACTGGACACTTAAAAAATACTAGAGTAAATAATGACCTGTCTTATAACAATTAATTTTAAAACCAGACACCACCAGTTCTTTTGAGAGTATTCTTACAAAATGAAAGTTGTATTATTTCATCAAAAAAGAGTCATGTATTGATTCTAGACCAATAAAGATGTCAAGCTTTAGACCACATAATGAATTTTGACCAATGTCTGCTTGCTCCCTAACATGGCCAATCAGCCACCGTTTTGTGCTACCAATACCAGCAATAAAGCAGATGGTTTTGTTGTATGGGGTTGTTTGTCAGAGAAAGCTTGAGGTGATAGGAAGAGCTCAAAATTTGGAGTGTGGGATCAATTTTATTGCTTAGTACCTGTGTAGTCTTGGAAGAGTTACTTCTGCTCTCTTTTTCTCAGTTTTTTCATCTGAAAAATCAGATTAGGATGATCTGTAAGATTACTTTGGTCTAGGATATATTTTACAGCTATTCTGTATAGCTTTCCAATTGATGTACTTTGTCATAGCATTTTTCTTTATGGATCTCCTCTTGCAGAGCAAAATTTGAGAAATACTGTATTATTTGATTTCAATCTCCTTAAAGTCAAAATACTTGTTAATAACTTTCTAAAATGTCCAGTGACTAGCACTCCTCACCACCACCTCAGAGAATTCTTTTTTCCCAAGACACTGCACAAGCACTATCTTCTACCTTATCCTCACAACTGCTAGCACTCTCCCTTTCAAATTATGTTATATTTAACTACCTTGTATTTATTCCTATTTATTCTGCATATACTTGCATGTCCTTATTGTCTCTTCCATTGGAATGTGAGCTCTTAGAGAGCAGGGATTGTTTCATTCCTTATATTTTCCTCCAAGCTTCTAACAGTGCCAGACACACAGTAAATGCTTATTGATTAATTGATTGATCTTTATTGGCTCCTAGGAATTAGAGTTTTGAGATCATTCAGATCATTTATTTCAGTTCTTTCATTTTACGGATGTGAACCAGGTTGTGCAGACAGTAAAAGCAGAGTTAGAATTTGAGTCTGGGTCCTTTGACTCAAAATCTAGTGCTGTTTTCACATCATTACGTTGTTGTTTATATTCAAAAAGGACCAATGACATCATGATGTCAATTTCAAGGTACAGTGTGTTCACTTGTGGCTGATGAGTCCAATGCAAGCTCAGAAGGCTGAACCACAGGTCAGGCACAGTCTGTTTGAATAAACAGGATGGAGATGTCCCTGGATTTGTGCAACTCACATATCCTTTGTGCTACTGAGATTCTGCTTTGCTCATAGAGTACAGTGTCTTCTTGGATGCAGGCATGCCATGATAGGTAGTCCTGTTGCCAGTGTCTCTCATGTCTCCCAGTCAATGCTAAAGTTCTCCAGAGAGATCTTGAAAGTGTCCTGATACCACTTCTTCTGATTTCTATGTTAGCACTTGCTTTAAGTAGCACATGCATACACAGAGTTCAGAAAAACGGTTGCAAAGACAGCATCACATATAGATTAGTTGAATAAATGAGCCATGGTTGTAGCTACATGGTGGTGGTGCATGGCACATAAAACAAGCTAAATAATGTAATCTCTTCCTTCAGATTTATCTCTATCATATCATCATAGAACACAGATTTTGAGCTGGAAGTGACCTTGTTCACTTTACAGATGGGGAAAATGAGACCTAAAAGAGTTAAGTAATTTGTCCAAGGTTATACAGTAAGAACTGGGCTTCATACCCAGGTCTCTTAATTCTAGATACAACATTCTTTTCACTATTTATTCTGCCAGATAATGTGAACATCCCAAAGTATATATTTACCAGGACTTGGGATCATTGAAAGAACACTAATAAGTAAGCTTCACATTACCAACATCCATGTGTTTTTGCAAGTGTCTATGAAACTGAAAATAGGCACTCAACTGCTGAACTGTTCACGTTTCTCCCATTCTCTCTCCCTTGATATGACTCATGCAGAAATGTAGATTGTCAAATACATCTGACTTTAAACTAAAGACCGAAAATTAACAACAACAATAACAAAAAATTGAAGCACCATGTTGGTAGTTGGAGCCTTCAGATAAATGTATGCTACTAAATTTATTTTTAAAAATAATTTCCCATGTGAAGTTCATTATTGAAGCCTGAATGGAAGTTTTGTGCATTTCTTTCTTTGTGTCTCTTGATTTTGTCCACATTGTGTGTAGAGTAGACTTTGGATCAGTGGATTAAGACATTTATGGCTTCATAGTAGCTTGTTGTGATGCATGCCAGCTTAAATCTTTGCCTCCTTCAAACAGTACAGCCTCAGGCCAAGAAACTTTTTATATACACAACCCCCCTATTTTTGGCAAAAGAAAATCAAGACCCATTGCTGCTTTCTGGACACAGAGCTCATGTGTTTTAAAACATTTTGCTATTAGCAATAATTAGACGCTGATCTTTTTGAAAATTCATGATTAGTTCTTATGGTATGGTTACTTCCGTCCTCATTTAAAACAACAAGTGACACAACTTTGAGTTTATTTTATCCTGTTTTCTGTGAGGAAATGATGTCTGTTAAATCTTTTGAGTCTCCCATTGATTTCTAGACTACTTTGTGGCTTAGTAAGACGTGAACTTAGAATGTTGATATTTTATCTTTCTGGGACACAAAATAGGTGCTTTTAAAATCTTTGTAGTTTTCAAGATAAACTTGAGAAGTAAGACTTCCCCCCATGTTGAAATGGGAATTTCCTTTTTTTTTTTTTGCCAAGTTAAGCATAGAAATAAATTCAACTGCATTTTATATATTAGAAGTTATTTCGTATAAATTAGTCTTTTTGCACATAAGAAAACCAAGGCCCAGTAAAATTAAATGACTTGGTTAAATCCAAAGCCATAAGATGGTTAAATCCCAAGAAACCAGGTCTTCTGATTTCTATAGTCTTTGCTCTTTCCACTAAACCACACATTATAGATGATAGAAACATAGTTTTAGAATTGGAAGGGGCCCAAGAGGACATCAGGCTCAACCCTTTATTTTAAGATGAAGAAACTGAGACACAGATCAGTTACATGATTTGCCCAGGGTCACATGACTAGTATATATCTGAGATAAGATTTGAATTGGTCTTTCTGATTCAAGTCTAATGCTGGAATCCAAACTGCCTCTTTCCCCTGCAGTTCAGTGTACAGGTAAAAATTTCAATGAAGTTATTCTGTTAAATTTTCCTGAACCTAACAAATAACAAATAAAATGAGCTTTTTGAATATATTATGGAAGAGAAGGAAAGACATTCATGAAATTGCAAATCTGTTTGGCACAGCTTGCTTTTCTTTTTAGGTATATGATAAATTCATCATGTACCTTTCAAAGCTGTCCTGTTTATTGGTGATTCCTTCTGGAATCACCTTCTTTCCATTTTCTTCTTGTTTTGTTCTTTGGGACCCGATTAACTTAACTATCTCCTTTCCCCTTATCCCCCGCTTGTAAACATCAACTTTAAAAGGGTAAAACAAAGAGTATATTCTTCACAAAAACAGAACTTAGAATACTTTCTGCACAGGTATAACCCGTTTTATTTATTGCCTAAAGTTCCATAAGTACTCATGTAGCTTTAGAACACACTGTTTTCTATACTAATTTTATAAACATTCCTTTTCATTTACTATTGTGAATATAGTCATGGGCTAACAACTATTTTCTCAAACAAAAATATGACTTTCCTTCATTAAAAGAGGATCAAAGGGTGGAGATGTTTGTCCAAGCTTTCAGCCCAACCTCATATTTCCAATAGTAGAGCAAGTGAAAAAATAAAAACTCCCACTGGACTCTGAAAGCACTATTCTGGTGGTCTACTAGATGACCTCCTGAGCCATCTCCAGCATTTGAGAGAGTTGACTATTCAGGTAAGAGTAAGCAGATGTGACTCTAGGGGAATAGCCAAAGGGTAGGGCAAAGGCATTTTTAAAGTTATTTTTTTTCCCATCAATAAATATCTGGAGAAGAAAATAATCCAGTTTCCAGGGAGTTTACTTAAAGAACATTTGTCTATTTCTGTTCTGTTATTATGAAGACATTGAGCCAGATTCCCTCAGTGCATAAGGGAATTCCTGGGAATAAATTAGGCACTTTGGGAAACCATGTTAACTCTTTCAAGACCCTGAAATGTACTTTAACTGCTAGTTGTCACAAGACTTAACAGTCCTTCTTTTTCCTTCCAACCTCTGGTTGACTCCAGGGTTATATGTCTAGCAAAACTGGAGAAGTGGATTCAAAGGTGTGTAACTAGAGAAGTGGCAATATTAGGAATTTGGAATATAAACAGGGTCATTGGCATTCTTGAGTGTCTGAATGAGGTAGTTCTAATCAGATAAATGGCTAATTTCAAAAGTAAACTTGGTGCATGTTTGCATTATCTGGAAAAGACAGCCAGTTCTACTTTAGAACATTCAGATCATTCTTCAAATGCTAACCTTAAAACACACAACACACATATACACACACACACCTATTCATTGAAATATGCAGCTCTTTCCATACCATCTACATTTTTTATATCTTACAATTAATATCTAATATTTCTGTAGCACTTTAAATTTTGCAATGTGCTTTACCAATGTCTCACATCTTCACAACACTCCTGGGAAGTAGGTGCTATTATTCCCATTTTACAGATGGAGAAACTGAGGAAGATGAAGGTTAAATTACTGACCCAGGTACATACAATGACTAAGTGTCTGAGTCTGTATTTGATTTCAGATTTGACTTACTCCAGGTGCTATGTTATCTCTCCTCATACATCTATAATGATGGATTCCTTTCACAATGATCTGGTGAGAAGATTTCGCACATACATTTTCTGATTTAATTTTGTGACTTTTTAATGTCTAGCCCCCACTTAAAATTCTGTTCTACTGTTTTCTTCCTATTGCTGCTTTTAAGATCTTATTCTGGAGAAGGGCTCCAAGGAACTCTTATTCTTTATACTGTTATCAGACTTCCAGATAACCAAGTGACTGAAAATAAGCTTTTATAGTAAAGCACTGTGGTGCTGGAAAAAAAATGCCCACAACTTTATTTGGAAATAGGGGAATTTGTAGAATGTTGCTGTAAAGGCCACACCACTCAAATGACTTCGTTTTGAAGACTCTTACTTTGTAAGCAAAGTATTTTCTGAAGGAGTAGAGCACGAATAGCCAAACATTTCAGCTCAAAATAGAATGGTTATTTTGTTACTTTGCAAAAGCCAGCCCTATTTCATGATGTATATGTTATTCCAAAACCTTTTTATTCAAAAACAGAATATAATAGAAATGAGAGATGGCAAAAAGTTATTTTATGAAAGTATATATCTCACTTAGAGAGGTGTCAGAGTTGGATTTTAGTTCAGTTAGAGGATGACGTTTTAGTTATGAGAAAAATTAGGAGGAATCTTGAGGACCTTAGAAACCCACTTGGAAAGGATATGATTGTTTCTTAGGAGTTTTATTTTCTCCACTACTTGAATTTCATCCTTCATTGTGCATGTTCTTGTGGGTATTTTTTCCCATATTTGTAAAAACATGTTTCCATAGAAATCTTTGTAACAATTTTTTGGAGGAGTAGGGTTCATACTTCTACAGCACATAAAAATGGCAAGCACATAACTTGTCTGTATGAATGCCCATGTTTTTTATAGCAGGAATTATAATCCTAGCATAAAAATCATTGCCGACCTTTTGGTTTATTGGGCGGCTATACAGGAATACCTTGGAGATATTGTGAGTTTGGTTCCAGACCACCTCATTAGAGTGAATATCCCCACAAAGCAAGCCACACAAATTATTTTTATTTCCCAGTGTATATAAAAATTATATATATACCATAGTGTAGTCTATTAAGTATGGAATAGAATTATGTCTAAAAATATAATACATATACGTTAATTAAAAATACTTTGTTGCTAAAAAATGCTGGCCATCATCTGAGCCTTCAGCAAGTTATATTCATTTTTCTGGTAGTGGTCTTGCTTTGATGTTGGTGGTTGCTGAAGGCTGAGATGGCTGTAGCAATTTTTTACAATAAGACACCAATAAAATTTGCTGCATAAATTGACTCTTCCTTTCACTTGAGTACTTAGCGACCATTATAGGGTTATTAATTGGCCTAATTTCAATATTTTCAGTGTCTCAGAGAATAAGAGAGCAGGAGGAGAAGGGAGATGGGGGAAAGGCAGGTTGGTGGAGCAGTTAGAACTCACACAGTATTTATTGATTGTGTCATTTTATATGGGTGTGGTTTGTGGAGGCCTTGGACAATTACAATACTAACCTCAAAAGATACCTATCACTTCAGTGGATATAATAACAATGGAAAAGTTTGAAATAGTTTGAGGATTACAAAATGTGACAGAGAAACATAATGTAAGCATATGCTGTTTGAAAAATGGCACTGTTGGACTTGTTCAATACAGGGTTACCACAAACCTTCATAAAAATGCAGTATCTGCAAAGTGCAGTAAAGAGAAGTATAATAAAAAGAGGTATGGGGAGACAAGAAGACGGAGTGAGAGCAATGACTCACCTAAGCTCTTAGACAAACTCCTTCAGCTACCTCTAAAAAGAGAATCTGACCAAATTTTGGAGGTGCAGAATCCAATAGGAGACATACTGTGGCAAGTTCAAAGCCCAGGACAGACTGGAAGGTCCACGGGAAGAATATGTTCTGTGGGGGTGAGCCCACAGCACACAGTGCAGCATGTCCAGCACAGTGGAGCCAGAGGGCTCCAGGGAAACCTGAGACAGCAGCAGGCAGAACCAGCACAGAGAAAGCACAGGGTGAGAGACCAGCAGGGCAAAGCGAGTGACCGTCGCTGAGCGCCAGATATCAGCTGCAGCAGCTCCTGAGACTTTCAGGCTGCAAATTAAACATCTGTAAGTCACCTACTTGAATTTCTGGGAACCAGGATGGTGGAGTGATCAGTAAATGCCCTCTCCTCCCCTCTTGATGACCTTGAAAGAACCATAAAATATTTCCCCAGAAAAATCCTGGATCAGTGGAAACAGCAGAGGGGGCAAATAGTCTCATAACACTTGAGGCTAGGAAAATAGCTAAGGGGGATTCCTCCTACTGTGGCAGAGGGGAACTGGAAAGAGAGGGGCCCCAGGGCAGTGGAAACTCACACTAGGACCTAGGCAAGTCTCCGTGCCAGAAGAGGAGGCCCAAGAGGGGTGGAAACTCGCACTAGGATCTAGGCATGCCTCAGCACTCCAGGGGAAATGAGAAGACAGTAGGGCAGCTGGGATCACCATCCCTTGAGCTTGCCTTTGCCTCAGTTCAGCTGAGGAGATCTCCCATGATCAAACCACCCCTCCCCCACACTTCACAAACTAACCCCAGGGCAGATTGGGGAAACACAAAACAAAAAGATAAAAAGACACTTGCTCTTAGCTTTTTCACAAAAGTCAGTTCAACATCAAGTTCTTCAGCTTCTAACTGAAAGAACCAGAAGCCACAAAATCACAATCACCATCATGAACAAGAAAAAGCAAAACAAGCATGAAAAAACCATAGAATCTTTCTATGGGGACAAGGACCAAAACACAAATACTAAAAAGGTCAGTAGTGAGACTGTACTGAAACTTCAGAAGGGACTATGAACTGCTCGTATGCACAAACAGCTCCCTTGGAATAGCTGAATAAAGGAAATAGAAGAAAAACACATTTGAAATGGGGGGATACATACAGGGTAAAAGTCAAAGGCTGGAGTAGAATATATTGTGCTTCAGCTGATGTAAGAAAAGCAGGAGTAGCAATCCTAATCTCAGACAAAGCAAAAGTAGAAATAGATTTAATCAAAAGAGATAGAGAAGGAAACTATATCCTGCTAAAAGGCATCATAGACAATGAAGCAATATCATTACTATGTATGTATGCTCCAAGTTGGTATAGCATCCAAATTCTTAGAGGAGAGGTTGAAGGAGTAAAGGGAAGAAATAGGTAGCAAAATTATACTAGTGGGGGACCTCAACCTATCCTTCTCTGAATTTGATAAATCTAACCTCAAAATAAGAAAGAAAGAGGTTAAGGAGGTAAATAAAACTCTGCATAAGGTAGATTTGATAGATCTCTGGAGAAAATTGAATGGGGATAGAAAGAAATATACCTTTTTCTCAGTGGTGCATGACACATATACAAAAACTGACCATGTACTAGGACAGAAAAACCTCACAATCCAGTGCAAAAAGGCAGAGATAATCAATGCATCCTTCTCAGATCATAACGCAATAAAAATTATATGTAATAAAAGGCCATGGAAAGATAAACCAAAAATCAATTGGAAACTAAATAATCTAATCCTAAGGAAGGAATGGGTTAAAGAAGAAATCATAGAAACAATCAACAACTTCATTCAAGAGAAAGACAATAATGAGACAACCTACCAAATTTTATGGGACACTGCAAAAGCGGTTCTTAGGGGAAGTTTTGTATCTTTGAATGCCTACATAAATAAAAAAGAGAAAGAGGAGATCAGTGACCTAGGCATGCAGCTGAAAAAGCTAGAAAAAGAACAAATTAAATATCCCCAAGAAAATACCAAATTAGATATACTGAAAACCAAAGGAGAGATTAATAAAATTGAAATTAATAAAACTTTGAATTAATAAATAAAACCAACAGTTGATTCTATGAAAAAACTAATAAAATTGGTAAACTTTTGGTCAATTTGATTAAAAAAGAAAGAAGAAAACCAAATTACTAATATCTAAAATGAAAGAGGTGAACTCACCTCCAATGAGGAGGAAATTAAAAGAATGATTAGAAATTATTTTGCCCAACTTTATGCCCACAAATTCGACAATCTGAATGAGAGGGATGTGTATTTTAAAAAATACAAATTGTCCAGATTAACAGAAGAAGAAGTTGAATACTTAAACAACCCCATGTCAGAAAAAAGAATTTGAACAAGACATCAGTGAATTCCCTAGGAAAAATCTCCAGGGCCAGATGGATTTACAAGTGAATTCTATCAAACATTTAAAGAACAGTTAATTCCAATACTATATAGATTGTTTTTGAAAATTGAGGAAGTCCTCCCAAATTCTTTTTATGATACAAATATGGTTTTGATACCTAAACCAGAAAGAGACAATACAGAGAAAGAAAATTATAGACCACTATACACCATTCTCTAATGAATATAGGTGCAAAAATTTTAAATAAGATTTTAGCAGAATGAATAGAGCATCTTATCACAAGAATAATACATTATGATCAGGTAGGGCTGGTTCAATATTAGGAAAACTATTAGCATTATCAATCATATCTATTGATATGTTTTGTATACGTTTAGTAATGATATTGTTTCATTGTCTATGATGCCTTTTAACACGAACCACATGATTATCTCAATAGATGCAAAAAAAAAGCTTTCGACAAAATACAACACCCATTCCTATTAAAAACACTGGAAAACATAGGAATAAAGGGAATTTTCCATAAAATAATAAGCAGTATCTAACTAAAACCATCAACAAGCATTATATGCAATGGAGGTAAGCTAGATGCATTTCCAATAAGATCAGGGGTGAAATAAGGATGTCCATTATCACCACTATTATTCAATTTGGTACTAGAAATGTTAGCTGCAGCAATTAGACAAGATAAAGGACTTGAAGGAATAAGAATAGGCAAAGAAGAAACTACATTATCACTCTTTGCAGATGATATGATGATATACTTAGAGAAGCCCAGAGATTCAAGTAAAAAACTACTTGAAATAATAAACAATTTTAGCAAAGTTGCAGGTTACAAAATAAACCTGCACAAATCTTCTGCATTCCTATATGTTAATAACAAAGTCCAACAGCAAGAGATACAAAGAGAAATCCCATTCAATGCTGGGGTAGACACTATAAAATATTTGGGAGTTTACCTGCCAAAACAAACTCTGGGACTATATGAACACAATTACAAGACACTTTTTGCACAAATGAAGTCACATCTAAATAAGTGGAAAAACATCAGTTGCTCATGGGTAGGCCAAGCCAATATGATAAAAATGACAGTTCTGCCTAAATCAATTTACTTATTTAGTGCCATACCAATTAAAGTATCAGATAATTATTTTCTAGAGCTGGACAAAATAATATCAAAATTCATCTGGAAGAACAAAAGGTCCAGAATATCAAAGGGATGAATGAAAAGAAATGCTAGGGAAGGTGGCCTACCACTACCAGATCTCAAATTGTATTATAAAGCAGCAATTATCAAAATCACTTGGTACTGGCTAAGAAACAGAAGGGTAGACAAGTGAGATAGGCTAGGTACTCAAGACACAGTAGGCAATGAATATAGCAATCTCCTGTTTGATAAACCCAAGGACCTCGGCTTCTGGGATAAGAACTCACTGTTTGACAAAAATTACTGGGAAAACTGGATAACTGCGAGGCATAGACCCATGCCTGACACCCTACACAAGAATAAAGTCCAAATGGGTACACGATCTAAGTATAAAGATTGATATCATGGATAAACTGGAGAAACAAGGGATAGTGTATTTATCAGATTTATGGAGAAGGGAAGAATTTTTGACTAAAGAAGAGATGGAAAGCATTATGAAGTGCAAGATGGATAATTTTGATTGCATTAAACTGAAAAGTTTTTGCACAACCAAACCCAATGCAACCAAAATTAGGAGGGATGTAGTATATTGGGAAAAATTTTTTATAGGTAATCTTGGGGATTAAGGTCTCATTTCTAGAATATATAGAGAACTGAGTCAAATGTACAACAACACAAGTCATTCCCCAATTGATAAATGGTCAATGGATATGAACAGGCAATTTTCAGAGGAAGAAATTAAAGCTATCTATAATCATATGAAAAAATGTTATAAATCACTTTTGATTAGAGAGATGCAAATGAAAACAGCTCTGAGGTACCACATCACACCGATTAGATTGGCTAACATGACAGAACAGGAAAATAATAAATGTTGGAGAGGATGTGGGAGAGTTGGAACACTAACTAATTCATTGTTGGTGGAGCTGTGAGCTCATCCAACTATTCTGGAGAGTGGTTTGGAACTATGCCCAAAGGGCTACAAAAATGTGCATACCTTTTGACCCAACAATATTGCTTCTAGTACTGTATCCCCAAGAGATCATAAAAATGAGAAAGAATCCCACATGTACAAAAATATTTTTAGCAGCACTCTTTGTAGTGGCCAAAAACTGGAAATCAAGGGGATGCCCTTCAATTGGGGAATGGCTAAATAAATCATGGTATATGAATGTAATGGAATACTATTGAGCCATAAGAAATAATGACCAAGAAGACTTCAGAGAAGCCTGGAAAGACTTATATGATCTGATGCTGAGCAAAAGGAGCAGAACCAGGAGAACTTTGCGCACAGCAACGACCACAGTGTGTGAGAGATTTTCTGGTAGACTTGGATCTTCATAGCAATGCAAGGACATAAAAAAAATTCTCAATGATCTTCTAAGGCAAAATGCCTTCCACATTCAGAGAAAGAACTATGGAATTCAATCACAGAATGTAGCCGATCATTTTTGCGTGAGTGTATGTGCGTGTCTGTGTGTGTGTGCATGTGTGTGTGTATTATGTTTTGGTTTGCTATATGATTTCCCCCCATTTATTTTAGTTCTTCTACACAGCATGACTATAATGAAAATGTATTCAATAGGAATGTATGTGTAGATCCCATATAGAATTATATGCCATCTTGGGGAGGGAGGGGGGTGTTGGGAGGTAGGTAGGGTGAAAAAAATCTAAGTTTTATGGTAATGATTGTAGAGCATTAAAAATAAATAAAATGACTATATTAAAAAAAAAGAGATATGCCTCTATTATGCCTGCTAAGGAAATAAGACCTTTCTTACCAAAACTTGACTGACTGGGAGATGTTGACTTACAAGTTGACTGGAGAAATTGTCCTAACAAATTGACTGGGAGTCAACTAAAATCCTCTGCAGTGAGACAGAGATTGCCACATCTCCTAGTGGGGAATCCTGTCTATACAAAAGTCGAGCTTATGGTCTACACTGGTGGAAGCAGTCTTCTATACTTCTATATAAATGGTGATGGGGGAAGGGAGGAGAACTCCTTTTAATACTTGTCACCTAAGATAGTTTGACTTTTGCCATCCTCTGCTCTATTACAGTGAGGATGAGGATTTGGGGATCTTGTAATACTCCTTTAAATCCATGGTGTTTAAAAATATTTGTAATCTTAGGAAAATGAGAATGAATCCTCTATTTCCTGAAAAGGAGAGATGACTAGACTGGATCCTTTCAGCTCTTAGTATGTTCCATGCTCCATGATTTTATAGTAACTATAAGCCTCTTTGGGGCAAAGGGGTTGGATTGAAAGTACTTTAGTCTTACAATTAAATTGTGCATACCTTTTGACTTACTGCTACTATGTCTAAACCCCAAGAAAGAGGAAAAGGATCCATATGTACAAAAATGTTTTTAGTAGCTCTTTGTGTGGTAGCAAAGAATTGTAGTTGAGAGGCCCATCAATTAAGGAATGGCTGGACAAGTTATTCATATATATGAATGTGATGGAATACTATTGTGCTCTACAAAAAAGATGAAGGAGATGGATTAAAAAAACAAACAAACCTGGGAAGACTTGTATGAACGGATGCAAATTAAAATGAGCAGAACCAGGAGAACAATGTATATAATGATAACAATATTGTAAAGATAATTAAAAGACTTAAGGAATTCTTATTAACCTTATGACCAACCATGATTCCAAAGGACTCATTCAAACATGCTATATACCGCCAGACAGAATACTGATTAAAGTGTATTTAATTCCTGATCCTCCCCTCCCCTTTCCTTTCCTTTCTGTCTCTCTTTTTTTTTTTAACATAGCTAATGTGGGAATTTATGTTGCAAGACTGCACATATTTATGATGGGTTTTGTTTTTCTTACCTTTTCGATGAGTTAGAGAGGGGGAGGAGGGAGGATGATACTTTAGAACTTAAGATAGAACTGAATTTAAAAAAGAAAACCTTTTAGCTCTTGCTCATCCTTTGATTTAAAAATGACTACACAGAACTAGTGTTATCGTTAGTGTTAGGTTGCATGTGCCTCTTTCAATCTTGATAATGAATTCTCTTCTAGTTCCAGTATCTTCTGCGTTCATGTCCTTTTCTGTTCTTTCATTACTAAAAGTGAGTTTTAGAGAGCTATAATTGTCTGAAGTATCATCCATTAAGACTCCTAAGATTCCATTTTCTATCAGCTCTAATCTAAGTCCACACGATTTCCTCCTTGAAGAATCCGAAAGTTGGATTCTAAAGTTGGTTTTGCTTTGGGTTCATTCTTTTATTTGGTGGTGATCACAGCTTACGGTCACACTTATCTGACAGGCATTTTAAATAGAATTCAGAATACTAGAGAATGTAGTTGCTTCTGAAATTCTCAAATGCACAATTTTATAATTCACTGCAGAATTTAATCTGATACAAGGGCAGATGACAGAGGGATAAGGTGTGGAGATAGTGTGGCTTAGTGAAAAGAGCTTGCATTTGGAGTTTGAGGAGTTGTGTTCAAATTCCCACCTTTGCCATTTGTCACCTGTGTAATCAAATGGAACTTCTCTGGGCCTCGGTTTTTTCATCTGTAAAATGAAGCCTTTGGATCAGTAGAGTTTCTACTAGCTTTAAGTAAATCTGTGATACTATGCATTTCAATCTGAAAGATTTTCTCCATTTTATTTTATTTTAAATAGTTATCTTGCAAAGAGTCCAAGTCACTGTTCCAAAATGGATATATATGCTCAGAAACAAAATTCCTGACCGAACATAAAAGCGAATTTGTCTTCTGTAGCTCTGCTCCTAACTTCCACCTGACTTTAAAGTCAGGCCTCCTTCACTGCTACCTGAGCCTGGAACTTCCCTCAGGGCCTGCAGCCCCTGATCCATAGCCGATCCCTCTGCAAGGCCCACCCCTGGTTCTCATTGGTGATTTCTTGCTTCAGCCTCCATTTGGTGGAGGGACAAAGACGGAAGGGTCTCTACTTCTAGTCCCCCCCCTTCCCCCCCATCCACTTGACTTTCTTTGGAATTCAAAACTGTGTTCCTAACCCCTCTCCTTTCCAAGCTCCCATTTGTGACAACTCCCATTACAGTGTAGCTCTTTTGAGTGCAATTACTGTCTCTTTGTTTACATTGATATCTTCTTTCTCCCATTCTCCCTTCCTCTTAACCTCCCTCCCTTTTCCTCCCTCCCTCCCTCCCTTCCTTCCTTCCTTCCTTCCTTCCTTCCTTCCTATGTATTTTGCACGTACCTATGTACTAACCCAAGGCCATGGTGGTATAGTACATAGGATGATGAACTTGGGCTAAAGATCTGAATTCAAGTTTTGCCTCTGAGTTACTACTCTGTGACCATGATTTGAGTCAGTTAAACTCTTTGAGACTCAGGTAGCTCTCTAATACTGTTATACATAGGTTTTAATCAGAGTCTCCTCTCCGTCTCTTTTTCTGTTTCTATCTCTCTCACACACATATATGCACATGCACTAATCCATAAATCCTGTAACTAAAACTAAGGCAAAAATGGCTTCCATCTTTTATATCTACCCTTCAGACTATTTAAAAAACGACTGTTTCCCTTTTAAGGCTCTCCTAGATGTTCATTTTAATGTGATTTCACCCGTATACAACTTTGAGCACATAGGACATGCACACAGTGAGATTTGTGAGAGTGGTGTGATTTCCTTTGGTCCCTTATCCTCTAGGTTTGACTTTGGGATCTTATAGTCCTGGGGTTAGTGCTAATCGTGATTTTTATGTTCTCACAAAGATTTGTCCAGCAAAATTCAGAGGTTATGTAACATTTTATAATCATGAAATAGTGTAAGATTTGTGCCATTTGGGTCTTTTCTGAAAAGATAGATATTTTCTGACATTTCTGTAGAAGATACTATGTTAGGGCTAGGTCTACAGTAAGAAAGGACACTCTGTTACAATTCTTTTTCATGGTGGAAAATAACACAAAGGAAGAAAGAGGAAATGTGTCAATATACTTTGTTAATACAGCAGGGAGAAAAGGGTGCTTTTAGGAAAGGAGGCAGAAGAGACATCAGGTGGTGCCTGGTGCAGTGGGTGGGAGTTGACCTTGGGATCCTCCCTGGAGCACCAAGACTGTGGGGAAACAGCTGAAATGAATATCAACTGATTGTACTGACACTGCTTCCAGGATATTTAGGGGAGACAGATAATGAAAAGTTTGCTGAGAGATTTCTTTTTTTTCTTTTAGAAATATATTGATAATTTGTGACTTAAAAAAAATTAATTTGCTTTTACGTGCGTTTATTATCTGTTCCTTCCACTACTGTGCCCCATAAAAACAACAAAAGAAACAAAAACCCTTATCATGAGCATTACATAATCTAGTAAGACAAATTCCCACACTGGTCATGCCTGAAATTACGTTTCTCTCTTCATTTTAAGTTCATCACTTTTCTGGCAGGAGATGAGAGTAGTGTTTCATCTTTAATTCTCTGGTTGTTTATCATTGCATTGACATGTTATATTTTTGTATCATATTCCCTTGAAATAACTATAAAAGTGTGAAAAAAAACTTAAAGCAAAACCAAGTGACACTGACCAATTCTGACAGCATAAACAATGACATCTTTAATGAAGTCCATCTTTCAGTGCTTTCTACTTCTTTCAATGAAAGAAGGAAGTGCATTTTCTCTTCTCCAGCTGCTTCCATCTTCCACCTTGTAACTTCAGCTCTTGACCCAGAGCCCAGGGCCTGGTGTCCTTTAGTAGTCACAGTGTACCATATTTGGGGGCTGCAGACTTACCATAATGCACCGTGGCCATCCTCCTGCCATGACATTACATGAATGACCCTTGTGTCCTAACCCAAGTCCTCACTTCTTATCTTGCTCTGAGAATAGTAATCAAATCAACACTCTTATTCCTGGAAAGGATATGTCAACTAATTGCCCTATTACTCCACTCACCCTGTTACTTTCCAGGCCAAAACACTCTTCTTGACACTAGTCTCTTATATATGTTGTCCTTTCCTTTTAGAATGTAAGCTCCTTGAAAGTAGAAATTATTGCTTCTTTTATTTTCTCCTTAATGATTAGCATAACTTCTGGCATGCAGTAAGTTCTTAATAGATTCTTTCCGTTCATTCATTCATATTCATTTCTCCTCCATGGTCAAGTTTAGTTATTGTTAATTAACTTGATTCAGTTTTTAAAATATTTTCATTTGCATTATTTTGGTCACTATACACATTATTTTCCAATTTCTGTTTTCTCCAGGGTAAATAAGTTCATATAGGTCTTCCCAGTTTTCTGTGAAGTCTTTATATTCATCATTCTTAAGGTACAATAATATCCTATTACATTCAAATACCTTGTTTTTCTATTCCTGTCAATGGGCACCCATTTTGTTTTCAAGTTCTTGCTGTCACAAAAAGTAATGCTATGAGTATTTTGTTATAGAATGACATGTCTTTCTTTTTTTAACCTCTTCACAATATATATCTACTAGTAGGATCTCTGGGTCAAAGAGTGATATTTTAGTCATTAAAAAAAACCATAATTCCAATTTCTTTCCAGAATGGTTGGTTCAATTAATAGCTCCCCCACTGTTCTTGACCTTTCAACCTTGTCAATTCTTACTTTTTTGTCATCTTTGTCAGTTTTCTGGCATCCATTTTGATTCTATCTGAGAGATGGAACCTCAGAGTTGTTTTAATTTGTGTTTCTTTTATCATTAGCAATTTGGAGCATTTATTAATAAATTTGCTTATGGTTTGTAACTTTCTTTTTAGAACTGTCATTTGTACCCTTTGACAATTTGTCTACTGGAAAATGGCTTTTGGTCTTAGGTGTTTCAATTAATTTCTTATATATTTTGTATATCAGACTTTTATCACTGACATTAGTTGGTAGACTTTTTTTATTCCAATCAACATTATCTTTTTAGATTCTAGCTGCATGAAATTTGAAATCATTTCAATTTTATGTAGCCAAAATTATGAATTTTCCTTTTTGTAATTGCCCTAATCCATTGTATAATTAAGAATTTTCCTCCTAGTTATAGTTGTAAATTGTACCATTAACTATTTTCTTCCAATTTTTAATATGATGTGAATTTCTTATACTTAGGTTCTACATCCATTTGGAGCTTATAGCAGTATAGCATGTAGAAAGATCACCTGAATGTATTTTTTTCCCAGCTGCTTTCCAGGTATGCCATCAATTTTTGGGGAATTGGGAGTCTTCCCCAAATAGTTTTCATTCTTGGGCAGCTGAGGGATTTCTTGGATCAAATGATCACTTCTACTTTTTAGAATCACTAGCTTGTTTCAAGGCTTAGTTCATGTGCTATTTCCATTAGTTGCTAGTATCGTCTTCTTCATCTTTGAATTATTGTGTACACATATTTTATTTTTGCAAAACATAATTTTTATTTTTTGGTTTACTGAACTTGATGAAAAATAACAAATATGAGCATTTTCATATCAAAGAACAAAAAAAAGAATTGTATATGAAATTTTGACTATTACAGACTGTTGTTTAAGTATATAAGTTCAGTGTATTAGTTTCAATGCCTCTCTCTAAACTTCTTTCTGTTCTCTTCTAGACATGAAAATAATTATAAAAAGCTTCAATGACTCCTTTTAAAATTTTTTCTTCTTGTTTTAATATCACTCCTCCCCCTGTCACAGTCTCTCCCTCCTCCCCTTACAATTTTTTTTTAAATATCCTTTGTTACATATAAGCATAATGGAATAAAATAAATCTATATATTGGCCATCTATGAAAATAAATCTCATTTGGCACGTTGAGTTCATCACTTCTCTGTCAGTAGCTGGTTAGCATGCTTTATCAGTGATCCTCTGGAGTCATGGTTGGTCACTACACTGATCAGAGTTTTTAAGTCTAATTTTTTTAAAAGCAAAATTATATTCATTCTTCTCCTGGTTCTGTTTACTTCATTCCAATCTTCCCAGGTTTCTCTGAATCCACTGATTTTTTCATTTCTTTTGGTGACTCCACAATACTCTGTTACATTCACATATGATATCTTCACATATGGTAATTTCTTTTGGTTTTTTAAATTTATTTTTAGATTTTGACATTCATTTCCCCAAAATTTTGAGTTCCAATTTTTCTCCCCATCTCTCCCCTCTCCCACCCCATAATACCTTGCATTCTGATTACCCCTTCCCTCAATGTACCCCTCAGTTCCCTCCCTTCTATCATTCCCCACCCTTCCCTCATCACCATCTTCTGTCTTTTCTTGTGGGGCAAGATAAATTTCTATGTCCTATTACCTGTGTTTCTTTTTTCTCTGTTATATGCAATTATAATTCTCAATATTTGTTTCTAATACTTTGAATTACTGAATTTGATCATGCTGTATAGCTTTGAGAGAGTGAGTGGAATGTGTGCTATTGAAGGAACAATTGATGAAAATACTTGCTGACTGGATCTTGTTTTCCCTGTGGGGCCTAAAGATGCTCATAGATACTTGTACTGGTTAGAGGTCAGGGCTCATATCACTCCAGAATCCAGAAATGTTGTAAATTAACATTACTAAAGTAAACAAGTTATGAGAGCTGTGGTGAAATTCTGCTTGATGCTGCCACCCTGAAGGAGCCAACTGGACTAACTCCTGATTTCACATTTGTATTGAAGGGTACCCAGCAGCAGCAGGTATTGGACATACGTAGCACAAATAATTAAATATTATTATGGGATTTATTCAAGCTTAAATATGGTAGTTTAATTGATAATATTTGCTTGTTAATTGTTTTCCAGCCAATGTGCGGTACAAATCTTCATTACTGTATTGATGACCCTCTTTTTTCCTTCTGCTTTTGCTTCTTCAGTCTTGCCTAGACACTGTTTTCTCTCTGTCCCCTAATTGTGACTCATTGTGACAAGTACTGATGTTACTATCTCAGATGTCAGTCTGAGGATTCTGGAAAAGGATGTTTGGCTTGTCACTTGAGGCCCAAAGAGAGCACAACTGTCTGCAGCTATTAATTATGCTGTGGTGCTAAAGCCTCTGAAGATGAGAAAAGACACGAGTCAATCAATAAGCAAGATTTGAGTGATAACTGTGTGACTCTCATTGAAACCCCTAAAATCAAAATACTTATAATTCTATCTGTCTTTTTCTCAAACTTCCATTGTATTTCGGTTAGGGAGAGGGAGGGCACACTTCTTGTGCCTGAAGACTATCAACATTTTCTTTAAAATAACTGTATTGATTGGAATCAGGTATGTTGAGGAAAACATCTGTGATATCTATGAGTGAGAAATACTATAACTCACTGTCTTCTGAGTTATAGTAAGACTTTTCCTTCTTCCCTTACTTCTTTCTGTCACCTAACTATCTAAACCAGACGTGTCAAGCCTGAGTGTCAAAACTAGATTAAAATGTAATTGGGAAATATTTAACAGAATAATTTTAAAATGCAATACAATATAGACAATATTATTTTGTGGTTTTCTAAGACAATATACAGCAGTAAGGAACTGTTTCTATTTGAGTTTGACACCATTGGTCTAAACAACAAAATGGAGATAGGTTATCCTACAAGTTGTTTGTTCCTTCAGGAGGTTTATGCAGAGACCTTCAATGATGGATCCAAGCTCTTGCCTGCCCTGGGAGCTGCTGCCCCCAGTGCTGCCTCCTGAGGGGGCCTTAGTTATGGAGACACCCTACTCCTCTCTCAGCCAGCCAAAAGGACTCTCTCACTGACCGTTGTGCCTGTGGGTAGAGGGACCTGTGCTGCCACTGGAGATTCTGTCCCTGAAGCCTGCTCAGATCTGCTGCTCTTGGGGCTGCGTGGCCAAGGCAGGGCTGGGTTCTGGTGAGTTTCTTTTCCTGGACCATTTAAAGAATGACATAGACATTTTTAAATTCTAGGACATGGTGATATGGCTCTATGAGTACCATCAACTGAGAAATCACTCATTAACAGTCATAGGAAGAGGTGATTGGTGATTCCTTCTTAAGAAGTACCAGGGCATGGTCAACATGATATCAGCAGAGGTATACTTATACATAATTCAAAAGGAATAGAATATATAAAAGGGAGGGAATATCTTTGTGTATTTCCTCATATTAAATCCATTTGTATGAGGATCAATGGAGAGAGAAGCATAACTATCTTGGGATAGATATTGTAGAGTAATGAACTTGCAAGCTTGGTTGTTGAGTTAGTTCTAGTGATCTTTGAAAAATTATGGATAATAGGAGAGGGACCCCAAGACTAGAGAAGGTCAGGTAGTATTCTCAAGCTATAGACTGGTGATCTTGATTTTGATTCTTGGCAAAAATTCTGGAGCACATTATTACATGGATGATTTGGGAACATTTAAGTGAGAAGAGTTGATCACTGAAAGTTATCATAATTTCATCAAGAATAGGTTATGTTGGATTAATGTTATTTCTTTCTTTGATACATTGAAATAGACCACCAGATTAGGGGAATCATTTGCCCAGATTTTAGTAAAGTATTTGATTCTAACCTTTTAGGATGAAATATAGGCTATCAATCCCATGACTTTTTCCATTGAATTTTATATTTTATAATTAACATTTTCCTCTTCCTCTTACTTCTCCCCCTACCAATCACTGCAAAAAAAAAGATAAACAAAACTCTTGTAGTAGATATACATAGTCAAGCATAACAAATTCCCATACTGATGTGCCCTAAAATGTGTCTTTATTCTGCCCTCTCTATCAGAATTTTGGTAGCATTTTTTACAGTTTTTCCTCTGGATTCATGGTTGGTCATTGCATTTATCACAATTCTTAATTTCATTTACAGTGTTGTTGTGCAAATTGTTTTCTTGTGTTCACTCAATTCTCTCTGCTTCATTTAATACAAGTCTTTCCAGGTTTCTCTGAAATTGAACATTTCATCATTTCACAAAAGGGAAATGAACTACCTCAGGAAGTCATAATCTCTTCCTTTAATGAAAGAATACTTCCTATTTCTCAAGAAGAATCAGTTTTTTATGTCCCAAGGAACGTGACACGATGGTGAATTTAGGGCTGCAATGTCAAAAGCCATCTGACCCACTCCTCTCATGTCTGAACAAACTGAGGCTCAGAGAAATTAAGAGATGGTCATACCCAAGGTTAGTGGTCATACCCAAGGTCAGTGGTCATACCCAAGGTCAGTGGGTTCCCCTTCATTAATTAGTAATATTCAAAGATGCAAATGACCATTTGTTGGGAAAGGTGCAGGATGGGTTCCAGGTCAGGTGGTCAGGTACTGTTTGGATGATAATGGCTTCTGAGCTGTGTTCCAACTCAGATTCTGTGATTGTAGACGATGGCTTGGTATCAAAGCACTGCTGGTAGGTGTAATCATATGCTTATGTATTTTTATGTGTATTATGCCATTTAAGAATCATCCAAAGAAAAATTTTAATTCTGGATATGCTTATCCTCTATAAGCACTTAGCTAGTTTCTCCTTTTTGCTCAGTTGGTGAGTACTCAGGGAGTGCAAAGATCGATGACCACAGTGGTGGGGTTAGTTGTTCCCCAGCACAAATATGAACCCCTTCATTCCTTAGCAGATGGTTCCATGAATTATTATGGCTAGAAAATTAATTTATCCAGTGACTAGTTGCCTAATGATGAACATTCATGCTCTTAGCTAGATTAATCCTCAAATGGATGGATATATTACCAATTTCCAGCCCCATGTATAAAGCTTTTTCAGTTTCCCAGACTTATCAGAATTTGAACTCCATTGGTGTTATAGTATTGGGCCTTACTCAGGTTGGTCTCCTGGCTATTTAAGTTTTATACTGGGATAAAACGAGACACTCATAAATTATACAACAGTTAACAAAATAAAAGTTTCTTAGCCATAGCAGGAGGAGGATAGTCAGAAAAGACACATATTAAGGACACCATAATTTGACTGAGGTGAGTGAAGCTACCCTGTCAATTGCCTGGTGTGGTCCACCAGTCAGTTCTGAGAACCAGGCTCAATGCCTCTTACACACAGGGGTCCAGAAAGTAATGTCAACAGCTCTAGTAGTCCATGTCAATTGCATCTTAAAGATAGTTTCAGTATCTTTTAATGAAAAATTAGTCCAGCTTGCATGGATCACTAGACTCTTGCTATCATTGAATCTTTAAGAACTGTAGTGAGATGTTGGAGTATTAATGGTGACCTAGTAGAAATATAACTAAGAAATAAAATCTGCAGTTTAAAAAATGGATGACACATTCCAAAGCCAGATAAATGAGTTTTGGAGTACACACTGTAATTCCATTGGAATTATCTGCAATGTTTTATCTGTGATAAATTGAGTATTAACCACGAGACTGTTAGAATTTGACTATAAGGACTTTTCTATCTCTTCAACAACAAAGGAAACAAAAATAGTTGAAATACTGTAAAATACAGGAGGAGCACCTGTATATCCAAAGGAGGTTGGCTGGAAAATGACCACCCAAGGAGTCATATGTACAAGTAAATATCTCCAAGATGTTTGGGAGTAATACTCCAGGCAAAAGAAGATCAGCAGGAGGTCAGTAAAATGTAATAATAGGAGCAAAAAGAAATTAATGACTCTTTCTTGATTTAGGAGAACAGTAGAAAAGAAATCTGGATTCCTCAAAGAAAATAATTTAGGTACTATTGCATATTTCATTCTTGCCTGGGGTGCTACTATATACACAACTTATTTTGAGGATGACATAATTTATTTAAATATTTCAAAGGATGAAACTGCCCCCTCCCACTTTGACAAACTCCTCAGATTGCCTTTTTGTAATTTCTTACCTCCCTGAAGGATACCATTGGTGTCCATTTATTAACATAATTTGCCCTGAATCACAGCTTACCTGTGGTGTTCATCAAGACTGTGGTGACAGTGATGACATTATAGACTGCTGGACTTGAAATCAGTAAGACTTGATTTCAAATCTCACTTCAGCTACTTGTTACTTAGGTAACCATGGGAAAGTCCCAGAACTTTTCTGGGACTCAGTTTCCTTATCTGTAAAATGAACAAATTAGACATGATGACCTCTAAGCCTCTTTCTTTTATGACTCCCTCAAATTTCTAAATCTATGATTTTACAATATGCCCTAGCAAGACTACTCCAAAATACTACCCAATAAATATGAAGCTCTCCACTTTTAATGACTTCTAGGGACAACTTTTTATTCCCTTCAGTAAAATTTTCTTTTTATAATGTCGTGCCATTAAAAAATTAAAACAAAAAGGGTGCCCATCAATTAAGGAATGGCTGAACCTATGTACTGTGTATTAATGGAATACCACTGCACCATAAGAAATGATAAACAATAGTAATTCAGTGAAGCATGGGAAAACCCTTATGAACTGATGGAGAGTGAAGTGACAATAACATATACAATTACTACAATGATACAAATGAAAAGAACAATAAAAACCAAACTGGACTTAGATTAATTGTAATGAGACCTTGCTCTAGAAAAGCAGGTGATAAAACACACTTCCTTCTTCTCTGTAGAGACATTAAAGACCACAGTTGCAGAATAAGGCAAAAGCTGTTGATTGTGGCTGGTGTATCAAATGGTTTTACTTAACTCTTTTCCTTTGTCACAAGGAAAGATTCAGTGGAGGTAGGGATATATCAGGAAATGCCTGTTGTGAAAAAAAATAAATTTTAAGATGAAAAATATCATTATCCAACCTTTCCAATTCCTTTATATCTGTTCAAGAAGGGAGACTGAGCTGTATCTGAATGGAAATGGGTAACATCTCATGAAGTAGATATATTTATACACTATAAAAAGCATTGCAAGTTGCTTAGTTTACTACAGTGCTTGTTTTGGAAACTTACTACACAAAGATCTAAATCTGGGCAAGATTTCCATCTACTTGGCCAAATATGGTCAATTTTTCAGGCACCCATGTCCAGCCATATATGTCTGTGCTTAGATTTTGATTTATCTTCTGTGCATATCATTTCCACATAACAAATGAAAATTTATTTTCTATACATTTTTACTCATGGACTCCTGTTATGTGAGAATTAAACAATTTTTAGTGACTTTGAAGTGTTTAATTATTATTATAATATTTTTATTTCTAATTTAGACCATTTGACAGTTTTATGACTCCCTCAAATTATGTGTAATCCAGGATTGTATTTCTCTTTGATGTTTTGTGGTAGTTTTCATTTAACAAGTTTCTTAGATTAAAGTTTTATTAGACTTTTCCTTATAGCAAATAACATGATGTCTAAGGCAGTATAGTATAGCAGATATAGAGCTGACCTTTATGTCAGGAAGTTTTGAACTCTGACTCCTGGTGATGATGTGACCCCTGGACAGGTCACTTAACTTTTCAGCATCCCAGGAAGCTTTGTAAGACTATCAGTTACAGATCTCATTTACATTGCTTTTCTGATTAAGAAATCACTGTGCCAGTAAGTCATAGATTCAGATTTTTAAAAGGGGATGAGATCAGGGCAGAGGGAGAAAATTATTGTGCTGTGTGTAGGAATCTAGGTGAGAAATATCTGCAGCTTTCTCCTGACTTATCAGTTCATTGACTCTCTCAAAAAGCAAAATGTATATAGACTTGCAGGAGCCAAGATGTCTGGAGTAAGCAGCAAATCTCCATAACTCTCCCATACGCAACTCCAAACCACTATAAAGTACAGCTCCCCTCCCCCAAATCCTGGCAGAGCAGAAACAACAAAAACAGGGCGGAATAATCTTTTAGCCCAAGAAACTTGAAGGATCATCAAGAAAAGTCTGTCTGACTTGAGACAAAAGGGACTCCAGTACAGGACAGGAAGCTTCCAGCAAGCCAGCAGCACACACTACCTCAGCAAACCAGTGGGAGATCTTGAGCCCCAGTGTGGTGCAGCAGGCAAATGCCAGCACCAGGACTGTCCTGCTTCCCCAAATGTCTTATCCAGAAGCAAGACCACCATGTACTTTAGTGTAGCCACAGGAAAATGTAGAAATGCCCCACTTGGCCTCAGCACACACCAGACACCACCACTAGAACCCCAGCTCAGCACTAGGGAAGTTATCAAAACTGTATAGCCTACAGCAGTGCCCCCTCCACACCACTCATAACCAAAGCAACAGACATGAGGATCACTGCTGAACTTCAGGGCAGCTCCAGGTAAACAGCCAGGATCTGCAGCCACTAGCACAAGAAGTCAGAGGCAGTGCCCCTTCCACCTTGGGAACAGAGTTCAAATATAAAAGAAAGGAAAAAGAAAAAAAAGGAAAAGATGAGCAAAAAACAAACAAAAAAGAATCTGATAATAGAAAGTTATTATGGTGACAGGGAAAACCAAGATACAGACTCAGAAGAGGACAATGTCAAAACAGCTATAGGCAAAACCTGAAACAAAAGTAGGAAGTAGTCTCAATCCCAGAAAGAACTCATGGAAGAGCTCAAAAAGGAGCTTAAAAATCATATAAAAGAGGTGGGAGCAAAATTGGGAAAAGAAGAAAGAATGATGCAAGGGAATTATGAAAAAAGAGTCAATAGCCTGGAAAACTCCTTAAAAAGTAAAATTGGCCAAATGGAAAAGGAGACACAAAAATCCACTGAAGAAAACACCTCCTTTACAATTGGCCAAATGGAGAAGAAAGTACAAAAATTAATTGAGGAAAACAACCACTGAAAAGTTAGTATTGTGGAAGTGGAAGCTAATGACTCTGTGAGACATCATAAATCAATCATACACATTAAAAAGAATGAAAAAATGATAGAAAAAATAAAATACCTCATCGGAAAAACAACTGACCTAGAAAATAGATTCAGAAGAGATGATAAAAAAATCATTGGACTACCTGAAAGTCATAATCAAAAGGAGGACCTGGACAGCATCTTTCAAGAAATTATGAAGGAAATCCTCCCTAATGTCCTGGAACCAGCGGGCTAAATAAATATTGGAAGAATTCATTGATCACCTCAGGAAAGAGATATCAAAATAAAAATCCCAAGGAACATTATTGCCAAATTTCAGAACTATCAGGAAAAGAAAAAATAACTATAAATTGCTAGACAGAAACAATTCATATTTCAGAGAATCACAAACAATCATGATAACACAGGACTTGGCAGTTGCAACATTAAAGTACTGGAGGCCATAGAACATGATATTCCAGAGGCAAAGGAGCTAGACTACAACCAAGATTCACCTAGAAAAATTAAGGGAAAAATACCATCATTCAACGAAATGGAAGGATTTCAAGGAGGAGACCAGAACTAAACCAAAAATTTGACTTCCAATATCAAGACCTACATTTGCAAAAATATTTATAGCAGCCCTAGTCGTGGCGGCAAAATATTGGCAATTGAGAGGATGCCCATTAGTTGGAGAATGACAGAACAAACTGCAGAATATGAATGAAATGGAATACTATTGTATAATGAGAAATGATGAACAGGAAGATTTCAGGAAAACCTGGACTGACACAAACTGATGCAAAGTGAAATGAGTAGAACCAGGAAAATATTGTACAGATATCAGCAACATCCTGTGATGATCAACTGTGAATGACTCATCTCTTCTCAGCAACACAGTGATTTAAGACAAGTACGACTCATGAAGGAAAATGCTATCCATATCTAGATAAAGAACTGATGGATTTGCAATGAAGATTGAAGTATCTTTTTTCCACTTACTTTATTCCTTTCTCATTGTTTTTTTCCCTTTTGATCTGTTTCTTCTTCCACAACTGCGATGAAGATGGAAACTTATTGCATACGTTATGCACATGTATAAAGTATATCAAATTTCCTACCATTTTCAGAAGAGGGAGGAGAGGGAGCAAAGGAGGGAAAAAATTTGGAGCTCAGAATCTTGTAAAAATGAAGGCTAAATATTTTCTTGATATAAAATTGGGGGAAAAAAGTACTATTTAAAGCAAAAAAAAAAATTAAAATGTAGTGAGTTGATTTGTCATTATTTGTTCTTGATAAAACCATGGTGGGCTTATTATGGTCATTACTTTCTTTTTAAGATGTTCATTAACAATATATTTAATAATACATTTTAGGGGTTTTTTTTGAGGTGGCTTCTTATTGTTTGCAGAATCCACTGTTTTTCTTGTTTGTGTTTTAACGGGGACACCATTTGCCCTTCTTTCATACTCTGACACCTCTCCTATTTTTCATGACCTTTCAAAGGTCACTAACAATGCTTCATCATCTACTAGGGTTTTTTTTTCCTTTTTCTGATTTGTCTGAGTCTGGAATTCATCCAGGACAGCCTCCATGTAGGAGTTCTTTAATTATCTTTTTACTTATATATGAAAGTTTGTTGAGAACCTTCTTCGCCTTCTCTGCTCACAAGGAAAAGAAAGGCAGCTTCAAAATCAATGAAGTAAAGGAATTGGCCACCTAGTAGCTGCCCCATCTCCTCAAAGATGTGAACTTCTTGCATGAGAAGATGAAGAGTGTGGATGTGATCAGGATTCTGAATTCACGTTCCATAAATTTTGAATGTTGTTTGGGTAACTGGCCAAGGAGATGAGGGAAGAGAAGGCAGCAGAGATCTGGAAGTGAAATCAGCTTAGAGAAAAGGAGTGGGGGAGGGAAAGGAGCAGAGATGACCTATTTTCCCTGAATAAATTCTCCTTGAAATAAACAAAACAAAAAATAAAGTATGATTCAAAACAAAACGTAAGTGCAAAGAAGTTCACATAAAGTAGAGAGTATTTACTGCTAAATGAATCAACGTAACCTGGATGGAGTTCAAAAGACCTCCTCTGGACTCCATCCTTGGCCCTCTCCTAGTCAATGCTTTTGTTCTTTTCCTTGACCACAGAATCTCATAACTGAAAGAAACTTTAGGGGCCATCTATTCCTTCTACAAAAAAAGTTCACAAATGGTCAACAAATCATTGCTTAAAGATCTCTATTGAACTCTCTCCTTAAGGCAAGTCTTTCCAATTTAAGTTAAGAAATTTTATACTTCCTAGATTATATTATATTCAGTATAATACTCAACTTTGGCTTTAATGAGAAATTAACAACACGACTTAGAATTTAGCTTGCTCTAATGACCTTTTTTTTTTTTCAAGAAATGAGAATATAGAATTGCATTTTAAATGTTCTAGGTGAACTGTCTGGTCAAAGAAAGTCTATAGTAAGTCCTTATTTTAAAATTTAATGATGATCCCATACAGTTTATATCTATATAATAATGGTTGGTTACAAAATGCAACCACTTTTGAAATTAGGTCTGTGAAGGGCAGCTAGGTGGTACAATGGGTAGAGCACAAGCCCTGGAATCAGGAGGACCTGAATTCAAATTTAACCTCAGATATTTACTAGTTGTGTGACCTGCACCAGTCACTTAACTCCATTTGTCTCAAAAACATAAAAAAGAAGAAAGCAATTATGTCAGTGAGACACTCAGTGCATGCCTTATTTCTGTAGGTGGTTAGGTGATACAGAGACTAGAGCGTTGAGTTTGATAACAGAAAGACCTGAGTTCACCTCCTTTCTCAGATACTATGTGACCTGAGCAATTACTCTTTCAGCCATAGTTTCTGCATTTATAAAATGGGTATAATAGCAGTGTCTACCTTACAGGGTTGTTGTAGGGTTCAAAAGAATTAATAAATGTAAAGCAGTTCACAAATCTTCAAGGGAGATATAAATGCTAGCTCTTGTTAATAACATTTTTCAGGTAAGGAGATTGAGGCATAGAGGTGTTAAATGATTTTCCCCATGTCTTCTGACTCCAACTCCAGTGCTATTCCTATAGCATATAGGCTTTCTTCTTTTGTAAGTTTGATTTTTTTGCCTAATGAAGCAAGTTTTGCATATTAAATCTGATGGTTCAGGAATTTTTAGTCTCCATATAGAAGTTAACTGCTTTCATTATCCACACAGAGTTGAATTGGATAAAAATATGGAGATCATGTGATAAAGGTTGTGTTCATCCTTCATTTTCTAAAAGGACCATGACATGAGAGAAATGATGATGACTTGCACTTGACTTTGTTTTGACAGAGGGAGGGCTGTGCAAGGTCACCAGCCTCACTTTCTTCTCCTGAGTCATCTGAATCCAGTGACTAGATATTCATCAGGATGACTGAAGATGGCCCAGGATGCAATGGGAGACCTTGGCCTTTTAGCCTAAGGCCTTTTCAGGTACTCACTTAAAGTGAGGTAATGCCCATTTAGTGAATAGATGTCTTTTAAAGGTAGTCAAGGGGATGGCCCCTTTAATAGGAAAGGGAAGATAAATGGATAAATCTCTGTGGGAGGAGCAGGAGCCTCAGGGTTGTTGTTCTGAAGAGAAACTGTTACTATTGATATTCATTCTAAGCCAGAAGGGTCCAAAACCAGCCATTGAATGGAGGTTGGACGGGGACCCTTTGCTGTTCAATCCATGGCTTTCAGAGTGCATGGGGTCCAAGGTTTTAGGGAAGACAAGAAAGAAGGAAAGGAAGGAAAAGGAAAGTAAGGGAAGGGAAGCTAGCTGGGTCCCCATTGAGGCAGCCTGGTCTACTCACAGGTTGTGTTCATCCTTCACTTTCGAAGAGGACCATAACATCAGAGAAATGATGACATGATTTGCAATTGACTTTGTTTTCAGTGAGGGAGGGCTGTGCAAGGGCACCAGCCTCACTTTCTCCTCCAGAGCCATCTGAATTCAGTGATAAGATACTCATCAGAATGACTGGAGATAGCCCAGGATGCAAAGGGAGACCTTGGCCTTTTAGGATGAGGTCTTTTCAGGTATTCACTTAAAGTGACCTATGCCCATTCAATGAATAGGCCTCTTTAAAAGATAGTCAGGGGGATGGCTCCTTTAACAGAATTGTGGCACAGGGGGTAAGTACTGGACAAACTGGTTGCCACAGATAAGCTATGTGACCTCTAAGGTCCATTAGATTGATCATCTTTATGCTATTGGTCTATGATTATGTGTCCATCAAATTTGAAGATGACACAAAGCTGGTGAAGATTTTTAATATGGTAAATGATAGAATCAAGGTCTGAAATAACAATAGTTATTTATATAGTGCTTTAAAATTAGCAAAGTACATTATATATTTAAGCTCATTTAAGCCTCAGAACAATCCATTGAGATCAAATTTGAATTTGCATGTTTATATATTATATATATATGTATAATGAGTATCATTTTTCTATTTTGCTTATGACAACTGAGTATCAGAAAGGTCAAGTGATTTGCCCAATGTGATTACATGCAGTCATCCTCATTTTTCTCATTCCTCTCCCACTGGAACTTTGGACTCGGATCCTGGAGCTATTCTGGGATCTGATAGGTGAGCTTTTGCCTTGTCTTGCTTGGAACCGGTCCCCACACCACCTTTGAAGCACCATTTCCAAATCACACCACTCCTAATTTCTCCATATTTTCCATATCCTTCTTGATGTATTGCCTTCTCCATTAGAAAGAACCTCCTTGATGGCACAGACTACTTAACTTTTTTAGTTTTGTATACCCAGTGCTTAGCACATGGTAAGCACTTAATCAGCACTTCATTCATTCATTCATTCATTCATGTCAGAGGCAATATTAGAAACCTGGTCCCTGACTCCACTTGAATTATTGACTTTCAAAAATGATCTTGATAGCCTATGAGAATATTCCTAGACCAATAAGATGAAATTTAACAAGAATATATGTGTAGCCATACATTTTGGTGGTCTTCTGAAATTGCTGTGGTCAGAAAATCAGCCTCCACACATCCAACCATGGTGATGATCCTCTGAATATAGCTGAACAAGTCCTTAGGCAACAAACATCTAGTTTTAGTCCATTAACTGACCCAATTTTAAAAAGTCTTTCAACTTCCTAGGACCTATTATACTCTGTGTGTTTCTTTGTAGCTTTTGAGAATCCGGGGTTATTCTTATGACATGAAGATGCAGAGGAGCAGAACTTCATTAGAAAAAAGTGATCTCTTAGACATAAAAAAATCACGTGTTCATTAATTTATTCAATAAATAGTAAGTCCTTATTAGACAGAGGCACATAGAGGTTACGTAATTTGCCCATGTCACATAGCAAGCAACTGCCTGGGACAGGATTTGAATTCAGGTCTTTCTGGTTGCAAAAATTCCGTCTCATCCATTATGCCATGCTGTTTAAGGTAAACAAAAATAAAGTATATGAGTGGCAACATGATAGATTAAAAACACCCTGGACTGAAGATCTGGAGAATTGGTTGTTTCCAGTAATTAGTGATTGACCTTGGCAATACCCTTGACTTCTGTAAACCCCAGTTCCTTCATTTATAAAATGGAGAGTTAAAACTAGAACTTTTCTAGCTCTAGAATTTTCTGATTATAGTAGGCACCAATAAATGCTACTGAATGAATGAGTGAATGATTGTACTTTCCCCAAGGTCAAAATCTAGCTGAGGGAGAATTTATAAATGTGTGAAACAGATAATACTATAAAGCTAAATATTTATATTATGATTAATACATATATTAATACATATGATTAATACATATAATAGGTGCTGGAAGAGGACAGAAAAAAGAGATAAGCTATCCTTCCTGACTAAAACTAAATGAATTGGGTGTGGCTTGGTAGTGAGGAGAGAGGAGGAGAACATTGCAGAACATGAGAACATCATGAACTTGATTTTGGAGGTGAGAGAAAGTACATATGTTGATCTGGCCAGAGCTGAGGATTCATATTAAGAGTAGTGTGGGGAGGGTGGGGAAATTAGTTAGATAGATGCCTAAATTAGTGATTAAAGGGGTTTTGGGGATAAATCTGGTAAAGGCAGATTGTAGAGGACCTTTAAATGTTAGTCTAAGGAATTTAGCTTTCATCTTACTGACATTGTGGAGCTATTCAAGATTTTTTATTCCAGGAATGTCATGACAAAAGTAATATTTTAGAAAAACTAGTGTGATTGGCTTGATCAAGATGGATGGGAGAGAGGAGCAGCTAGGGACAAGGAAAGCACTTAAGGAAGCCTGCAGACCACTTAAAGAATTATTCAAGTGTGACACAAAAGTATCTCAGACCGGAATGGTGACATTAGTAATAAAGAGAAGGGAGTACTAACAAACATATTTTGGAAGAACAAAAAATTTAGACTTTTAAGAGAAATAGTGCAAAAAAAAAGTTGGAATGAAAAAAATTTAACATTACTAGGCTTCAAAGTATACTGTGAAGCAATAACTATCAAAACTACTTGGTACTGATTTAAATTGTGAAAAGTAGACCAGTTGAAAGGAGTAGATAAGTGAGAACCAGGACTCCCTCTTCTGTAAAAATCGCTTGGAAGACTGGAAGTGTCTTGGAAGAAATTAAGTTTAGAATAGCTTCTTTTGTTATTCAGTCATTTTTTTCAGTTATGTCAGACTTTGTGACCCCATTCTGCCATTTTCTTGGCAGAGATATTGAAGCAGTTTGACATTTGCTTCTCTAGCTCATTTTACAGATGAGGAAACTGAGGTAAACAGAGTTAAGTGACTTGCCCAGGGTCATACAGCTAGTAAGTGTCTGAGTCTAAACTTGAACTTAGGAAAATTAGTCTTCTTAACTCCAGGCTGGCACTCTATCCACTGCACCACCAGTTTCTTATACCATATAACAAAATAAACTCCAAATGAATGTCCAGCTTCAATGCAAAAAAATTAAATTGGAAAAAAAAGAAATGGAAGGAGTTTTATAACTATGACCAGGGAGAGAATTCATACCAACAAAGAAAATAAAGCTGATTATAAAAGACAAATTTGACAATTTTGATTATATATAAACAAAAACCATTTATTCAAAGAAATAAATGTAGATACAATAAGAATAGAAGCTGTCTAGTGGAAAAAGCTTTGTATAATATATCACTAATACTCAAGATGTGTTAGGGAATTGTCACAAATACAGAAGGCCAAGAGTCACTTTCCAATACATGTCATTAAAGAATTTAAATAGTTTTCAGAAAAATAATTTTAAACCATCAATGACCATATGAAAACATGCTCCAAAACACTCATGAAAATCCAAACATCTCTGAGTTTTTATATCACACCCAGCAAATGTCAAAGATGAAAAAAAAAATGGCAAGTTATTGTTGGATGACTATGGGAAGAGAGGTTTGTAGAGTAATAAGTTGGCCTAACTATTGTGGATACGTTGCAAAGAAGATGCTGACCTGCACTGATAATGGAAGTTTTCTCACCTGAGTTCCTTAGCATTGGTTAGAGTTCCATTGGTATAGCAGTTCCCTGTTTCAAGGAAATCATAAAGCTAGTTCTAGATAACAATTTATAATTATGTTAAAAAATCACTTAACTCATTGACTCAACATTTCTATGAATGGGCACATATTCAAAGGAGGTAAAGGTGAGAAAAAATATTTCAATATATACAGAAATATTTATAGCACAACATTTTATGGTAGTAAGAACTAAAAAAAAGAAATTGAAAAAATGTAGAAAAGGCATTTTTTAAAAATTAAGAGGACAGAGCAGAGATGAGAGATATTGAAGAACTGATAGAATTTGGTAATTAGATGTATAGAATGAAGGAAAGGGAAGTGTCAAACATGATCCAGATTTTTCATATTGAATAACTGTTTTATTGTATTTCTATTATTAGCACTATGGATGTTATGAGTGGGAGCCAATTTTGTGAGAGGAAATGACACATTTAACAACCCTGTGGTTGTCTTCTGAAGCTCTATGTAAATCATAAGTCACCACACAAATGTCTGGCATGGATTCCCATGATGTCAGAGATTTAGAAGTTGGAGGGTGTTTTTTCCAGAAAAATGGGGGTCTCCAAAGACACTGACTTTTATTAAGTAGACCTGAGATGGGTATGGATAAGAGTTGGATATAAAGAGCTAACAATAGGGAAGAGTTTGTTCCTAGGGTGATAATTGTGATGAGGAAAGTATGTAAAATATCTCTCATATCCATTCCTTGTTCTCTATTCTTTCTGCCAGCATAAACTCCAGGCCAGTCAGTCCTTTATCACCTCTTTCAGATATCCTCTAATAACATACTGACTGGTCTTTCTCCCTCTAGTCTTTCCAGTCTATTCTTTATAAAACCTCCAAAATAATCTTTAATATGTTACTCCATTGTTCAAGAACCTTCTATGGTTCCCTATTACCTCTTGGATCAAATGCAAAGTTTTTAACTGATACCTAAAACACTTAGCAATTTTAATCCAACCTACACATGTAGGCTCATTTCATATAATCCTCCTCTACATTCCAGTTTTTACCCTATGTTGATCTGCCATCTTTCACCTTTATGTAGTTATGCAGATCTTCTTCCTTGAATGAAATGCCCAACTCTCTAGCTCCTCTTCCTTAAAGGTTCAGTTCTGGTATTACATCCTCTCTGAGGCCAGTTAGAGTTTATCTACCCTTTCTCAAATTTTCTCAGGGCTATCCATCTTGACATCTTGTGGTATTGTACACCATGGCCCAGTGAATTCAAACAAGGCAGTCTCTAGGCTCAAATGTTGCTAAGGTCCAGCTTGGATAGCTTTATCTCAGTGAGATCAGGTAGGCAGCTAGATTACAGAATGCAAATACTTTGCAACAGTGAAGAAGAGGGCAGGAAAGATACTATTATGGTACCTACAATGGAAGTGAAGATGTATATAAAAGATAGAATTTTACTATGTTAGTATTGGATGAGTAGTCTTGAGGTGGTGTTTGACAAGGAATAATTAAAATCATATGTATTCAAGCTAGAAGGATGACTGTCAAGCATAAGGAGATAGAGATTTAAGATGGGCAGAGACCTTTAGTAGTAGAGTTAGGAATGGAGTAATAAGGTCACTGATACCTTTCAGCATTACTCAGAAGTAATTCCTTCACAAGAAAGGAAGAATGAAGAAGAAGCAGCTTCCTTTAGAAGGTTAATGAATGTCCTTCCCAGGGAACCTTATTTCAAGAAGGTCTATAAGTTGGCAAGAGATGGCAAATGACTAGATTGAGAGGGGGAGGGGAAGTAAAGAGGCAGTGGAAATATCAAAATTTTGAACCTCAATGACTGGAAGAATGGAGGATTTCTTTATAGAAATGGGACATTTAGGAAGAATTGGAAGTTCCAGGTTTAAAATAATGAGTTCTCTTCTTGACATGATAGTCAATCACATTTCTGAAGTGTCTGAGGCATGTAAAGCACTGGGGATAGAAAAAGAGGCAAAAGACAATCCCTGTCCTCAAGTGATTCACAGTCCCTTGGATTTGAGATGCCTATATGAAATTCAGATAGAGATGTCCAAAAGAGTTAGTGATGTGGGACTAAAGATGCTCTATTGGGAGTCATCTCTAGGGAGACGATAACTGAACCAATGAGAATTAATGAAACTACTGAGTGATAGAGTATAGGGAGAGAGAAAGAGAGAAGAAAAGAAGGTCTATGACAGCACTGGATCACACCCACATATGTGGATCATGGCCTATGATTCCACGAGATAGACTGCGAAGGAACAATAGGGGGAGAACCAGAACAAAGCAGTGTCACAAAGACCCAAAGAAGAGAAAATATCCAAGAAGGAGTGATCAGCAGTATCAACTGCTGCAGAACTATCAAAAAGGATGAAGCCTGAGAAAGGACAATTGGATTTAGGAATCAGAAGACCATTTATTATCTTGTAGAGAGCAGTTTCAGTGGAGTAGAGGGGAGGGAGGGGACAAAGGCAAGATTGCAATGGATTGAGGAGTGGAAATAGTGAATGTACATGACTTTTTTTTTTCTGGGAGCTTGACTATGAAAGAAAGAGGTGGCACAGAATAATAGCTTGAGGAGATGAAAGTTTTTCAAGGATAGAGAGATCTGAGTATGTTTACAGGCAGCAGGAAAGGAGTCAAGGGAAACTGAAAGATCTGAAATTGCAAAGCGGAGAGGAAATGATCTAAAGGCCAACTGGAGGAACTGGGACCAGAGAGGAACTGGGACAAGCAAAGGATTAAGCTTTAGCAAGGAAAAGGGCAACCACTATCTGAAAGATTGAAAAGAAGGAAGAAACAACGAGGGATGCCACTGAGAGAATTTGAGGTGTAGACTGAGGAGAAATGGGATTTCATGGCAGATGGCCTCAATTTTTTTTAGCAAAGCATGAGGCAAGGTCCTCCTCTGAAAAGGGTAGCGATAACTTGAGGACAGGGAGAAGGTTTGGTACAAACACCACAGTAATATGATAGAGAAGTTTCAACCTAGGAAGAACAAAAGGATTGTATTACAACTGCAAGGACTTGGTATGATTAGATTATGCAAATTTAAGGTGGATCCAGTCAGCATAGTAATGTAGCTTCTTTTAGTGGTATTCAATATTCACTGGAGCAAAGAAGGCATTGGGTTGTGGGTAATTCAGATTTGGAGCTGGTCAAGGATGAATGATGATAGGACAAGGGCTCAAAGAACTCAAAAGTAGAGGATAATATAATAGTGATCCATTTAACTACAACATAGCTTCATGATTCTCAGTGGAAGAAAGTGAAGTCAGAGCAGGGGTGATAGACATGGGAAGTAGGGTTGTGTGATTGGAGGCTACAGGGAGGATGGAGAATAGATTTATGAGTCAATGGTGGAAGTGTTAAGGGGGTTATGGTCAGATGAGGAATTTCACAATTCTTATGGAGATCAAAATGTTAGAATTCTGCTCAATGTTCAGTTGCATGAATTAATTTTATTTCCCTTAAAACTTGCTGATTTGGGTCTGGATTTAAAAAACATTGTCAAGTCTGCATGTTTCTATAGGGGAATAGGGGAACCCATGAAATAGTAGCCTACCTGCTAGCCTGTCTTATGATACTATTTGTGAGTAATTGGAAGGAACTAGGGAGTTGACCTGTGTCAAAGAGACAATGAAATCTGGACCCAGACGGTTAAAGTAGCTCTTGCCTAACATCATAGGACTGAAGCTCCCCCTATCTTGAATCTTCAAATATGGCACCCAGAAGAGAAGTAGGGATTCTCAAAGTTTACTTCACAGCTTTTTTTGAACTAACAGTCAGAGAGCAAACTTGGTAATTTATTTTTTTTTAAAACAGCCTTTGATATTTTCTTATAGTGGTACTTTGTGAATTCACCAAGTCTTGTTCATTTCTCATTCCCGTTGACATGATTATATCCAATCTTGCTTTCTCATTGTCCATGCACCTCCATTCCCCCTCACCCTTCCACCTCTGACAAACTGGACCATGAAAACCTATTTGAAATGCCAATGTGATGGGGTACCTTTTATTGTGATCCTTAAATACTTTAAGGTTAGAGATAAATTTTTTTACACATGTTCATTTAGGGCTGTATGAGATATACTGTCCTGTGGTACATCTAGGGGAATTCAAATTTACCTTCTCTTCCCTTTCATTCTTCCATGAGCTTATTGTCAATTTTGATTCCTTTTCATGCTACAACCTGAGATTTAATAAGCTTCAAACTGATTTTTTTGTGTGTATGTCTTTCCAGATTATTCAGACTTATGAGAGTGCAAAAGAAAGCCATTGGTAACATTTTCTATACTCACTTGTCTCTGTGCTGAATAATTGAAAATAGTTTGCTTAATAGCCTTACTTGTCCAAAAATTATTAAAGTTAATGGGAGAAGTATGCTAAAAGAATTCTTTTGAATTGAATATTTTCTGGAAAAAATTGACAGAATTCTTTATAAACTACATTTTCCTATTTTTTCTATAATTTAATCTTAGCTTTGGTCAGTATTCACTTTTTGCTTTTAATATTTTTGAAATTAAGTTTAAAATAGAAAGTCATCATATATGATACAATGAACTTGAACTTTAAGTCAAGGGAGGCAGGATGCTCTAGGGATAAAAAAGTAGTTGCCCTTAGATTCAGAGGATTTGAGCTACCTTTGATGCTTACTACCTTTGTGACTTTGAGCAGGTCATTTAATTTTTCTGGGTTTCCTTGCCATTATGATGACCTCTGTGGTCTCTTTCAGTTCTAAACTTATGGTCCTATGAATTTATTGTACGGTGACTTTCAAAATTGTAAAGAGTATGATTAATTTCTTTTCACTGAAAAGAATCTTGGGGATAGTTTTTCAATGCTATCCAGTATACTACTTCTTAAAGATGTAGTCTAAACAATTTTACTTTTCAATGGTGAAATACTGCAATTATTGTAAAGTGGAAATATTAAGCTTATTTAAAATTTTCATAGGCCTTGTTTTACGGAGGTTGGGACCTTTAAACATAGGTTTAGACAGAGTATCATATGCAACTTGACAGAACATGATAGTACATGTCCTTGGTGGAACATTAAAATTTTAATTACAAAACATGGCTCAAGGTAATGCTTTCTGAATAAAGTTGCCAGACACTCCACCCTGTCTCGCCCTATGATTACTGTATATTTCGCATCCAGTAACCACTTGTACTCTGATTCAGGGTTGTGTTCAAAGAAATGTATCCTGTAAGAAAAAGGAAAAATAAACCATCTTTGCTCAGCATAAACAAAGGCAAATGATTGTAGGTGCACCAGTATATATCACAATAAAATGGGTAAAACAAGATACAGTGTACATGTGAGTGTCCTTAAGTCTGGGTGTGGTTCATGGTGTTGTTTTCACAACGAAAGACTAAGGTATCTGGACTTGTGGTTTCATCAGTTCAGGGAACTTCCAGTTGTGGAAACTCCCTCCCTAAATACAGATAAATGGCAATTCCTGTAATTGACATTTGGGGAAAATTAATTGGGACACTGAGAGTTTTAAATGACTTACTTCATAGTCATGAAGCTACAATGTATCAGGGCAGGACTTGAACCCAGATCTTCTGATACCAGGACTGACCTATTCTCTAGTCTCTACCATATTTTCTCTTGGTGTTAGTCACAATGAATTTTAAACTTACAGCGCTAACAATAGTTCTTCAATGTTGAATGGGAAAGTATTTCTATTTTTTAAAGTGACATTTTCTCAAGATCTCAGCATTCAAACAGTTTGAATGGTAGACTATTTTGGAGGTCATTTTTCCTTTACTATGCCTCCTAAGTCAGGCCCTTTTCCATTTTCATTGCTACCTAGTCCTATCTCTTATCATTTCACATCTGGATTGCTGCTACAGCTTCTCAGCTGTACTGCTTCTTTCTAAGTCTTCTCTTCCTTAATCTACTTTGCTCACAACTGCTTGCTCAGTATTTAGACAACATTTCAATATGGCATTTTCAGGACTTAAACTGACCCCCTAAAGGTTATCAGATCAAATATAAACTCACTAGACCTGGATTCCAGACTTGCTTCTTCTCTCTCTTCATCATCTTCATCTTCTTCTTCCTCTTCTGCCTCTTCTTCTTTCTCTTCTTCTTCTTAGTGAGTAGCCCAAGGTCGCATAGCTAGTAAGCATCTGAGGCCAGATTTGAGCTCAGGTCTTTCTGCCTCCGGGGCTGGTGCTCTATTGTACCACCTCGCTGCCCTCTTTGCTTCTGGACATTTGCTACCTTTGTGATCTTTCAGTGCATGAGACAACTTTCTAAACCTAAAGATTACAGACAAATTGCTGATTGGTATAGGTGCAGGGAATTTCTACATAGGAAGTTCCCTATACCAATATAAATATAGATCTGAACCAAAAGAGGAAAAACAAAACAAAACAAAAGTGTCTCAAACCCTCTAACCTCAGCATTCAAAGACCTTCCATCACTTACCCTCTTCAAATCTATTGAACTTCTTTTATGATTCTCCATTTGACCCCTCCATGTGATCTTGGCTGGACTTTTCACCATGCCTATACTTGTCTTCCTTGTCCTACACCCTGGGTCTTTGTGTTATTTCCATAGTCTGCATTACCTTCCAGTTTACCTCTCCATTAGTATATTGATGGGGCAAAAGTCGCCATGCAACTGAAGAACAAAATAGGAACATATTCAATTGACATCTATAGGTAAGTAGAATTGTCTGGCATCATATCTTAGATTTTCTTTGTGTTAAATTTGCTGTGAAGTATCTTAAGGTTTGCAAAATGCTATACATGCATTATCTACTTTGATCCTCATAGCAACTTTGAAATGTTATGGTTATTATTTCCATTTGAAAAATGAGAAAAATTATGCTCTGAAAACTTGTCATTTGGTCTCGTTAGTTCCAAGACCAGCATTTTATCCATTATAGCATGCTGCCTCTTGTAATGAATGAATCCAACTCTATATGGACTTTTACATCATATTATGTAGGTGTATACGTGTATATATACATATATGTGTATATATATAGATATGCTAAAGTTCATACATATACATGTATACACATGTTTATAAATATACATACATATGTGTGTATGTATATTTCAAGTTCTGACTCAAGACTGAACTCTGAGTTCCCTCAGCTTATGGCATCCAATACGTGCTTGAGTTTATTTTTTAAGGGTTTTTTTGTATCTGGTTAGATATCATATATTTGAGCTAACGTTTAAAAAAGGAATAGCTGGCAGACTCATTATGACTTCTATTTTCAGTTAAGAACATTTACTTCTTATACCTTAAATCCTCTTAGTTGAAGAATATCACTGCTTGTGCTATTGGTAAAGGAAATTAAGCTTAAATTTTACAGGGGACTGTGAATTGCTCATGCCTTGAAGTTTCTAACACCCTTATCCCCAATATCCAATTTAAGAGAAAAATGTCCTGCAAGGTGGCATCAGGGAAATGTATAACAGGAACATAAGATGGAATGATCCCAGAGTATGCATAAAGGATGACAAAAAAGAATGCACCACTGGTACTTTCCCTACGTTCAGGATAAAGCAAGAAAGGCCTCTTACATGGTGGATGAATCTGAGAGGGTACCTTTAAGGAATGATGAGGACAGGAGTCCACACATAGGTAGACTGGCTGGGTAGACTGCCATCTGCATTGTTGGTGGGAAATTCTAAATCTGTGAGATCACAGGTCCATTTAAATATTGAGTATGCAGAGATTCTGATAGCACTGCCATTCACTGGAATAGAAAAGTATAGGCATGAGGGTTCATCTTATCCTTGCCCAGAAACAGAGCCAAGCAACAGACTTTGTGACTGTTTAATGAAGATGAAACAATGTAAAGTATCTGGTTGACTACTCACAGGGACAAGTTGACCTTTGACAGCTAGCATATATATAATGCTTTAAAGTTTACAAATCACTTTATGTTCATTATTTATGTCCATCTATGTCCATTATGTTCCCTGATGTTACAATGACCCTATGAGAGAGGTCCTGTTACTATTCTCATTTTACAGATAAGGAAACTGAAGTTCACAGAGATTAAGGGACTCACATAGCCAATGAGTGAGGCAGGGTTTGAATCTCTGCATTTCCTACTGAAAGTCCAACACTCTACTCATTCTGCTACACTGCCATGTCCTAGTGCCATGAATAAAGAGAAAAATTGGGAGAGAACATAAAAAACTCAGGGTAAAAGACTGGCAGAATTGGAAGCAAAGTGGTAGAAATACAGATACTAAACTGGGAGGGACCTTAGAGGTGAAAGGATCATTGCACTAGACCTGTTCAGGACCTGAGAGATCATCTATTCAATCCCTCTAATTTTACAAATGAGAGAAATGAAGCCAAGGGAGTTTAAGTGACTTCTCTAAGATCACAGAGGTAGTTAATTTCAGAGCCTGGAACAAAATTCAGTCCTGGTCAAGATGAGTCTGCTCTTCCTGTGTCTTCTGTGACTGCCCTTCTTATGTCAATGAATATTTTTTGTCATAATGGAAAGAGAGGTCAGGTCTTGGCATCAGGAAGACTTAGGATCCAGTGCCACCTCTGAAGAGTACTGGCTAAGTGACCCTAGGCAAACCATGTAAAATCTCAGTGCCAAAGGTAACTTCCTTTTTTTTAGCTAGCTACTTTATTTTAGTCTTAACATTCATTTCCACTAGATTTTGAGTTTCCCATTTTCTCCCATCTCTCCCCTCCCCTTACCCCATGATGGCATGCATTCTGATTATCCCTTCTTCCAGTCTGTCCTCCCCTCTATTCTCCCACTCCTCTCTTCCCCCCTCACTTTCTTGTAGGGAAAGAGAGATTTCTATACTTCATTGCCTGTACATCAAAGGCAACTTTCTGAGATGCCAATTTGGAAAACATTTGCCAATCTGCATTGGTAGAGGGGGCTTCCACTCTGGTCAGCTATACCTTAAGAAGCCAATATGGAGAGAGAATGTGAAAACTATGAGCAAGACATTGTTCTAGGTGCTAGGGGAGGGACAAAGAAGGGACTTGGAAACTTTCTGTTTCAATTTCTTTATTTTACAAATAAGAAAACTGAGAGGAGAGAAGTAAAATACTTTGCTCAAGTAACAAGTGGGAAAACCAAGATTCAAACCCAGGACCTTTGATTCCAAATCCAATGTTATTGTCACTTGCTCCATTAATGATTGAAAATTATTTTATATACACTATTTTTTCTTTTTTCCTGTTAGCATATGAGTATTGGTTTAAACGAAAAGAAAAAAGTTTTCAATATAAAAAAACCCTATATAATAGTAAATTATAAGGAGAGACACTTTTGAAGTCAAAATAAAAGATGCTGACAATTTTTTAAATTGAACTTTGTCCTTTAACACTCACATAAATTCAAGCAACAATGAAAAAAAAAGCCCTTTACATGTATTGGTCTAGTATTTTGATTTCCCATCCAATTTCTTCTTCACATATATTGTTTATGGCATTGCTCTCTTGCTTTTCCTTTTTTGATATCATCACCAGCCCTGCAGGATAAGATAGGGATGTACTTTCCTTTTTAGAAGACGTTTACAATTATAATTAGCCCTTGGAACAAGTTACTATATAATGTAAACATAGAGTCCTGTTTATTCTGGGTGACATTTTTGTTATGATTAAGAATACAATAGTGACTTCAACTAGAATATATACATAAATTGAAATCAATTAATCAGCATAACTTCAATATAACCATAATTGAATTAATGTAATATGAAATTTCATAGCATAGAATTTCATATGTAGACAAAATAATTAGAGATGACACATATTGACTAATATAACCTCATATGTTATCCAGTTTTCTTTTTCTTTCATCTCACCAATAACTTTTTCATCCTGGAGAAATCTCCACCCTAATGGCACACTCTTCTGGTTGGGGATCACCAGTTTGGGACACTATTTCAGGAGGGTCTCCAGCAATACTCATCCTCACTCCCTACCCTTCCTTTCTTTCCCCTAACCAATGGTTGTCTTTCTCTTTAAATTGTCAACTCTGTGAGGGCAAGGGCTGTCTTGTTTGTTTATACTTGTTTCCTAAGTCCTTAGCACAGTGCTTGCCACATAGTTATCATATGTATGTACATACATATATATATATATATATATATATATATATATATATATATATATATATACATTCATATCACTCTTTTCTATATATCTCTCTGCCTTTCTTATTCTCTCTCTGTATCTCTGTATCTTTCTCTCTCTCTCTCTCTGTATCTCTGTCTTTGTGTGTTTCAGACATGTTTTGGAATAGTTCTTAGAATTAGCAAGTTCTGGACTTGCTCCAATTTTTTGATGTCCTTCTTAAAATGTGGTGTCCAGAATAAGGCACTGTGGACAGAAATTTATCAGGATGTGTTTTGTGTGAAATTTTTTTAACTTTACCTCCCTCGTTAGATTATGAGCTCATTGAGAGTCAAGACTATCTTTTGTCTTTCTTTATATCCCTAGAACTTAGCATAGTACCTGGCAAAAATCTTTTGCTTCCAGGGGCGGAACCAAGATGGTGGAGTAGAAAGAACCTGTGGAAGCTCCCCCACATAGCCCATAAAATATCTGTAAAAAATGACTCTAAGCAAATTCTAGAGCAGTAGAAGCCACAAAACAATGGAGTGAAGGAGATTTCCAGTCCAGGACAGCCTGGAGGACTGATAGGAAAGATCTGTCGCTCCCAGCATGGAACAGCGCCCAGTGTGAGCCACATGGCATGGCAGGGACAGGACCTAGAACAGGCTTCAGGGAGTCACCAGCAGCATCAGTTCCCAGATTGCTGAACCAATGACACCACAGATAGCTTCAAAGGTCTGTGGGAGGGCTCCTTCAGTCAGGAGAGGAGAGAGCAGTCTGGACCACTAAGCAGCCACTGCAGCTGCAGCATCCATTTTTAGAGCCCTTCAACTAAAACCCCTGGAGGAATTGAGCAGCTGATCTGAATCTCAGCCCTGAGCATGGCTCTGGGATGAGGAGGAGCACTGGCTGGCATGGTGGAGCTGGAGGTTGTTGTAGAGAGGGAATTCTATTGTTCACAGACTCTGGGCAGAGAAGTTTTTGGTTGCTCACAGACTAGTTGTGCAGGCCAGAAGAGGAATAAACTCTTCTCCCTTGATTGTGCCACTTACAGGTCCCCAGAGTATACTCTCCTCCTGACAAAGGACTCAAAAGTCAAGTAACTGGCTAGGAAAGTGTCCCAAAAAGGGAAAAATTAAGACTATAGAAGGTTACTTCCTTGGTGAACAGGTATTTTCTTTCATTTTTTCAGATGGGGAAGAACAATGCATACCATCAGAGGAAGTCAAGGCTTCCAGAGCCTCCAAAACAAATATGCAATGGTCTCAAACCATGGGAGACCTCAAAAAGGATTTTGAAAATCAAGTAAGAGAGGTGGAGGAAAAATTGTGAAGAGAAATGAGAGTGATATAGGAAAATCAAGAAAAGCAAGACAACAGCTTGCTAAAGGAGACCCCCCCCAAAAATGCTGAAGAAAACAACACTTTTAAAAATAGGCTAACTTAACTGGTAAAAGATGTCCCAAAAGCCAATGAGTAGAGGAATGCTTTAAAAAGCAGAATTAGCCAAATGGAAAATGAGTTTCAAAAGCTCACTAAAAAAATAGTTCTTTAAAAATTAGAATGGAGCAGATGGAAGCTAATGACTTTATGAGAAAACAAGAAATTACAAAACAAAACCAAAAGAATGAAAAAATAGAAGATAATGTAAAATATCTCATTGTAAAAACAACTAACCTGGAAAATAGATCCAGGAGAGACAATTTTAAAATTATGGGACTACTTGAAAACCATGACCAAAAAAAGAGCCTAGGCATCATCTTTCATGAAATCATCAAGGAAAACTGCCCTGATATTCTAGAACCAGAGCACAAAATAAGTATTGAAAGAATCCCCCTATCACCTCCTGAAAGGGATCCAAAAAGAGAAACTCCTAGGAATATTGCAGCCAAATTCCAGAGTTTCCAGGTCAAGGAGAAAATATTGCAAGCAGCCAGAAAGAAACAATTCCAGTATTGTGGAAATACAATCAGGATAACACAAGATCTAGCAGCTTCTACATTAAGGGATCTAAGGACTTGGAATATGATATTCCAGAAGTCAAAGGAATTAGGATTAAAACCAAGAATCACCTACCCAATAAAACTGAGTATAATACTTCAGGGGGAAAAAATGGTCATTCAACAAAATAGAGGACTTTCAAACATTCTTGATGAAAAGACCAGAACTGAATAGAAAATTTGAGTTTCAAATACAAGGATCAAGAGAAGGATGAAAAGGCAAACAGGAAAGAAAAATCATAAGGGACTTATTAAAGTTGAACTGTTTACATTCCTACATGGAAAGATAATTTGTAACTCGAGACTTTTTTCAGTATTTGGATAGTTGGAAGGATTATAGACATACGTATAGAGAGAAAGCACAGGGTGAGTTGAATAAGAAGGGATGATATCTAAAAAAAATAAAATGAAGGAGAGAGGAATATATTGGGAGGAGAAAGGGAGAAATGAAATGGGGCAAATTACCTCGCATAAAAGAGGCAAAAACCAGCTTTTTCAATGGAGGAGAAAAGGGAGGAGGTGAGAGGGAAAAAGTGAAGCTTACTCTTTCCCCATTTGGCTTAAGGAGGGAATAACATACTTACTCAATTTGGTAAGAAAATCTATCTTACACTACAGGAAAGTAGGGGAGAAGGGGACAAGTGGGATGGGGGGATAATAGAAGGGAGGGCAAATGGGAGGAGGGAGTAATTATAAGTAAACACTTTTGGGGAAGGACAATGTCAAAAGAGAGTAGAATAAATGGGGGCAGGATAGGATGAAGGGAAATATAGTTAGTCTTACACAACATGACTATTATGGAAGTCTTTTGCAAAACTACACGTATATAGATTATATTGAGTTGCTTGCCTTTTCAAAGGTGATGGGTGGGGAGGGAAGAAGGGAGAGAAGTTGGAACTTGGAGTTTTAGGAAGGAATGTTGAGAATTGTTTTTCCATGTAACTGGGAAATAAGAAATACGAGTAAAGGGGTATAAAAATATATCTTGCCCTACAACAAAAGAGAGAAGATGGGGATAAGGGAAGGGAGGGGTGTGATAGAAGGGAAAGCATATTGAGGAAAGGGGTAATCAGAATGCAAGGTGTTATGGTGTGGGGGAAGGTGAGAGATGGGGAGAAAATTTGGAACTCAAAAATTTGTGGAAATGAATGTTGAAAACTAAAAATAAATAAATGAACATTTTAAAAAAGAATTCTTGCTTCCTCACCTCACATTGTAGAACCCCTGGCTCTCCTCCCATCTCAATTCAAGTACCATCTTCTACATGAGACTTTTTCTTATGTTTCCCCCTCTTTAGTTCTTTGTGCTCCCTTCCTCCCAAATTATTTAGTATATATTTTTGCATTTACTTACCTATTTGTACATTTCTTCTTTATTCCCAGGAGATTTTTTTGTTTTTGTATTCCAAGCATTTAGAGTGGTTCCTGGTGCAGAGTTGTTGTTTTTCATTTTTTTCAGTCATGTCTGATTCTTTGTGATTCCATTTAGGATTTTCTTGGCAAAGACATTGGAGTGCTTTGCCATTTCCTTCTTTAGCTCATTTTACAGATGTGGAAACTGAGACAAAGTTGGCCAAGGTCACAGTGTCTGAGGCTAGATTTGAACTCAGGAAGATTAATCTTCCTGATTCTAGACCTAGCACTATATCTATTGTGCCATCTAGGCTGCTCCACTAAGCACAGAGTACCACTTACTAAAGGCTTGTGTAATTGAATTGACCATAGTGGACCAAGGTGGGATAATAACCTCCCTTGCTACTAGAATGTTGAGTATTTTGATACCAAAGTTAGAGGATGGAGTCAAGATGGCAGAATGAAAGGTTACAATCAAATCCTCTCCTACAAAATCATCACAGAAAAACACCAAACAGAATTCTGAGTGGAATGCCCCAAAAGTTACAGTGAACCATTTTGTTAGCCCATGGAAGTTTAGTAAGACACAAAAAGAGGTCTCTGGTTGTGGTTGGCTGAGAGTTCAGTACCATGTGTTAGAAATGGCACCAGCTGTGCTATTGAAGTAGTGCCCAGAGATAGTAAGGGCAATGAGCACTTGGTCAGAAAGAGATCCTAGGGGACCCCTGTACAAGCATTGAGAGTGGGATTTTGTGCTATTTAGCAGCTCTGTTATTCAGTTCTAGATCATGGTTCCAAGGTAATCTTTTACCCATTGCCCAGATCAAGGTGACAGTTCCAGGGTGAAGAGAAGCCGTCATAATGATGAAGGAATTGAAGACAGAAATTTAGACCATCTATCTCTTATTTCTTCCTCCCCTACCAATCCTTGCCAAGGTGAACAGAACCCAACTCTAAGATAAAATTAAAAGTCAATAAAGCAATAGGAAAAATAATCACATAACAAAAAAATAACCTGACCATAAAAAACTACTATGGTGACAGGGAAGATCAAGACACAAACATAGAAGAAAGACAATTACTTGAAAACATCTACAAGTAATGCCTCAAAGAAAAATGTAACTTTTTCACAAGCCCAACAAGGATTCCTAGAAGAGCTAAAGAAAGAGATTTTTAAAAAAGAATATGTGTTTTAAAAATCAGATGCTGAATTTAAAGTGATCAACATGAAACTAGGAATAATGCATGTCTCAATAAATTTAGCTCTGTTGGCTTCTTGTTTTGACCTCTACAAATCTCTCTTTGGCCATCTTTTGATACCAATTCCTTCCAGCACCTAGCAAGGTAATATCAGTACCCAACTGGAAAGGAGTGCTGTAACAACTCATTGCATGCTTGAAGATTTATTTGATTCCACCAATACTTCATAGTTCACCAATACTTCAAAACTGTAGAACTTCAAGAATCTGTGATTTTGTCAGTATAGGTGCTTCCACCACTCATACAACCTGAAAACTCATGAAAATTTAGCTTATGATGTCCAAAAGGCCAAAAAAATGTATTGCTCTTGAACTGTATTTTCCAGTATATTTTTCCACTATTCACCTTTGCAATAAAGTCATCCAATAGTAAAGTACATGCTGTTTCATTTGGAGTGGGGGGTGCTGTCAAGTTCAATGCAGGCTATCCCTGCCTCCTCAACCTTTACAACCTTATTTTTGGCACATATGCTAAAATTATTTTCATAGTGATCAGAATTGTACATGTCCACAAGAAATTTTTTTTGTATAATTAAAATAATTCTACTTCCTCCTCCTCCTCATACTGTTAATTGTAGAACTGTTATATGCATTCCTCATTGTTTTTCCTCACCTATTAGGATTTTATTTGCAGTGGCTTCTGTTATGTAGAAATGCATCAATTCAATTCGACAAAAATTTATAAAGTGCCTAATACATGAAGTATGCTTGGGACCACCAAGACAAAAATGAGAGTCCCATCGCTCAGTAATAACTAACATTTACATGGCAGTTCAAAGTTTGCAAAGGGTTTTATATATGCTCTGTCATTTTCTCCTTCCTCAATCCTGTGAATTAAACTCTCATATCCCTATTTTACAGATGAAAAAATTGAGTTAGAAAAGTTAATTGACTTGCTCAGGATCACCTAGCTAGTGAGTATCTGAGGTGGGATTTTAACTCAGGTCTTCCTCATCCCGAACTAACATTCTATCCACTAGGATATTCTAGCTGCTTCCAGGTATGTCCTACATTTTGTTTGGGGAGAAAAAAATGGGAAGTAAGAACAATACAAAATATATACAAAACAAATGAAATATATTTTTTTCTGGAGTAGTAGGGAGCATTATCAGCCCTGGGAAACAAGAAAGACCTCATTTGGAAGTTGGCCATTTGGGTTGAGCCTTGAAGGAGGGTAGGCATTCATAGGCAACAACCACTTTCCCCTTTCAAATTCTGGCTAAGTGCTAGTACTCAGATATGATCGGTTTTTTCTCTGGGAATTGAATTTCACCGTTGTCTGTTATCCATGTCTTTTGCCTTACCAAAAAAAAGAATATGATATGACTTTCTTCATTGCTGACCATCTGTACAACAGCACCTTTGCTACAGGTCTATTTGTTATATCATAAAGGCAGCTGGTTAACAAATTTGTTCTCTAGTGCTTTTCCAAGTTCTGGATTGCACAAACACAATAACCTTGGAAAAAGTGCCTCATGAGTTCTTTTTTTCCCCTTCTCATATAATCAGATTTGCATGGTGCACTGCCAGGACTCTTCTGTGTGTTTTTAAGAGATCTTACAAAACAAAAAACAAGTACAGTATCCGTTCATCAGTTGGACTTCACCTTGAGAAGGATTTCCATTGTTACAAAGGGAAACATGTTATTGCAATTCACCTGCAATGACTTCAGTTTCTACATGGTTGTAAGAACACTTTCATGTGGCTATTTGTAAGTACTTTACAGTGCTGGGGCAGCATGGCAGGATGCCATAGACCAATGAAGTCGTTCGGCTGCAAGAAAATTGCACAAATGTTGCTTTGTGTCTTAATCATTTAGGGATATACTGTTCACGCCCTAATCATTTAATATAAGGGCAGGACTAGCCCCAGGCAAATTGATTAAGTGGAAATTTGCAGCTTCCATTCCTCTTTTGTATATCCTGACCCCATTGTGCCTAGTAGAGTCATGCTGCTCATGGCCACTGCAGGCCTGTCACTTTTTTTACCAATGTGCTGCAGAATTATCACCTCCTTCTCTTGTACCCAAATTCCCATTCCCTTCATGTTCATTTCACAGCTAGTAGTAAAGGAAGAGAGTTTTTAAATAGGAATACTGGAATATGTAAAGATCTGTGATTTCACTGGCATTAAGACCTCCCTATGGTAGTCAGTCTATGACTTAGTGTATCAGTGTTAGAGAGTTGTCTGAAGCAAGCAGAAATTTTAGAGATCTGGTCAGTTACATTGATGATAAGTATGAAGGGCAGAATTTGAGCTCAGGTGTTCCCTATGCCAAGCCTAGCACTCTCTCTATTAACACAGGGTTCTCAACCCGTTTTATGTCATAGACTCTGACAATCTGGGTAACATTGTAACATCTTCCCAGAAAAAATGTCTTTAAATGTATAAAATACAATACAGAGTATTGTTATTGATTATTATACTATTATTATGATATACAGTATCATAATGTTATTATAATATGCAATAAATAAGATATTTTTTGAAAAGTTCATGAACCTTAGTGTACATAATAACTTGTATATGGTCTCCCACTTGAGAATATGAGTTCCTTAAGAGGAAGGGCTATGTTCTGGTCTTTCTTTGTATCCGCAGCATTCAGCACAGTGCCAGGAACCTAGCAAGTACTTATTAATGTTTGTTGACTGACATTTAGACTAACTGGATAGCTACCAAGTAGTCATCGGTTGATTACACAATCTTATGACCAATATGGATTATATTTTTGACTACTTCCTTTCTTTTTTTCTCCCTTAAGGGAAATGGTGACAGGCTGCACCCCTACCTGTTTGTCTATTACCATTTAAAGCTCAATTGATCAATTTTCCCTTAAGCACTTTCTTTCTCATACAAATGTATATCCTTTTAAATCTCTTCCCCTTTTCTTCTCTTATCAAAAGTTTTATTGTTAAAGAGAAAAGTGAGCTGTTAAACAAATATCTAATGGCTCCTATAATTTCATGATTTAAAATTTCATTGACATAGGTAGCTCATCAATCCAAGACAGAGCTTCTATGAATCTTTAAGGCTAAAAAGAAATAAAAACCTTGTAATAAATATTCATAGTCAAGCAAAACAAATTCCCACATTGACCATGTCCAAAACTGTATGTCTCTTTCTGCATAAGGAGTCCATTAAGAAAGGCTGAAAGGGACAGTTTTAGAGAATCCTGGGAAGACATGCATGAATTAATGCAGAGTGAAATGGGCAGAACCAGGACAATTTGTATAAAAACAACATTGTACCAACAGCTTGGAAAGACTCCGGAGGAATAATGATGAAGAACGTCATTGATCTCCTGACATTAACTTTTAAAGCCCTTGATAATTTTCTTTTTTGGTCTCAGAGTTTCCTCAGATGAGTTTCCTCATTTGTAAAGTGAGGGGGTTTTTCAAGATTGTTTCTGAGGTCTTCCAGTTCTGGATCTATGAATCATTAATAACTCAACATAATTTTTTCTGTTCTGTTTATTTATTATGAGGAGGAAGGTTTGGGGGAGGCTTTTTCCCAGAAGAGTGTCTTTAGCTTAGGGCTCAAGTGAACCAAATTTAGTCTTGAAGGCAGCCTTACTCCTAGAGGGTGGGATCAAGTTTTTTTTTTTCACATCCTCTGATTCATTATGTTTCAACTCTGGAGACTTGAGAAAAAAATATTTTAAGTAAAATTTAGATGTGTTTCATATCTAGAGTGTCCAGTAAAGGGAATAAAAGTGTCCACTCTCAGAAAATTACTCACTGTACAAAGTAATATGTTATCAAGTATTTTTTAGTATTTATTTAGTATTTAATTTTCTCCCACTTACATTTAAACAACAATTTTTAATATCTATTTTTAAAACTTTGAATTCCAAATTCTTTCCTTTCTTCCCTCCTCACCCTTGCCCCCATTGAGAAGGTAAACAATTCCATGTAGGTTATATATGTGTAGTCATGAAAAACATATCCATAATAGCCATATTGTGAAAGAAAACAGATTGGAAAAAACTCAAGAAAAATAAAGCGGGAAAAAAACCCCAGAAGTTGCTTCAATGTGTATTCAGACACCACCAGTTCTTTCTCTGGGGATGGATAGCATTTTTCATCCTAAGTCCCTTTCAGAGTTGTCATGGATCGTTATATTACTGAGAATAGCCAAGTAGATATCAAGTATTTTGATATCCATTTATTTCATTGACTGCAAAAGAAATACATGCTCATAAGTTCACTTTAATTGTTTAAAACATAAACTATAAACCATTACTCTATTATACTCTCCCAGGATATAGGTAAGATTCCTGGGAGACTTGTGGGTCCATTGAACAGATTTCACTTTCACCTAAGTTTGTACTGTCTGAGCAAAAATTCAAACATTCAGGTCTTCTGCTTAGCTAGTTTGTCTTGGGTTTTCACATTCTAGAATGATTCCATCAATGGTCATCTCTTCCTCTGAGAAATATCAGTTTCATACAGCACCTCCTACTACTGGTCAGCACCTAGGAATTCCCAGTATCTTGAACTCCTAACATAGTCATCAAGACTAGAAACATCATCTCTAAGGATCACTCTTTGTTTACCTGTGCTCAGGGAAAGAAATGCAAAGAGGCAGCCCAGGACTTGAAGTTTTGACTTGGACTCACAGAGACAAGTTCATGTTCTCTCTATGCCATATGCATGAAACAAATATGGATGCAATTGGAGAAGGAAGAAGGAAAGAAATTCTCTCCTGTCACCCTATAAAAATTCCAGGGACAATTCGGAGTGACCTTCTCAGAAGAAGATACAGACAGACAGACAGAAACAGAGAGACACAGACAGACAGACTCTGTGTTCTCCTTTTAAAGCCTACTACTTCCAGGTTCAAATCTGTAGTTTAGAAAAAGTTCCATAAATATTAGAAAATCTCTTCATCATCTGGTCGTTTCCTGTATCACTTCAGTCTTTGCCCACCTTACTGCCCTCCATGTACTCTACAAGCAGTCACATTGACTTCCTTGTGGATCGTTACACGTATAAGTCAGTTCTTTCAATTTTGAGCTGGGGGAATTTGTCATTCCCCATGCTTGGAATGATCATTCTCCATATCTCACCTCCCAAGTTCCCAGGCTTCCTTTAAGTCCCATCTTTTTCAAGAAATCTTTCCTGGTTCTCCTTAATCTCAGGGCCTTTTCTTGAGTCTACTCTCAGTTTATCCTACATGTATCTTATTTGTATGTAATTCTTTGCATGCTGTTTCCCCTAAGAGCTGGCACTGTAGTTTTTTTTTTAATTTTTCTTATATATCTCCAGGACTTAGTACAATGACTGATACATTGTAGGCACTTAATAAATAGTAACTGAATCTCAGTTTCTTCATCTGTAAAATGAGGATGATGATACCATTTACATTTAAGGCTATTGTGGGGAAGGAGTCATATAACTATGTGCTTTTATGTATAATTGGGCAGCCAAGTGGCATAGTGGATAGAATGCTGGGCCAAGAGTCAGGAAGATTCATCTTTCTGAGTTCAAGTCTAGGTCCAGACACTTATTTACCTGGGCAAGTCACTTTACCTTGTCTGCCTCAGTTTCTTCATCTGTAAAATGAGTTGGAGAAGGAAATGGCAAACCACCCTGGTATCTTTGCCAAGAAAATCCCAAATGGGGTCAAGAAGAGTCAGACATGACTGAAGTCTGACTATATACGCAGTATGTTAGTTATTCCATAAAACACATGGTCTAGATTCTGCATAAGACATTTACCAATTAATTTCAATACAATTCAACAAATATACCCAACTGAACTATGCCATGTAATTTTTTCTTTTCATCTATTATCCCGAAAAAGATTCATTTTACAGTGTGTTCAGTTCAGTTCAACAAGTGTTTTTATTATGTCAAGGAATTGTATTAATCTGGGGATTCAAAGACACAGCCAAAATAACCTTGCTCTCAGGGAGCTTAAATTCTCTGAAAAGGGGGAAAATAATGGATCAAAACACTTGGAGAGTGCATTTACACAGTTTTCACACACACACGTACACACACACACACACACACACACACACTGTTTGTGGGGACATCATTGGTCTCTTTCCCTGAAATAGACCTCATGTGAAAACAAAAATAAAACAGAAAAAAAAGAAAAATTCAGTTGAGAAAAACACTATGGTGGCATTTGATTTATAATTAGCATTCCATCTCAAAAATCTCACACGGTAAGTTCCATATGCTTGATTTATCTATTTGTGAAGTTCTGAGTTAATCCTACTGGGATTCATCTGCAGCTGTGGATACAGGAAGTGTAGATGTGCCAAAGTTCGAGATGAGCTGGCTTAAACCATCACATGTGGCTACACTGGGTGTTGCAGCATGCCATAACTTAGGGAAGAGGGAAATACTCTTTAAGGCACATGTTTTTTCCCTGAGAGTATTGTACAGTGATAAAACTTTTATGACATGTTCATATATATATATATATATATATATATATATATATATATATATACATAGATATATATATATGAACATGTCATAAATATATATATATATATTTTTTGGAGGGGTGCGGTTTGAGATGTGTGAATTCAGTATGCTGCTTGTGGTCCACTGAGTCTCTATAGAATATGGCTTGAAGAAACAAGTACACATCTTTTTCATTGGAAGGAGTCAGTGTTTGCTTTGAAGGTCATGTCATATTCACAGACATGGAAGCCATAATCAAGTGCGGTCATGCTTTGATGCTTATGGAAATTTTTCTAGCTATATTGTAAGAGTTCTATTCTTTAGGTCCCCATGGGTTATCTCATACTGGACTCTCCTGAAAATTCCTCCTTTTGGCAAGAGATGGGTATGAACCAGAGTAAGTGATTTCTGTATTCTTTGAAGGGAAAACTGAACTCTTAAAGAGTAGGAGTCAGCACTGTATATAATTGCTTAGAAGTAAAATACGAAAGAATTACACAGAAGTTAGCAGCTTCTTTTTAGACTTACCTCCTGATCTTCAGTCATGTCTCATGTCTTAGTCACATAAATTCCTGATGTGGGAGTGTTTGTGGAAAAAAATATGCACTCCCTTTCCTCCTTCACCTCTGTCTCAGATGCCAAATTGACTCTTTCAATGCCAACTTTTAGTTCATCAGCACAGTCTTGCTCTTCTGTCCTGTTATCTCTCTCTTCTAGCCTCTGGTTTTTGTCCCTTCAATTTTGTGTTAATGTAATCTTTCATTTGGATCTTTTAAATTTAAAGGCTTTTAGGCATTTCTAGTTTTTATTAGAAAAACATTATTTTAAAACTTCCAAATTTGTTTATATTTATGCCTTACTGCATTGCTATAAGGATCAAATCAAATTAAAAATATGAAAATTTTTTATAAATGTAAACTAGTTTTTCTCACTCTCTGTCTCCAAGGATCTTCTAAGATGAAAAGATTACTTTAAGTTCCTTCTAGCTCTAGGTTCTCTACGTTAATCTTTTAAACTGTTTCCTCCCTGCTCTTCACCTCTAAATTTTCTTTGTGTGGCATCCAAAACCCCACTACTGTTCCTGTCTATGGCATTCAAGGTCAAGTCAACAAGCATTTCTTAAGCACGTGCCATGTACCAGGCACCATCCTAAGCCCTGGAAGAACAGTTACTAGCAGAAAGAAAGCTATTTCCTGTCCTCATGGGTGAAAACAGCACATAAAAGGAAGCTGAAAAGGTGTGGGAGAGAAGGTGAAATGAAGGTACCAGTAGGGGCGTGGTAGAGTCAAGAGTGCAATCTTGAGAAGAATGAAGACCGAGCTGACCTGGGTGTCATTGTCCTTAAAATAGAGGATTTGGGAGGAGGCAGCCCACCAGAGGGAGAGGCCAGAGGCTCTGAGAATGCTTCCAGCATGTCAAGTCCAAGGATGAGGAGAGCTTTCAGGGTGAAGTAGTTTCTCAGGCATTATAGAGAAAGTCTGGAGAGTTAGGAAAGAAATGGAGTGGTTATTTACTTTCTCAAACTACAGATAGCTCACAAACCATTTTTTTCTATTAAATCTACTAAAATAAGCCAGAATAAAGTGCATGACATTTTAGTAAAGCAAAAGATCACAGTAGCATAGCTTTAGAGTTGGATAGATCCTTAGAGATCATAAGGTTATATAATAATAGATTTAGAACTGGATGGGAATTCACAAGTAAACAGTACACATCTTTTTCATTAGAAGAAGTCAGTGTTTGCTTTGAAGGTCATATCATATTCACAGACATGGAAGCCATGTTAAGGAAAGAGTCTCCAAGAGGTTAAGTGACTTGCATAGGGTCACATAGCCATTAAGTATGTGAGATAGGATTTGAATTCAGGATTTCCTGACTCCAAGTCTAATACTTTATCTAGTCTAATACTCTGAGTTTTCCAATGAAATGGGAGACCCAGAGAATCATTTACTTAAGCAGAATGCAAGGTTGATTGGCAGTGGTGGTTGTCCCTTGTTCTCAGAGAAGAGCAGAATGACATCACTATGTTAGAGTCGAGTTACAATATGTCTGACTATGGCTGATCAGACCAATATGAGCTTGGAATGTTCTGCCGCAGATCCACAGATGGGGCATGAATAGTCCATGTGAAACTTTTGGGGTGGATTCTCTGAATTTGTGCACCTTGTGTTTCTTTTGAGTAATTTCAATTCTACTTTGCTCATACAGCAGAGCACCTTCTTTGATGAGAGCACACCATGATGGGTGGTCCCATGCCACTGTCTCCGCAGTCATGCAGTCAATTCCTTGAGAGCGTCCTTGGATTGTTTCTTCTGACCACCATATGAGAGTTGGCCTTGCGTGAGTTCTCCATAAAATAGTTTTTTAAGCATACATGCATTTGGCATTTGAACAAGATGACCAACCCATCAGAGGTATACTCTCTGCAGTAGAGTTTGAATGCTTGGCAGTTTAGTTCTATAAAGAACCTCTGTGTCTGGTACCTTATCCTGTCTGAATATCTTCAGAATCTTCCTAAGGCAATTCAAATTTTCCTGGCATGACCCTGGTCTACAGTCCAAGTTTCTTTTTTCTTTTCTTTTTTTTTAATTAATTAATTAATTTTTAGTTTTCAACATTCATTTCCACAAGATGTTGAGTTCCAAATTTTCTCCCCATCTCTCCCCTCCATCCACCCTAAGATAATATTCGTTCTGATAACCCCTTCCCCCAACCTGCCCTCCCTTCTCTCATCCCCTTCCTCTCTATTTTCTTGTAGGACAAGCTAGATTTCCATATTCCATTGTCCACTACCTTATTTCCCAGTTGCATGTAAAAATAATTTTTAACATTCATTCTTACAACTTTGAGTTCCAGCTTCTCTCCCTTCCTCCCTCCCCACTCACCCCCCACCGAGAAGGCAAACAATTCAACATAGATCATATATGTGTAGTTATGCAAAATATTTCCATAATAGTCATGTTGTGAAAAACTATATTTCCTTCTATCCCATCCTACCCTTCATTTATTCTATTCTCTCTTTTGACCCTATCCCTACTCAAAAGTGTTTACTTATAATTACCCCCTCCTCCCATTTGCCCTCCCTTATATCATCCCCGCTACTTTCATGTAGTGTAAGATAGATTTTCATACCAAATTGAGTTTGCATGTAATTCTCTCATTAGGCCAAATGTGATGAGATTAAGATTCACTCTTTGCCTCTCACCTCCCCCGCTACTCTCCTCCACTGAAAAAACTTTTTCTTGCCTCTTTAATGTCAGAGATAATTTATCCCATTCTTTTTCTCCCTTTCTCCTGCCAATATATTCCTCTCTCACCCCTTAATTTTATTTTTTTTCTTTATCATTCCTTCCTATTCAACTCACCCTGTGCCCTCTGTATATACGGATATAATCCCTCCAAATACCCTAATGCTGAGAAGAGTCTCATGAGTAACAAGTATTATCTTTCCATACAGGAATGTAAACAGTTCAACTTTAGTAAGTTCCTTATGATTTCTCTTTCTTGTTTACCTTTTCATGCTTGAATTTGAAAATCAAATTTTCTATTCAGCACTGGTCTTTTCATCAAGAATGCTTGAAAGTCCTCTATTTCACTGAATGACCATTTCCCCCCCTGAAGTATTATACTCAATTTTCCTGGTGATTCTTGGCTTTAATCTTAGCTCCTTTGACTTCTAGAATATCATATTCCAAGCCCTGAGATCCCTTAATGTAGAAGTTGCTAGACCTTGTGTTATCTTGATTGTGATTCAACAATACTTGAATTGTTTCTTTATGGCTGTTTGTAAGATTTTCTCCTTGACTTGGGAGCACTAGAATTTGGCTACAATATTTGTAGGAGTTTTCCTTTTGGGGTCTTTCAGGAGGTGATAGGTGGATTCTTTCAGTATCTATTTTGCCCTGTGGTTCTCTAATATCAGCAATTTTCCTTGATAATTTCTTGAAAGATGGTATCTAGGCTCTATTTCTGATCATGGCTTTCACGTAGCCCAAGAATTTTTAAATTGTCTCTCTTGGGTCTATTTTCCATGTCAGTTGTTTTTCCAATGAGACATTTCATATTACCTTCTATTTTTTCATTCCTTTGGTTTTGTTTTATAATTTCTTGATTTTTCATAAAGTCATCTTCCATCTGCTCCATTCTAATCTTTAAGGAATTATTTTCTTTAGTGAGCTTTTGGTTCTCCTTTTCCATCTGGCCATTTCTGCTTTTTAAAATATTATTCTCTTCATTGTCTTTTTGGATTTCTCTTGCTGTTTGGGTTAATCTATTTTTTAAAGTGCTATTTTCTTCAGCATTTTTTGGGTCTCCTTGAGCAAGCAGTTGATTCATTTTTCATGACTTTCTTGCTTCACTCTCATTTCTCTTCTCAAATTTTATTCTACTTCTCTTACTTGATTTTCAAAATCTTTTTTGAGCTCTTCCAAGGCCTGAGACTGATTCATATTTTTCTTGGAAGCTTTGGACAGAGGAGTTTTGACTTTGTTGTCTTCTTCTGTTTGTATATTTTGATTTCCCTTGTCACCACAGAAAGATTCCATAGTTTGATTCTTTTCCCCAGTGTTTGCTCATTTCCTCAGCCATTTACTTGATTTTTGGGCTCTTTGTCAAGATAGTTCTCTGCTTCCAATAGGGGTGAGGGGTGATATACTATCAGTCAGTGCTCAATCCCCCCACAATCTGTGGGCCTAGAGCTCCAAAACGCTTGCTGCTGCTCCTGCCACTTCCCTTGCCTCTGGTGCTGCTGTGGCTGCCACAGGTTTCTCCACCCCCTCTGCCATCCTGGGACTGGGGCTGGACCACCCTATTCTCTCACATAGGTCCCACAGGTTTTTTCCACTGACCTTCCAATTTGTCCTCAGCATTTTGGGGTCGTAAAATCTAGAAATCAACACAGGTGCCAGAGATTCAGTCTCCCCCAACCACCCCCAGGCCTGCTCAGGTCCCAACTGTGTTGGCTCAGCCCAAGCTGGACTGCACTCTGCTCCCACCACACCACGATACACACTTCCCATTGACCTTCCAGGTTGTCTTGGGCTGGAAATTTGTTTCACTCTGTCATTCTGTGAGTTTTGTAGCTCCAGAATTTGTTTAGAGTTATTTTTTACGTGTTTTTGTCTGGGCTTAGGGAACAATCTCTAGCTAATCCATGCTTTTACTCCACCATCTTGGATTCACTCCTACTATTTAAGTTTCACAGACATACAACTATGAGGTCAGCTATGTAGACCTTCAGTTCAGTAATCAGTCTAATACCTCTTCTCTTCCACACTTTCCTTTGGAGCCTCCAAAATACTGAGCTAGCTCTGGCAATGCATGTGTCAACCTCATTGTCAATGTGTACATCCCTGGAAAGTATACTGCCAATGGAAGTGAATTGCAAGGTAAATAACAATGAATTAGATTGAGGAATAAGAGTTCTTATCAACCATTTTTCAATGACTATTTCTTAGGTCTTTAGAGATGAGAGGCATCAAGTTCATTTCCCCATCATGCCTTCCTGTCTTCAACACTATTGCAGAGGGACACAAGCAATCTCTCTCACTTTTTCTATCACTTTCTGCTGTTTTATTAAAATATATATGTATATATATATTATGTATTTTAGTTTTTAACATCCACTTTTACAAGATTTTGAGTTCCAAATTTTTTCCCCTCCTGGAGGGCATGCAGTCTGATATAGGCTATGCATGTACAATCTTATTAAGCATATTTCCACATTATTGGGAATCAGAACAAACAGAAAAAACCATGAAAAAACCAACAACAAAAGAGAAAGTAGTATGCTTTGATTTGCATTTAGACTCCATAGTTCTTTTTTGGAATGTGGGTAGCATTTTCCATCATGAATCTTTTGGAATTATCTTAAATCATTGTATTGCTGAGAAGAGCTAAGTCTATTAAAGTTGGTCATTGCACAAGGTTGCTCTTACTGTGTACAATATTCTCCTGGTCTGGCTCACTTCACTCAGTTCATGTAAGTCTTTCCAAGTTTTTCTGAAATCTGCTTGCTCCTCATTTCTTATGGAACAATAATATTCCATTACATTCCTGTAGTACAACTTGTTCAGTCATTCCCCTATTGATGGGGATCACATTAATTTCCAATTCTTTTCTGCTAGATTTTATTGATATTATATAGCTTTTAAAACTACAACCTATATTTTCAGCCTTCTTGGACATCATTCCTCTTTCTACACTTCAAGATCCAGCCAAACTTGCATGTTTTTATTCTTCACAAATGACATTTTCCTATCTCTGTGCCTTTGTCCTGGATGCCTTCTTTCCTCACCTCTGCTTCATTGAGTCCCCCTTTCTTTCAAGATCCAAGTTTAGGCCCCTTCTTCTACATAAAACCTCTCCTGATCCCCTCATTTACTAAGTACCCTCCCTTCTACCGACCTTGAATATTTAATTACTCTTTATGTTTGTATTTATCAAAATTATTTATGCTATATATATATTTTGTATATCCTAGTCTCCCTCATAAGAGTGCAAACTCGTTGTGAATAGGAATTGGGTGTTTTTGTATTTATATTCTTAGTGCCTAGAGACACATATTAAATACTTGTTAATCAATTGACTAATATAGTATTAACACTTTAAACAAACTAAGCCATTCCCTAGTAATGTTCTTCCATAGATTCTCCAAAATGGATCATTTTGACATAATCAGTCAATCAAAAAGCATTAAGTATCTGCTATGTTCCAGGCACTATTTTAGTTGGAAATATAAAGTCAAAAGTGAAATAGTTTCTGCCCTCCAGGAGCTTATATTCTATCAGGAGAGACAAGATGCATATATCAAATAAGATATGGAAAAAATAAACATGAAGTGGTTCATTTTTTTTTTTTGGAGAAGTTAGCAGCTGGGGAAAAGAAAGAAAAGGGTCTATGTAGAAGGTGGTTCTTGAACTGAATTTTTAAAGAAACAAGAGGCTCTGAGAAGGAGAAGTAAGGATTTCCTAGATACTTTCCTTTGGGTCTTTTTCTCTTCTGTTTATATCAATGAAGTATACTAGTGCTGCCTCATTTGTTATTCTTTATTCTTTACTCATGACTTGCCCACCTTCATTATCAATTGTATCTTTCTTTGATGATATCTCCCACAAAATGTACTCTGTAGTCTCAATAAGGTGCGACGGTGACCTTAAGTACGTTCCTGAAGGCTGTACAAGAGGATCATGACATCTGGCAAACTCCAGTAAGCTAGAAAAGCTTTAATTTTGGTCTTAGTAACAGGTTAAGTCTCCTTTCTGAGGAAAAGCCTCAGTTGTCCTTGTAATCAGGAAGACCTGGGTTAGTATCCTAACTCCTTGGATGTGACTCTAGACAAGTCATTTAACCTTTTTTATTCTAAATTTCCTCATCTGTAAAATGAGGGCACTTACCTCCTTGGGTTGTTAGAAGGATTTACACACTTTACATACGTAAAGTACTTTGCAAACCTTAAGGAGCTATATAAATTTTAGCTGTCACTACCAAGAGCAGCATAACTAGATAATGAACAGTTTGGCTGTGACAACTCATGAAACAAAGATAACGTTTCAATTGCCTGCAATCCAGTGTGGTACTCCTCTTTTGCTTCCAGATGGTAGTATAATAAAACAGAGGAAAAGGGGGCAAAAGGGTCTAAGAATCACAGTTTTTAAACCCTATATAAATATTGACTTAATTTCAATTACCTTACCAATAGCTGAATTTCAAATGAATATTTTAGGACATTATTTAAATATGATTTCTTCTGTACAGTCTGGAGGGGAGCAAAAGTATGGCAGAGTGGATAGCAAGCTTACCTCAGTTAGGAATACCCAGGTTCAAATCCTTTTTCTAATATAAACTGGCTGTGTGAACCTGGGCAAGTTGCTTAATCTCATAGGACCATATATAATTCTCTAAGACTATAAACTGCAGAGAAAGTATCCACCTGTACTAGTAGAGAGAGTTTGCTCAAAATCCCAGGTCCAGTATCTATCTCCCTTTTGGATGAATACTCAACCTTGAAATTCTGATGGCATCTGAAAGATATTAAAAATAGAAATTAATGAAATGCAGAAAACATAAAAGTGAAATCTAGTCAATAGTGTGGAATACAAATGGTAAATAAGGTTGTAAGGTTGCTTCCAGATTTATGTAAATTGAGTAAAGTTGACAATATACTTTTTTTTTGTTTATTTGTTGCATAACTACACACAACAACAACAAAAAAAGAAAACCATAGGGACTTATTAACAGTTCCAAATCATTGAACTATATTTGGATTAAGCTACCAAAATAGCAAAGCCCTGATAACTCCCAGTGTGAGCAAAGACTTCAGAGACCTGTAAGTTTTCTTTGATATTCAGCAGCAAAGAGCCCTTTGAAATAACTTTTTATCCTTACTTATTTTGGAGATACAGCTGGCTCATTATCCACATGTGGCAGAACAGGAAGTTCTATTTCCTTAGCACTTTGCCACTTAGTTATTCAAGAGGGAGTGTGAAAACATGTTTGTAAAAGGATGGGAATCCCTGATTTTTCTGGCAGCTGAAATTAATTACCCAGTGGCAAAGGGTTCCATCTTTCCTTTGTACATGGCTAGGTAAATACATTGACTTAAAATTAAATGTTTTCCTTATGTTTTTAATTTGTAGTTACTTGAGCAAGGCAAACATTAAAATCCAAAGTAGTTTTTTTTTAATACTGTTCACAGTGAAACCATTGATAGAGAAATAAAGACAACACTATGTGGCAACAATAATCAAGTGAAATGGTTGGTTGTTGTCCTTCGTTCTCAAAGACAACCAAAATGACACCATTATGATAAAGTCAAGTTTCAATGTATCTGACTGTGGCTGATCAGGTCATTACGAGGTCAGAATGACCTGCTACAGATTGGGCACAGATAGTCCATGTGAATATTTGGGATGGATGCTCTAAATTTGCTCATCCTATGTTTCCTATGAGCTGTTTTAATTCTGCTTTGCTCATAGAGCACAGTAACTTCTCTGATGTGGTCGTGCCATGGGTCCTGTGCTAGTGTCTCCCATGTCACACAATCAATTTCAAAGTTCGTGAGAGAGACCTTGAGAGCATCCTTGTATTGCTTCTTCTGACCACCATGTGATTGACTGCCATGTCAAAATCTCTATAAAATAATCTTTTTGGCAAGCGTACATTTTGCATTTGAACAACGTGTCCAGCCCATTGGAGTTTCACTCTCTGAAGCATAGTTTGAATGCTTGGCAGTTTAGTTCAAGTAAGGACCTCAGTGTCTGGTACCTTATTCTGCCAGGTGATCTTCAGAATCTTCCTAAGACAACTCAGATGGAAGTGATTCAGTTTCCTGGCATGGTGCTATTCAAATACAGTATGCAATGGTGATAGATAGAAATTGTTGTTGAGTCATTTCAGTTGTTTCCGACTGTTTGTGACCCCTTTTGGTGTTTTCTTGGCAAAGCTTGTTTGCCATTTCCTTTTCCAGCTCATTTTATATATGAAGAACTGAGGCAAACTGAGCTGAGTGACTTGCCCAGGGTCATACAACTAGTAAGTGTCTGAGGTTGGATTTTAACTCAGGTCTTCCTGACTGCAGGGCTCATGCTCTATCCACTGTGTGATCTAGCCATGCAGTAGTAAGGCAGGAAGGAAGGGAGGAATAGAGAAAGGGAGGGAGGAAGGGAAGGAGGGAGGGAGGAAGACAGACAGACAGGTAGGTAGATAGATAGATGAATGGATGGATGGATGGATGTTTTTATTAAGTGCTTACTACAAATCAAGCTTTGTGGGATAAAAATACAAACAAGCAAGTCAGCCCTCAAGGAGCTTACAATCCAATGGAAAAAGACAACATAAAGGGAGAATTGAAATGATAGGGTACCTGAGTCTGGTATGAAGATAGTCAAGAAATGTTGTAGCGGTCTGGTTCTGGGCAAAATGAGGTAGAAAACTCACCTATTTTTCTCATTTTCATCTTGTTTGAAGTTCAGAGACTTTTGGAACAAATTGCTACCCAGCTATTATTCTTTAATCTATTTATTAATAGTACTTATCTCCCCCTCCAGTTACATGTCAAGAAAATTTTTAGCATTCATTTTTACAAGATTTTGAGTTCCAATTTTTTCTTCCTTCCTCTCCTCCTCTCTTTTGAAAATGGCAGGCAGTTTGATATAGTTTATACATGTGCTATCATATAAAAAAAGTTCCATATTAGTCACAGTTGTGAAAGAAGAAAGAACTATGAGAAAGAATATGTAAATGAAAAGGTATGCTTTTATCCACATTCAGAGTCCATCAATTCTTTATCTGGATGTGGATAGCATTTTCCTTCTTGAGTCCTTTGTACTTGCCTTGGATCATTGCTGAGAAGAGTTGAGTCATTTAGAGCTGATCATCACACATTGTTTCTGGTACTATGTAAAATGTTTTCCTGGTTCTGCTCATTTCACTTTGTATCAGTTCAGACAAGTCTTTCCAGGATTTTCTGAAATTTGCCTGTTCATCACATCTTATTGCACAACATTCACATACCACAGCTTGGTATCCCCGATTGATTATTTTTCTTTTATATTTACTATTCTATGTACTATTGAACAAATGGATAAAATATCTGCTTTTTTGTAGTTATGTATAAAAATACTGGAATGTAAGCTTAACATCTGCAGGCTCATATGAAGGCATCCTTGATACATCTGCAATAGCAGATGGGATAATCAAATGCTACCTACTCCATCATCTCCCTTACATGATTTTATTTCTTTAGCTATGTCTCTGTATTTTGAAAACTTTTTGTTCCATATTAACCATATAACTGATATGGTAAGACCATAAATGTTATAAACATTAAATGTTTATAAACATATAAATAAACATAAACATATAAAGGTTGTCCTTAAATTTCATGGATGAGTTGTGATTTTAGGCAACAGGTTGTTGCTATAATGATCTAATTCTAATATAGCTTTTTGGGTCAAATTCTCAAGAAAACTTTGACACTCATATTTGCAGTATAGGGATTTATTAATTGTCAGTCCATGAAAAATAGCAAGGTTCTGGTGAATAATTCCAGCCACCAGGTCATGTTTGGCCAGGTATTTTACAGGTGCTAAATTTTTCACTAACAATTTCTACCACTTCCTTGCATAAATTATATTGATCACTAAATCTAGAGTCCATCAAAATAGCCTTCCTGTAACTTTTGGTGGCCATGATCTGGTCCTGATTTACCATCCTTAATTCCTCCATTTCCATAAACAAATCAGCGTTGGACATTTTTTTTATGGCACTTCTTGAAATATTGTTGGCTAAGTTCATGTCTAAGTTGCCTTAGAGGCCATGAGGGCCTTTTGATTCACTTTTCCATTTTATCATTTTGCTGACTTCACCCAGGAGCTACTTGTGTGGTGAGTTAACAAAATCATGTCACATTTAGAATCAGTTGAAAGAACGGGGTATGATTATCCAGAAGAAGTGAAGACTTAAGGGAAATGTGAGAGCTGCCCTAAAATATTTGAAGAAAGGTCATGGAGAAGAATGAAACTTGCTTTGCTTTTATTCAAAGGGGAGAATCAGAAGCAATGTATGCAAGCTACAAATAATCTGGTTTTCATGAGAAAAATAATTTTTCCCTAAGTTAGAGCTTTTGAAAAGTATAATATGCCTCTTTTAGTAGTTTGTGAGTTCTCCATCCCTGGAGGCCTTCACAGAGAGAAAAACTAAACTTGTTGGGAAGGGAACTAGGTGATTCAGATGAATAGTGTACTGGAGTTGGAAGCAGGAAGACCTGAGTTAAAATCCTGCCTCAGACACTTACTAGCCTTGTGACTCTGGTCAAATCAGTCAACCTAAATTTCCTCATTTAAAACACGAGAGATATAATAGGGTTATAGTGAGAATCAAATGAAATAACATGTGAAGAACTTGGAAAACCCTAAAGTGCTTTCTAAATGTATGATATTATCATAGGGTAAAAGGGATTTCTGTTCAGGTACAAGTAAGACGATGTTTGAAGTCCTTTCAAACTCTGAGATTCTATAATCCTCTTAGTATTTGTTATTTGTGGAAGTTGCACAAGAGAAAAATGTCATTTTTAAGAGCAAATAATTGGCTAGTATTAAAGCTCTTACCTTTTCCTTAGTTTCAAACATTCATAGAATCATTTTATTATTAACTTAATCTTACCCTTTGGCAAAAAAATGTTTTATTCTTGCATTAGGGTTTTTTTGAAAGACCAAAGTGATGCAATAGCTTAATGGTTGGAAGTTCATTTCTGCTGTGCTATGTCAGCAATTTTCCTCCCTAGAGTACATAATGAATCAAGGGTGAAATGGATTGCTCCACCGTAGGATGAATACATCTTACCCATATATTGACCAATTCTTGCACCTAGACTTGAATCTTAAGTGATAGCAGCTTCTCAACTAGACTCAGGGCCTTTTGAACTCAGAGGTACTTTATCATTTTTAGCATTATCATTATTTCTCAGAAGAAACCTTATTATTATCTTGATACAGAATTAACATATTTCTTTTTCATCCTAAGGCCAACCTGGTGGTGGAATTACCATATGGGTAATGCTGGGTATTCAGCACCACTGTCCTCAAGCCACTTGATGATGATGATGATGATGATGATGATGATGGTGAAGATGATGATGATGGTGATGATGATGATGGTGATGGTGATGAAGATGATGATGGTGATGATGATGGTGATGATGGTGATGGTGATGAAGATGATGGTGGTGATGATGATGATGGTGATGATGGTGATGGTGATGATGGTGATGATGGTGATGATGATGATGATGGCGATGATGATGATGGTGATGGTGATGAAGATGATGATGGTGATGATGATGATGGTGATGATGGTGATGATGATGATGATGGCGATGATGATGATGATGATGATGGTGATGATGATGAAGATGATGATGGTGATGATGATGAAGATGATGATGATGGTGATGAAGATGATGATGGTGATGATGATGATGGTGATGATGGTGATGATGATGATGATGGCGATGATGATGATGATGATGATGGTGATGATGATGAAGATGATGATGGTGATGATGATGAT
>CM053770.1:108163741-108181637 GCA_028658325.1 Potorous gilbertii
GATGATGATGGTGATGATGATGATGGTGATGGTGATGAAGATGATGATGGTGATGATGATGGTGATGATGGTGATGGTGATGAAGATGATGGTGGTGATGATGATGATGGTGATGATGGTGATGGTGATGATGGTGATGATGGTGATGATGATGAAGATGATGATGGTGATGATGATGAAGATGATGATGATGATGGTGATGAAGATGATGATGGTGATGATGATGATGGTGATGATGGTGATGATGATGATGATGATGATGAAGATGATGATAATAAATAGTGGTGGTGATGACCAGGTTGAGGATAAGTGACATTTCTACAGCACTGAAAGGCTTGTGAAATATTTAAACATTACCTATTATTGTTGTTATTGTTTTGTATACATTATTTTATTTGGTCCTCACCAAAACCCAGTGAGATAAGCATCACATACACCGTTATGCCTGTACTATTAGTATTAATGTGAACTAGAATTCAAAGAAATTAAGTAAAATGATCACAGAACTAGTGAGTGAGCATGTGAAGTAGAATTCAAATAGTGGTCTCCTTTGGCTGAGTTCAGTGTCATTTTCATTCCCCTACACAATCTCTTTCATTCTGTCAGAAGTTGGGTTCTCCCCAGAAAGTTCTTACTTTGAATCTTCCCCTCTACTTTTCAATGTTCATAGAAGAAGGAAGACCACTAACTGATTTGACTCCAAGGTGTCATGACACCTGCTTTTCCCCAGGTAAATAAAGGCCATAGATTAGAGATGTTTGGACACAACTGAATCGACTCATCCACAAAAACTGGAGATGTTAATTAAATAGAAAAGTGATTCTGTTTATTCTACTGAGTGCCTAGATTAATCTCCTATTTAACACCCAGAAAGGAAGCCTATCTCTAAAATGTATGTAATTAGTTATACTTCCAGTCTCACAGAGTTTCTATGAGGAAAATATTTTATAAATCTTAAGGTTCCATGGTTAGTGTGAGTTTTTGATGATGATCATGATGAATAAAGCTTGATTTATGGCTTTCTTATGCAGTTGTTTCATCTTATATTACATCTGTATTAACTGACATTTGTATACCAATTATCAGAAACATATTATTTTATCAGTGGAAATGACCTTAAAGAGACATCAACATCTGTTTTATTGCTGTACCTTAAGAATACAAGACATTTTTCCATTTGACTTGCAGCTGACTTCTTCCATATGTTATTTCCTCCATTAGAATGTCAACTCCCTGAAAGCAAGAATTGACTAACTTCTCAATTTGTATCCCCAGGGTTTGGCACAGTGCTTTTGGCATAATAAGTGCTTAATAAATACTTTCTTTCATTCATAAACTTTGCAAAATACATTGCATAATCTCACTTCAACCTTATACCAATTCTTTGAGGTAACTGTTATCCTTACTTTATAGATGGAAAAAGCAAAAATTGAAAAAGGTCAGATTACATGACTTGCCAATGGTCAAACAGCTAGGAAGTATGAGGAGTTAGATTTGAATTTAGGTCTTTCTGATTACAAGTCCCACATTCTAGCCTCTAAGTTACTGCCTCCTCTATCGGATGCCATATGCTGTGTGGAAAGCAACCTTGCTTTATTAATCTTTGTCTTAATCTAAGCACCAGGCATGATGGTACATTGAAAAAATTCTAAAATTAATAGTCACACAATCTGAAATGAATCCTGGTTTTGCCACTTATGCCTTAGACAAGTCCCATAACTTCTCCAGGCCTCTGTTTCCTGTCCTGTGAAATGAGAAGGTTGGATTCCATGATTCATAAATTCTCTGAGCTCTTAATCTATGATCCTTTGATTCTATTATAAAAACAGTAGGCATTTACTAAATGTTTATTGACAATAATATTAGTTCATGAAATCCTTGTCTAGTCACAGAACCCAACCCAGCACCATCATTTTGTCTGAATGGTCCTATTTCTGACTAAATTGGTTAGAAGAAAGAGCTGGCTGCCTTCGAGGTATGGTATCCCTACATAGAATAAACCAAGTTCAGGACTGATTGCCAAAATCTAGAACATCTGATTAGCAATCAATTAACAAGAATTAAACATACACATATATAATTTATTTAGATAAATAATTTATTTTATTTACATATTTTATTTATTCAGATTCTTAAAATGAGACATTTTATTTATTCAGATTACTTAATCTGAATGTCACAAAAATTGCCATCTTCCAAGCCCTACCATTTCTAAGCACAAAATAGAACAGAAAAAGATGATTGTGTGTGAAACATCAATTCTCTATTACATAGAAATTGCTTTTTAAAAAAGCATATAATAAACTTAACACATTACTTTCCAAGATGTTCTTATTTGTGTTTTCTTCTTACCTATCATCTATTCTTTTATGTACATTTAAAAAATGCTTATGTAGCCCTCTTATTTAGAAATTATGTTTTTTTAGTAATACTATTGCTATTGTCTTCTTCCTGCCCCAGGCTCCCCAAAGGAAAAAAAATGAAAAAAATCCCCATCATCTTTGTACCATATAAACATAGTAATCAGAGTGAATTCTACACTTCTAGTCCATCACCTCTCTTAGGAGGTGAGTAGTATGTTTTAACACCGGTCCTCTGGAACATGCCAAATACTGCTACATGCCATGTACCATGTTAAGTGTTGGGACATGAACAAATGCAAAAAATTCCCTATTCTCAAGGAGCTCATAGATTAATGAGGAGGAGACAACATGCAGACCACTATGCACAAATCAGACAGAGGTTGGCCATTAAGCATAAAAAAATTTATTCTTTCAAAGCTACTTTTCTTTGAAATGTTGTTTTTGTGTAAATTGTTTTCCTGGTTCTATTTACTTCCCTTTGCTTCAGTTCATACAAGCTTTCCCAAATTTCTCTAAGATTATTACAACAAGCATTTATTAAATGTCTCCTGTGTATCCATTTTGCTACATGCTGATGATACAGAGACAAAAAGAGAAATAGTCCTTACCCTCAAGATTTTATTCTATTAGTGGTAATGATACATACATATAAAATAACTACATATATGAAAAATATGTACTTTTCATGGTGAGAGACACTAGACTTAATATATGTAGAAGGCATAATTTGAATTGCTTTTGGAAGGTAACTGGGGCTTCTGAGAGATGGGGATAGCTTATGAAAAAGTACAAAGATAGGTTACAGTGTTGTGTGTGAGAAAAAGCTAGAAGGGCAGTGCAGCTGGATATGGGAGATTGTAAATGGCAAGAGGAAAGTTTGGAAGAAAGAAGGGTTTGGGGGTGCAAGATAATATTTTTAGATTTTTTAGCTAAATTTAATTTTAGACATGCTAATTTTGACATGTCTGTGAGGCATTCAGTTTGAAATGTCCATCAGGCAGTTGGTGAATTGGGAGTGAAACTCAGGGATGAAAGTAGAGCTAGTATAAAATCTTGAAGACATCTGTGTAGAGATGGTAACTAAACCTATGGGATCTGATGAGGTTACCAAGAGGGAGAGAGAAATAGAGAAAAGGGAAGACCTACAACAACAAAAATTTAGTGACTGTCCATAGTTAGCGTATCTTCTCTGAAGTTTCGAACCCTTGTCTCCTCCTTGATGTCTTTAATTGATTCTTTATCCCTACAGTTTTTTAATCACTGAAGGTCATAGCCATAGCTAAGTACTTTAGGTTATGAGCTTCTTTGGGGCTATGAAAAGACTCAGAATTGTAAGTAAGGCAGGGCAATCAGGGCTTTGCTGCCAAAGTGGGATATATCAAGGGCTATTTATATTCTACTAAAAAAAAGGGTGGAGAAGGTGGAGGCTGCTGATGGAGCATGAAACCTGACTATGGGGCAAAGTGTAATGTCAATGTGATACCCAAAACAGCCACTATGAATATGCACGTGTATTTCCAGGGTAAATTCACAAAATATAAACTCTCTCCTTCAAAGTTAAAACCAAAATATTTATTCAGATACTAGAAAGTCAATTCCACCATGGTAACAATGAAGTTTGTACACATTACCAATAAAGGGAGCATGGCCATCCCCAAGCCCTCTCTCCATCAGGACTCCCCACAAACAAGCTCCCTTATGCAAAATCACTCCCTCTCTCACTCAAGCTAGATGCTTTCCTCTGCTCTTCCTGCTTTCCCCCAGTTCCACCTCACTCCTTCTCAGCTCTGCCCTTCCTGTTCCACTCATTTGGCAAGCACCTCCCACCATCAGCTCCATGTGACTCAAGTTGTGGCTGGACCAAAGCTCAGAGAAGGTCACATGGGCCTATTAAGGGGCAGGAAAGATCTTCAAATTCCTTTAACATTACATAGGGCTAAGAGTGGTAGCAGGGTAAAATCTTGGCAAGAGGGAAAAGACTTGCTCAAGATCTGATAGTCCAGACATCATAGATTCATAAACTGCTAGAGCTGGAAGAAAGCTTAGAAATCACTTTATACAACACCTCCACTCTACAGAAGAGGAAACTAGACTAAAAAAGTTGCTATCAAAGTAGGGAATAAATCTCAGGTCTACTGACCCCTGGTCTTGGATCTGTACTCTGGGAAGCTCTATCCTCCACATTAATAGGGAAGTTTGGATGAGGGGAGGGTTTGGGGGGAAAGATAAAAAGAAAAGAAGGAAGGAAAATGAGCAGGACAACTTCAAAAGTGATATATTGAATTTATCATATATTTAAAAAGAAAAGCAAATTGTATATAATGGAATTATACTGTTTTATGTATAAACTTTTTTTCTATTATATTAGGTATATGAAAATGCTTGTGTTATTTGGTATTAGTTCTAGATTAAAAATACATTCAAAAACATATTTTAAAATAGTTAAAACAGGAAAATACCACACATCAAACTAGGTCAAACTCTGCTGTGCCCAGTGTTAGACCTCCCCCACTCCACAAATATGTGAAAACATGCTCTTATTTTTTTCCTTTACAGAGAATTTTCTTGATATGCTCTTTTCCATATGAAATCTTTGTAGTATTAGTATTCATGGTGATGTTACTAGGATGGAAGAGATTATTTCAGATATTTCTGCTTTACTTTGAATTTTTTTTCATGCCCATAGAAAAGGTGACTGGAATGGCTATTGATTTTTCATATTTCTATATGTGAATATTTGACCTCAAAAGCCTCCCTTGAAATCTGAATGTGTCTTGGTTCTGCCATAAGGAAGGGTCATGGTCAGTCTTGCTAGAATTCTTACTACTTTTAATAGCAACCTTCCATTCAGTGTTCCAGTGTTCCCCTCAAAAGACAGGCATGCATTTTTTCTCTTCATTTTATGGAAGACAAATTGTGGCATAAACATTTTTTTGACTCAAAATTTCATGGTAGAATGAAGATTGGAATTCACAATTTCAAATTCCAATTTCAAATTCACAGTCTACCAAGCGAGGCTGTCCCTTTTTCTGAGTCTTATTTGAAATATTCACAAGGCACTACAATGGCTTATGTCATTTCCCCAACATAAAAAGAATTCATTATGAATATGAGAGTGAAAAACTGTTAGGTGATATTTAAGAATTGACTTGGTTTTTTTTTTTTCAGTCACTGTGGAACTTATTCATCTGCCTTCTAATTAGTAATTTTAGTGGTGGAACTAGACTTTCTCTTTACAGTTCCAAGTAGTATTTGGTTGCCAGTGGATTTCCTACAAAGGGTTTTTGATTCTTGCTCTATAGCACTGACTGATCTCTTAAGCAAAATATGCATATCTTCGGTCTCTGGGTAGAGAAAAGCTAATCTTTCTGAACCATTTCAAGTAAATGAAATTTGGGCAACTTGCCCAGTAAATTCATAGAATTGGGGATGATAAATGAAACAATCAGTACTAATTGAGTCAGGAATAAAATACTCTGCCATAGGTCTTAGCAGGGTAGTCATTCAGTCTTATGAATCCCTCCCTGCTTCAAACATGATTTGGAAGTACAGGATCTTATATTTACAACTCTTAGAAGGAAAAGAAATTGGGTGTGGCCATTGGTTTTTTCTGCCCTTCGAGGCAGAGTCATGTAATGGGGAAATGGAAAGTAGAGAATTAAGGCAATGCAAAACAGAAAATTACTGTGTAACCAATTCCTGGTGGTTGTTAGGGGCAACTAGGAGCATGACACTCTTGTGGCATTACACAGGCTTGCAATTTGGGAGGTTTTTGGAAGAATTCATTAAAATAGATGTTCCTGGAAAGCTCTTTGGAGAGAGACCAGCAACATCATTCTCCTCTTCACAAATCTTCGTTGGTCCCTCATTGCTTACCAAAAAAGCAATTATATCCCTGGCATTCAGAGCCTTCACCAATCTGATACCAAGCAATCTTACTCACTTTATATCATACTCCTCTTCCTCCAGAATTATGTTCCAGTCCAAATTGGATCACCCTCCATGCTCTGCATTCCTAGAAATGATTAATTCCTTTTTCATCTCTTCTTGATAAAATATTCTCCTTCAGGCCTCAACTATGAGATGCCAATACTTCTATGAAATCTTTGAAGAACTTCCCCAACTCTCAAATCTCCCCATTCTCAAGTCATTCATATTTTTCAGTTTGGATTTTTCTTTTGCACTTATCATAATATAATGTGCCCTGCAGTTGTTTCCATATTTTTCTTGTCTTTTCCTCCCAGGCTGCTTCACAAAGATAGGAAATATCCTTCTTTTTTTCCTTATTGTATCCCTGGAACTTAGCATAGTTCCTGGCATTTAGTCGGTGCTTAATAAACATTTGGTGACCATTAACTATTCCATTCCACTAGACTATAAAGTTTTTGGAGGTAGAGATAATTATAATAGGTCACATTTATGTTGCATTTTAAGACTTGCCAAGGGCTTTGCATACATTATCTCATTGGAGCTTTTCATCAAGCCAGTGAGCCTCGTAAACTATCACTAGGTCACTAGAGATCGTAGAACTAGAGCTGAAAGGGACCACAGACACCATATAGCCCCACAACTGAAGCCCACCAAAGGTAAGTGACTTGTTCAAGGTCATTCAGACAAGTGGAGCCCAGATTTAGAGCTAAATTCAACTCCTCATTTTACAGCTGACCCATGATGACAATTTTAGCAAATTTTGGAGGTAGACTTCAAACCAAGACCTTTCTGACTTCAAGGACAACACTTAATCCATTACCTCACTCAAAGACTGTGTCTTGTTTTATTTTTTGTAATTTCCAGTGCCTAGCACAATGCTCTGAACCTATCCGATAGTAGACACTTATCCGATATTTATTGAATGCAGTTGAACCCTCTATTATCTTACGACTTGATAGATGATGCAACTGAGATCTACAGAAATTAATTGACTCCCTCAAAATCATACTCCTAGTTGGTAGTAGAGTCAGGAAGAGACACCAGGATCAGTTCAAGTTCATCGCTCAAATAGGACTGACTAGGAACCTAGAAGCCTGATAGACCCATGGTGATTGGAAAGATGAAGATGGATAGTTAAGTAGGTAGAGCCAGATGATCTACCAAGTGTCAAAGAGATCAAGCAACAAGTATTGGGTAGATGGTGGCTGGAGTTTAGGGACAGGGAATTTAGGCTTGGCAAGATTTTACACACAGCCTTGGGATGAAAGTTAACAAGAAGTGGAATCCAAATTAGATGGCACTCAGACTGAACGTAAGAATTTAATCACAGGGGAACAAGGCAAGAACAATTACAGAACCACAGTGAGGGGGTCTTGCTGCAAGACTGACTTAACGGAGCCATCAGTAGAACTTTACAAGTCCCAAAGTGATTCCCCAGGGGAGTTAGTGAAAGAGTAAGAAGAATCCATTCTCAAAAAATAATTGTGAACTGCTAACAGTAATATTAAGAGCAGTTAGGTGGTACAGTGGATAGAGGGTCAGGCCTGGACCCAGGAAGACTCACCTTCCTGATTTCAAATCCACCCTTACACTCGTTAGCTGTGACCCTGGGCTAGTCACTTGATCCTGTTTGCCTTAATTTCCTTATCTATAAAAGCCACTCCAGTATTTTTGCGAAGAAAATCCCAAGGAGGTCATAGAAAGTTGGACATGACTGAAATGATTGAATGACAACCCCAAACAATGATATTAAAGAATGCTCCAAATCATAAGAGTAATGAAAATTAATAAAACTTTGAGGTTACTCCTCTCACCCAGCAAATTTACAGAGATGACAAAAGATGGGAGTCATCAATGTTGGAGGAATTATAGAAAGATAGATACACAATGGAATCGGTGGTACAATTGGAATTAGTACAAGCGTTCTGAAATGTGATTTGGACTCATGTAAATGAAGTGTCTAAAATGTCCATTTACTTCAACCTTGAGATTCCATTACTAAGCCCCCAAGGAAATCATTGGCAAGAAAAAACCTAGGTACACCAAAATATTTGTAGCACTACTTTGCTTGGTAGCAAAGAACTAGAAAGAAAAAAGCAGATGCCCAACTGGGGAATAACTAAACATACTGATACAATGCTCTCATTGCCATGGTCACATGAATGTAAAAGAATAGGAAAAAAAAATCTGATTGGAGTGGTGTATCTTCCAGGCAATATTCACAGTACCAAGGGCAACTATGAATATGCCAGGGTAGTTCTCAATCTCAAAGCATAACACACTCTCCATATAGAAGGCAGAAGAAAAACAGGGTTAATTTCCTACACATTGCTTTTCATATGCTCAATTAAAAGCATCAAACTCTTCTCCACTTCTTTTACATTTTTTCCCTGTATCATAATGCCATCTATGTAGTAGGTAAGCTATACACCAGGTAGTGCTAATTCATCTAAATGTCCAGCCACAATTCTATGACAAATTTTTCTGACCTGCTTTACCATCTTCTCAGAATCCTCTCCAATGGAGAGGTTTATAATAAAACTTGGGTACTCATAGACTATTGAGTAGTAGGAAAGAACAGAAGGCTTTGCAAGAACCCTAAATATAGCTTATTGTATTAAGGGAGAATGTACATAATTTAGGGTAATGTTTTTCTACTTTTGATTTGACTTAAAAATTTAATAATGAATAATGTGTCCAGTTTCTACTTTACTGTGGAAAGAAAGGTATAAGATGTTTAGGTTGGGTTTGTTTGTTTGGTTTTTTTTGGTTGTTGTTGTTCAGCTTTTACCAGGAAAAGTTTACCAGCTTTCTCAAGTAACTCCTTCCTTGTTCTCAAAAACAAGTGACAGACATGACATCTTAAAGATCACCTTTCATTGAGTTTATAACAATGAAATGCATGCAGTTCTTAGAGTTTTAAACTCTTTGGTTTTGACCGTGGACTGTATAGGTCCTGAAGGAAAAGTTAATGCCTTCTAGAAAGGGAAGAACTTTTATGAAAGTCAGTTAGCTCAGGTATGAACCTGTCTTGTGATTTGAATTAATTAAAACCTGCCCAATAGTCAATGTTTTGTTAGTCTGATAGCTCAAGGACAGACCCTTTCAGGAGAGGAAAGTGAGGCAGATACTGATGTTTCCAGGATGTCTGTGGACAGGGACATGAATCAGAGAGTCTTTGTGAATTCTTCTCTTTCCTCCCACCCTCCCACCCCAAGAAAAAAAAATTGTGCCTTGGTCCATTACATAAATTAAAAACTGGTTTAAGGCAAGTATTGTGCCCTATAATGCTTCATAATCTTCCTAACCTGGCACAGTATATGTGCATATTAGATAACTGATAAATTTTTGTGTTGCTTTTGTGATTTATTGCACAAATCCCTCCCTACCACAAGATGAGTCACCAAGCAATTGGAAGAATTTACTTTTCAAGGAAAAAAAGTACTGACAGAATAATTCCTATATATTAAAAAGAAGAGACAAGACTTCATTCTGCCGTGTAAATTAGGGAAACTTATTCACTCACTTAGTGAAAACACAATTATTGTTAGACCATGGTTAGCTCCCTTATGTGAGCTACTTAATTTTACCCTATTTCATGGACAGAGACTTGATCACCAGCACCAGCCAACCATCTGGCAAATATATGAGGATGAATCACCAGGGAATGGGGTGGGAGGAAAAGATTAGCTCAAACTTGAAGAAAAATATCCCTTCGTAGATAAATGACAGTATTATTACTTAAAATTTCAACTTCTCATCTTTAACATGCTTATAAAAACAGTTATCATTTGAAAATGATTCTGAGTTAGCACTCTCTTTTCACAATTGGCTACATAAGGAGTAAAAATCAACAAGGTGATAATTCAAGTAATATTTATGAAACAGTGTATAAAACACTAATGATATAAAGACAAAAATTGAACTGCCTAACCTCATGTATACTGCATGCTACTGGGGTGACATATGTTCAGAGATGAGGAAGGAAAACTCATGAGTAAAGTAATAGTAATAGTAAGTAATTTCCAGAGGGAGGGAACACTAGTCATGGGACCGCTATGAAAAGACCTCATGTAGGAAGCAGTACCTAAAATGTGCCTTAGGAAAAGCTAGGAATTCTATGAGGTCTAGAGATGAGGAAGAAGTGTATTCCAGATATTCAAGGCGACTGAGGCAGAAGGACACTGAATATTATGGAAACAGAATATGTATATGGGAACAGCTAGCAGGCCAGTATAACAGGAATGGAGAAAATAAAATAATCATTCAACAAGCATTTATTAAGTGTTTGTTATGTGCAGGATAGAGTGCCAGACCTAGAGACAGAAAGACTCCTCTTCCTCAGTTCAAATCAGGCCTCAGACCTTTATTAGCTGTGTGACCCTGGGCAAGCCACTTAACTCTATTTGCCTCATAAATTTGCTCGTAAAAGGAGCTGGAGAATGAAATGGCAAACCCTTCAAGTTGCCAAGAAAACTCTTCATAAGGAGTGAGAAATGATTGAAAACTGATTAAACAGCAACTAATGTTGTAGGAATAAGGGTTACAAAAGGAGCTTACTTTATATTGGGGGAGATTGAAAATACACACATGTATGTGTGCATCTGTATGTATGTATACACATGTATATATGAAAATGTTTCATATATGTGAAAAATGTATGTGTATGTATACATGTGCAAAAATATATATGTGTGTATATATACATTTATACACACACACACACACACACACACACACACACATATATATACACAAAATGACTTGGGGGGTAAGAAAAAATTACTGGAAAGGTAGGTGGGAGCCATATTGTACAAGGCTTTCAATGTCCAGCTAAGTAATTTATATTTCATGCTTAGAGGCAATAGGAACCCACTGGATATTTTTTTAGTACGATAGTAAAATGGAAAAAAAATTTGTGTTTTAAGTACATCAATTTTGCCTGGTATGTGGGACAGATTAGAAAGGGGGCAGAGTAAAGCCAAAGAAAACTTCAGGAGGTTCTGTATTTGGTAGGGTAAGACTATCAATACTATATTCAGAGCTAAAAGAACTTAGTTTTCAAGAATTTTAATGATTATGTTGCCTTGAATATAATTTTTCCTAATAAATTAAGAAAAATAGAAGATGAGAGGTCTTCTTCTATTTTTCCTCTTTATTGTTTAATTGAACCTTAAAAAGTTATTTTATCTTATAGCAAAAATATGGGTAAGGGGAGCTTGACTAGGGGTAAGAAAATAAAGAGAAATTAGTCATGAGACTCTTTAACTGATATATTAGGGTTTTTTCCCCTTGGTCCTTGCATTTCTCTTTCATCTTAATATTTAAAAAAAAATCAAAAGAGACAGATTTAACATTTTCCCCAAAGACCACCAGATATGTCTCCAAATTCCTTGAAATATTTCTAATGGTCACAGAGATTTTCTCATAGCAATCCTGAAACAGTAGGAGTCTTAGCTTATAGGAGGTCTTTGGTCAGCAAAGACCCTGGACTGTTCTCTTTGTTTAGAAAAATAATACTGCTCTACTATAAAATCAGAATAAATAAACATGAAGAGAAATCACAAATGTGAGGAATAACAGTGACAATAACTCTGCGTGAACAGGCGAATTATCTAGGAAAAAGCTAAACTCCAAAATCAATGCTTTTGAAATACAACTCTGCTGGAGGGGGTGGGGAAAAGAGCAGTAAAAAGGGGAAAGATAGAACTTTGCCAAATCTGCCTCCTTGTTTACATCAAAGTTCCAAAATCATAAAGTTGCTAGCTACAGGCTAAAGCAAAAGGCGTGTGTTCAGTGGTTCAGATCATCTTTCATGGTTAAAAAAAAATCCAACAGTTTGTATGAAGCACCTGCATTCCATCTCTTTTTATATAATTGTAGCCCCTCCCTGTACCCGATCTCATCCAGTTACTCCACCTGTTCCTGAAACTGAGATAACCCCAATTCCTGCCTGTGGTAACACAGTAAGAATGTTTCTTATGTTTAAATTTCTCATCAAGGATCCTGTGTTTCATCAGGCTTTATACAGGACCTGATTCTTTTCTTACCTCTTGGCTTAATATTCCTCTCTCTCTAGGTACAGCTTGGCTCCTAGCTCTTCATGCGATCTTTCCTGTATAATTTCCTGTATTCATTCAGCCTCTCCCCCATCCCTATCCCTATCCCAGTAAGCAATGCTGGTGTAAGATTTTGTCCCCACTGGGTCTCGGTTTATGTGACCTGCTCTGGACAATGTATTAAGAGCCTTAGTTAATCCCTCATACTCCCCTGGGAATCTGTTAGATACATGTCAGTTATTTGTTCTTTTTAAATGAAAGTGAACTGAAGTGATTTTGGCTTGAAATTTCCTTTTGTTATTGAAAATTCCAGGACGCCATTCAAAAGAGCTGGAGATTGTTGATACTGGGAAATACTGCAAAAATCAGGATGCAGAACTGAATTAAAGAGAAACCTTTTGCCCTGATTATAGGTTAGAGGTATCAAGTTTTTTGGTTTTTTGTCTTTGTTTTTCAATAGTTGTCAACATGAGCAGAAATCCATATGTGTGTAGCCATGTGAATTTAACTATATTACTTGGGCAATGTGCTCTAGAGCCTAGAATGCTGACTTTGGAGTTAAGGAGATCTGGCTTCCATTTTAAACATTAATCTCTATGTGCCTTTGTTTCCTCATATGTCCAATGAGGGAGTTAATCTTAATGGCTTTTAATGCTCATGTCAGCTCTAAATGTTTGGTCCTCTGACTTAGGTTTGAACCTTGCCTCGGCCACATTAGAATTATGTGGCCTAAACATGTTCTTTGGAGGGGTGAGGAAATCCCTCTTGCTGATAATGAAGAGGTGATGGTTAACAAGGTAATATGATTAGCTGTCTAGGCTCTGTCTGGGCTCTCTGTCTCTGGGCTTCAACTGTTGTTTTCAATTGTATCTGATTCTTCACAACACCATTTGGGATTTTCTTGGCAAAGATATTGGAGTGGCTTGCCATTTCCTTCTCCAGCTCATTTTACAGATAAGGAAACTGAGGCAAACAGGGTTAAATGACTTGCCCAGGGCCATACAGTTAGTAAATATCTGAGGCCAGATTTGAACTCAGTAAAATGAGTCTTCTTGACTCCAGACCTGAAAAGCTATCAAGGATGCCACTTAGCTGCTTCCATTACAATTACTAATTCAATCAAGTCCATTATCATCACACCTGGCAACAATCATTTATTTATTTCCTTAAACAGTATTTTATTTTTTTCCAATTACATGTAAAGACAATTTTTAACATTCATTTTTTAAAATAAAATTTTGAGTTCCATATTTTCTCCCCTCCAAGGTTTGATATAGGTTTTATATGTGCAATTATGTAAAATATTTTTCCATATTAGTCATGTTATATCAGTCACAAAGCAGAAGGAAAAAAACATGAAAAAAACAAAGAAAATGAAAATGGTATACTTCGATCTACATTCAGATTCCATCAGTTCTTTCTATGGACGTGGATAGCATTTTCCATTCATGAGTCTTTTGGGATTGTCTTGGATCATTGTATTGCTGAGAATATTTAAGTCATTCACAGTTGTTTATTGTACAATATTGCTGTTACCGTGTGCAATGTTCTCCTGGTTCTGCTGACTTCACACAGCATCAGTTCATATAAGCCTTTCCAGGTTTTTTCTAAAGTCCACCTGCCCATCATTTCTCATAGCACAATAGTATTCCATTACATTCTCATACCACAGCCTGTTCATTCATTCCCCAAATGATGGATAGTCCCTCAATTTCCAATTCTTTGCCACCATAAAAAGTACTGCTGTAAATATTTTTGCATATGTAGGTCCTTCTCCCTTTTTTGTCATTTCTTTGTGATACAGACCTAGTAGTCATATTGCTGGGTCAAAAGTATGAACAGTTTGCTTGCTCTTTGGGCGTAGTTCCAAATTGCTCTCCAAAATGGTTGATTGAGGGAGTTCATAACTCCAGCAATAATGCAATTTTCCCATGTCCTCTCCAACTTTTATCATTTTCCTTTTCTGTCATATTAGCTAATCTGATAGGTGTGAGGTAGTACTCCAAAGTTGTCTTAAGTTGCATTTCTCTAATTCATAGTGATTTAGAGTATTTTTTCATATGAGTATAGATAGGTTTGATTTCTTAATCTGAAAACTGGCACTTGTCATTTAAAGAGTGGTGACATCAAAGGAGTTATTAGGCCCCACTGCCCTATTCTTACATGTGTGCTAGCTAATTAGGCAAAATGTTTAATCTAGGCTGAATTTTAGGGTCAGATGGGCTACCTGTGGTCTTCAGACTACATGTTAACTGCTTTAATTATATAAAAAACCTTTATCTTCAAAGATATACCATAAGGATCTGTGATTTTGTAGGTATAGATATTTCCTCCACTTGTGTAGATTGCAACCTATCTACAACTTGGTAAGTAGATTTCATGCATTGTTAGGGCCAAAATATTCACCAACTGGTCTGGTAGTCAGTTATATTAGACAACACTGATTAGTATTTTATTAATATTAAACATTTAATTATTCATTAAAGACTTTATTATTAAAGTCTTTCCAACTTCCCAGAACCTGCCAGAGTTTATAAACAGCTAGCAAAGCCTTGGAGTACCCAAGGCCATCTCCATAATCACCATGAGGGACTGCAGCAGGATTTTAGTAAAGAAATTATAGGTGATAGTAAATGAAAATTTGTTGGCATTTCAGAGATGCGAATTCAACCCCTCTCACCTCTCCAGACTTTCAATCAGTCTCAGTAGATAGAATAATGGATATAGTCAGAGGAACAAGCCCTTAATGTATACTCAGAAGAACAATGCAAAAGGTAAACAGTAAATACAAGTGTCTACACAGTGTCTGAAGGGTGATGACAGATGCTATCAGAAAAAAAAAAAAGTCACGCAAACCAAGGAAATAAAGAGATCCAGGAACTGGGAAAACTAACGAACAGGGTAAAGATTGCCAGTTGGCAATTTGTTTTGCTCCTTAGTTGAAGCATGATGTTTTAAGAGAAAAATGGGGCTGGCCTTCTTCTCTACATCATCTTTCAAGGTAGAAAGGAACAAGGCTTAATGAAAACTCCTATTTACTGAGAGAAATTATCAAGGCCCAGGATTCTAAAAAGCAAACAGTCTTTTTTGGAAAGAGAAATATAAACTTAAGCACAATTTGTGAATCTGATAAATTTTTTTATTTTTTCATGGCATTTTAAGGTATCATTTGGAATAAGAAATTGACTTTCCTGGATTATGAAGTAAAAGAAATAAAAAATTTTAAAAAATCACAATTTTGGACTGAAAATTCACCTGAATTTTGTTGTTATTTTTTTTTTACCGAATATTTATGAAAGCCTGATTATTGACTTTTGAAGTTATGTTGTTTTTTGTTTTGCAATTCAATAAGATGAGATGAATTGTTTTCCGGATATGACATCAGAACAGGGAATTCTTTGTTCCTAGCAGAAACTTCAAAAAGATTTCTTTCTAACTTGATAATAGGTACATTTGTAAGCCGTTTGGGGAAAAGAAGGTCACATTTTTATAGCCCTTTCTCATATCAAATGAAACCAATTTTTTATTGTAAATATTGAACTTAACTAAAAGTTGCATAGAAATCAAGAGATTGAATGACAGAGTAAACAGAGTACGTCATCTCATGAGGCATAAACTTGCCTGTAGTGAAAGGACTTTTGAATAGTGATACTGTATATCAATGATCTTTTTTCTAAACTCTAAATTGTTTCTAAAACAATACTATCATTTCACTCCAGTTCTCTGAGATACACTTATCTGTATGTCATTGATAACCATGCAGAATTGGACAGTTTCAGTCTTCTGGATTCAGGCTTCTTATTCCTTACCTAATAAGCAAACAAGCAAGCAACAAGCATTTATTAATTACCTACTGCATGACAGGCTCTGTGCTAGAAATACCCAGACAGGAAGTGAGACAATTGCTGTCCTCAAAGAGTTTACATTCTATTGGGGGATATTTTATATATGTATACATCATATCATATCATACTATGTCATATTATATGTCACATTATATTTTATTATTTCCTCTTTGAAAATGAAGGACAAACAGCATACGCAGGATAAATATGAAATAATTAACAGGGGAAAGATGCTAGATTAAGAGGAATTGAGGTAGATAGAAGGTGAAATTTTAGTTAAGACTTAATGAAAGTCAGGGAGGAGGTCAGTGTTCATAGTGGAGGAGGGAAAACATTTCTGACATGAGTAACATTCAGGGAGAATGCCTAGAGCCAAGATACAGAGTGTCTTATGTGTAGAAGATCCAAGAGGTCACGGTATCAAAGAGTACATTTCCAGGATGAGGTGTAAGAAGACCAGAGAGGTAAGAGGGGGCTAGGTTATAAAGGCTTAGAATTCTAACAGAATATTTTGTGTTTGCTCCTGGAGGCAATAGGGAACCACTGGAGTTAATTGAGTAGGAAGGAGATATGATTGGACCTATGCTTTAGGAAAATCACTTTGGTGCCTGAATGGAGGTTGGATTGGAGGGGGTAGACACTTGAGACTTTTGCAATAATATAAGCATGAGGCAGTATCAAAGGAGAGAAGGGGCCATATCTGAAAGATGCTTAAAAGGTGGAATTGGCAGGACTTGGCAGTAGCTTCGATATGGGGAATGAGAAATAGTGAAGAGTCCAGGATGACTCCTAGTTTGTGAGTCTAAATGTCTCAGGAGGATCGTGTTTCCTTCTACAGTAATAGAGAAGGCTCTCAAAGAGGGCCATGACATCAAGATCTTCTCCTCCCAGTTTGATTTTTTTTTTTATTAAAGGGTCCATCCCTTCAGTAACTTAAAGAAACCTATTAATTGAATAGGTATATCTCATTCAAAGTGAGATTGTGATAAGAACTTACCCTGAGAGGGCCAGAGTCTCACAATGCATCTTGGGCCATCTCCAGTTGTCCTGATGAATATCAAGCCACTGGACCCAGATGGCTCAGGAGAAGACAGTGAGGTTGGTGACCTTGCACAGCCCTCCCTCACTCAAATCGAAGTCAACTGCAAGTCATGTCATCATCTTGATGTCATGGTCCTCTTTGAGAACAAAGGACAAATACAACAATAGAGGAGGGACTAGGAGTAAAAGACAATTTAAGGGGAAAGATAATGACTTACATTTTGGACATACTGAGTTTAAGATGTCTATCAGACAATAATTTGAGATGTCTGAAAGGCAGTTGGAGATGTGAGATTCAAGGTTAGCATAAAGATTGATGGATAAGAAAGGTAGATTTCAGAATCATTAGCATAGAGATGGTAATTAAATCCATGGGAGCTGATATGATTGCCAAGTGATATAGTATAGATGGAGAAGAAAAGAGGGCTTTTGTGGGGGCGGAGCCAAGATGGCGGAGTAGAAAGACTCATCTATGCTAGGTCCGAACCCACAGCCCATAGATTTCCTGTAAAAAGAACTCCTGACAAATTCTGGAACAGTGGAAGCCACGCAGCAACACAGTGAAGGAGATTTCTGTTGCAGAGAGCCCTGAAAAACCGACCGCAAAGGTACCCCAGACAGGAGCGGAGTCCTGTCGCCGCTGGGCCAGAGGCAGAGG
>CM053770.1:108182137-108193854 GCA_028658325.1 Potorous gilbertii
CTGTTCCATTCTAATTTTGAAAGAACTGTTTTCTTCAGTGAGGTTTTGCACCTCCTTTTCCATTTGATTAATTCTGCTTTTGAAAGCATTCTTCTCCTCATTGGCTTTTTGAACCTCTTTTGCCAATTGAGTTAGCCTATTTTTCAAGGTGCTATTTTCTTCAGCATTTTTTGGGGTCTCCTTTATTAAGGTATTGACCCGTTTTTCATGCTTTTCTTGCATCTCTCTCATTTCTTTTCCCAGTTTTTCCTCCACCTGTCTAACTTGATTTTCAAAATCCTTTATGATCTCCTCCATGGTTTGAGCCCATGGGGTATCTATTTCAGATATTTTGGATACAGAGGCTTTGACTCCTATGTCTTTTCCTGATGGTAAGCAGATCTCTTCTTCGTCAGAGAGGAATGGCAGAATCATCTTCTCAAGAAAATAACCTTCTATGGTCTTAGTTTTTTTCCCTTTTCTGGACATTTTCCCAGCCAGTTCCTTGACTCCTGAGAGTCCTCTCCACTCCTGGCCTAGATCTGCCCAGCTAGTGCTTAGGGTCTGAGATTCAAATGCTGCTCCCCAGCCTCAGGGTTTTTGGCGGCAGGCCTGACTGCTATTCAATGGGAGCTTATCTCCTGGTGCTCAGGTAGGGGCAGGGCTGCCTCTCAGGCCTAGTTGTCTCAGGGGGTCTATGCAGAGATCTTTTGTAATGGAGCTGCTGCCAAGCTCCTGTCTGCTCTGGGAAGCTCTGGCCACAGCTGCCTCTGCCTCTGCCACAGCGGCTGCCTCCCAGGGGATCCGAGTTCTAGAGACACCCTGCTCCCCTCTCAGCCTGTCTCTCTCACTGACCTGTGAGTCTGTGGGTGGAGGGACCTTCGCAGCCGCCAGAGATTACGATCCCTGAAGCCTGCTTGGGTCTGCTTGCTCCTCTCAGTGCCACGTGGTTGGGGCATGGGAGGGCTCCACAGGGCAGGGCTCCGCTCCCGTCCAGACCTTTGAGATCAGTTTTTCAGGGTTCTCTGCAACGGAAATCTCCTTCACTGTGTTGCTGCAAGGCTTCCACTGTTCCAGAATTTGTCAGGAGTTCTTTTTAGAGGAAATCCATGTGCTGTGGGTTCGAAGCTAGCAAATGTGAGTCTTTCTACTCCGCCATCTTGGCTCCACCCCGAGTTAGCCTATTTTTAAAGGTGTTATTTTCTTCAGCATTTTTTGCGTCTCCTTTAGCAAGCTGTTGACTCACTTTTTATGATTTTTTTTTGCATCTTTCTCATTTCTCTTCCCAATTTTTCCTCCACTCCTCATCCTTGATTTTCAAAATCCTTTTTGAGCTCTTCCATGGCCTGAGACCATTGAATATGTATTTTGGATGTTTGGGATACAGAAGCCTTGACTTTTATGTCTTTCCCTGATGATAAACATTGTTCTTCCTCATCTGAAAGGATGGGAGAAGATATCTGATGACCAAGAAAGTAACCTTTTATAGTCTTATTTTTTCCCCCTTTTTGGGCATTTTCCCAACTAGTTACTTGACTTTTGGGTCCTTTGTCAAGAGTTGGGTGTACTCTGGGGGTCCATAAGATCTCAGTTCCTCCAATTTGGCACAATCAAGCATGTACACTGGTCTTGGAGCAAAAAGAAACTTTTGTATCCAGAATCTGTGAGTAGTAGAGTTTCCTGTCCACAACTACCTGACCTCCAGTTCCACCAAGTCAGCCCTGGGGGCTGAGATTCAGATAAGCTGCTCAATTCCCCCAAGGGCTTTAAATGGGGGCAAGGCAGCCACACAGGGCTGAGTAAGGATCAGCTGCTGAGTTCCTCCAGGTTCTTTACTATTGGACAGAGGATGTGAGTTGTTGTGGGAGCTGCTGCCTGCTGATGTGGCCTCTGCTGACACCTGAGGCCTGAGCTATGGGTAGACCCTGCTCCCTTCTCAGTCAGCTAAAGAAAAACCTTCTCACTGACCTTTGGTCCCTGTGGGTTGAGGGTTCTGCAAACTGCCTACTGCTGTTGGGGATTCTGCCCTCAAGACCTGCTCGGGTTCTCCTAGTGGCACCCTGTGCCTCACTGCCAAGGCTGGGCTGGGCTCTATTCCATGTCTGGTGTGATTCTCATAGGCCTTTCAGGACACCCTGGATTGGAAATCTCCTCAACTCCATTGTTCTGTGACTTCTGCTGCTCTAGAATTTGTTGAGAGTCTTTCTTTACAGGTATTTTATGGGCTGTAGGGGAAGAGCTAATATATGTGCATCTTTCTACTCTACCATCTTGGCTCCACCCAAGTAAATTTTCCCTTGAGGTAGCTAGAGTAGAGTTTTAATGAGCCAATAAATGTGAGAATATGAAGATTAACTCCCTTACTTAGAAGAAGGCTGATCTAACCCTGAACTCTTAACACAATTGCATTAATGAATTACAGAAAGAGAGTAATACAGGTTACTACCTCTGTGAGTCTCAGTCTAGAAGCATCTCTATGCTAGATAAGTATATAGAAAATAAATATAAAATGAATTGAAGATAGTACAGGGAAGGAGGGCACTAGCAGGTGAAGGCACAGGAAAGGCTTCATGTAAAAGGTGATACTTAAGCTACCAAAGGAAGTAAGCTGCTCCACATTAACTATTTCAGCTTTCCTTCTCATACCTAAGTTCTAATTTCTGATATAGCAGCCATGACCATAGCTTTTTCTTTCTTATCTTCAAAGTCTTATAATTCCACTTAAATTCCTTCCATCAAACTCTTGACTTGCTAAAGCCCTACCCCACACCCAATATTCTTTCTCCTTCTTCCCTCCTCCCATTACCTTCCCAAACTCTTAATTCATATCTTTATGTCAATATTTGCTCCGTTTTTTCTGAGATAGTAATTCCATCCTGGATAATAGAAACAAAACTAACAGTGATTTACCTGGAGAACTCGTCCTCCCAGAAACACAGTGGGTACCTCAAGTTCAAGATACTCAGAGTGTATATTCACCTAATAAAATCATAGATCCTGAGAGCACACTGATGTGTTGACTTTTATTTCTAGGCAGCCAAAGAATATGATTCATCTAAAGCAAAGATATTCAATGAAAAAATATAGCATGAAGCATAATGATAAGGATTCTTACCATAAATGTGATGAATACACTCTCCCACAAGTGCACGTACCATCAGTGGGGTGGAAGGGCATGCATAGGGATACATATGAGGAGTGCGCATAGGAAACCTGTGTGGTCACACTAGATGAATGGAGGGGTAATTCACATCTCCAATGCTGCAGGATCATTGATCATGCTGCTTTCATTGGATGTGCCATTGATGGAGTCTCCTTTGGACACCTCCTGGTGAGTGTTAATGCCTACAGTATGTATAGTCTCAATTGAAGACTGCTGTGTTAGACCTAGAGTGACTACTAAGCATAGTAGTATGGCTTGCTAGGCTAGTAGTTGTGGTAGCTTTTGCCAGGCAGGGTAGTCTCTGCTGAGCCTTGCTCTCTTGGTCTTAGATGTTCTCATAAATAGCCTTTGCTGGAGGTTGCCCTCTGTCCCCAGATTCTGCTCCTCATTTTTTCAGAACATGCCTCCTTCCTCCTAGTATCTAACAGCTAGAACTTTCTCTAACAAGAGAACTGTCATGCTGACAGTTCTTTAGCCATAGTCACAGCACCCTAACAACAATAAACGACAACAAACAAATGCTTCTAGGCTAACGTTAAGCCACGATTGTATCACTCAGGGCTACACTTGCCAAATTCTTTTCTGGCTTAGCATATAAATGAATTGACCCAGAGCAAAAGGTAAACTAAAGAAGCCAATCATTCCTTGTTTTATACCTGTCTAGTTTATATTCTGCTTTTGTTACTCACGTCTGTCAGCAGCAAAACTCCATTGTTTTAGTGTTATATTTTGGCTAGTGAAAAATCTTACCATTTCCCTATAACATTATTAGTATTAATGAGTGTTGTAATAGCAAATCAGTACACACAATTAAGGGGACAGTAGAAGAGAGTGGGAAAAGTGCTGGACTAGAGCTCCAGTGGTCTGGTTTCTGCTGTTCACTTTACTAGCTTCTCCTCTTCTAGCTGCTCTGGTAGGTGGGTGTTGGGTAACTTCAACTGTCTGGGTCATTGGTTTCAAATCCATCAAAAGAGAAAGGGCTGAACTAGATGCTCCCTAAAGAGGTTCTCTCTAAAGTTCTACGATTCTACATTTGGGGAGTTGACACTTTAAGGAAGAAAATTCTACATAGCCACTCCCAGAAGGGAATCTAGAGGCCATCTTGTCCAGGCTCCTCATTTTACAGATGAAGGAACTGAAGTTGCAGCTGGTCAAGTGACTTTCTCGGGATCACATAAGCAGTTAATATTTGAGGTAAGATGTGAATCCAGATCTTTTGACTTTAAAGCCCCAATATTCTTTCTATGGTACCACATTACTTTCATGTGGTAGACATACACACATCAATCACTTAGTAAAAATCTTCACAGAAACATTCTATTCATGGGGATACATACATTTTATATGTCAGAATACAACAAGCTATGTATATACATATATGCATATATACATACATATATGCAACTATATATACACATATATAGTTGTATTTTGACATTTAAAATGTACATTTCTCTGAACAGAATGTTTTTCTAGAGATTTATATATCTATATGTTTTCTGTGTATACATACACATTTAAATATATGCATATATGTTTAAATTTTTATGGGCATTTCCCTAGGGTGTTTGTATCATTCCTCAAAAAATCATCTTAAGGATCATCTATTATTTTTAAATTATATTTTATTATTTTATTAAATATTTCCTAATTGCATGTATATTTTTAATGTGCATATTTAAAATTTTTGAGTTAAATTTTTCTCCCTTTCCCTCTTTCCTTTCCTTGAGAAGGCAAGTAATTTGGTATCAGTTATACAGTTATCAGTTATACAAAGCATAATTCCATATTAACCATACTGTGAAAGAAAACACAGATGAAATATCCCAAGAAAAATGAAGAAAGTTAAGAAAGTTCAATCTACACACAGACTTCATCAGTCCTCTCTTTGGAGATAGACAGCATTTTTTTCATCAGGTCCTTTGGAATTGTCTTGAATCATTGCCTTGATCAGAGTAGTAAAGTCTTTCACAGTTGACCATCCTTACAATATTACTATCACTGTGTATCATGTTCTCCTGGTTCTGTTCATTTCACTTTGCATGGGTTCATATAAGTCTTCTCAGATTTTTCTGAAGCTAAAGGATTCTATATAATAGGTACTTACAAATTAGTAAAAGCCTCCTTTACAGTAAAAAAGTACTTAAACAACTCCCGTGGGAATGTGACCTCCCTTCTCCTTCCTCATTTGCTGTAGCCCCTGATTCCTCAGCATGTGTGGCTACTAAAGATCCAGAAAAGAAAGTCTGTGTCACCTAAGTCCTTGGCATTGTCAGGTGGTTCAACATTAGAATAGACACTTATTGTCTATGCAAAAGACATCAAATATCAACTTTGCTGCTGCCCCTTAAGGGTCATGGGGTCTTTCCATTTGACTTTCAGAACTTTTCTATATGTATCTCCCCAAAATGTATTCCTTTTCTGTTTGTAACCCTAGTGCTTAGCCCAGTGCCCAGAATATAGTACGATATTTTTCATTCAGTAATGCCTTTATATATTTTTGTTTTTTCAGTTTAGTTTTCAGCAATGTCTAGGATTCAGAGCTAAAAGGCACCTTGTTCTGGTTGTTGTTCAGTTGTTTTCAGTCATGTCTGGCTCTTCAAACCCCATTTGGGGTTTTCTTAGCAAAGATACTGGAGTGGTTGGTCATTTCCTTTTCCAGCTCATTTTACAGATGAGGAAACTAAGACAGAGATAAATGACCCAAAGTCACAAAGGTAGCAAGGGTCTGAGGCCACATTCGAACTTCCTAACTCAATACTTAGTACTCTTTCCACTCTTTCTTTCTAAGCTTTAAGTATTTCCCTATTGCCTAAAATTTGGCTTTTAAAGTCCATTACTGCCTGTCTCTAGCCTATATTTCCTGACTTATTGTACATCCCTGCCTTTCATTCACTGTATGTTTCAGCCAAATTGTTCTATTTTCTGTTTACTCACACACAAAAATCCTTTCTGCATTGACTGTTCCTCATGCTTAGGAGTGCCCTGCTTCCCCACCTCCATCTTTTACAATGCGTAGCTTCCTTCCTGACTCAGCTCAGGTACCACCTCCTACATGGTACCTCCCCCAATCCCTTCAGGGCTCCTGTCTCCCTCCTCTAAGTTACCTTGCATTACTTTGTATTTGCTTATCTAGGTTCCTGTGGTTTTCCCAGAAAGAATGTATGCTCCTTCAGGGTAAAGATTATTTAATTTTATCTTTGTTTTCCTGGCACTTGAATTTGAACCTGCTACATAGTAAGTTATTAATAAATACTTGATGAATAATTAATTGATCACCATTATCACAAATATTTATGGAATGTTTTCTACATTCAATATATCATAGGTAATACAAAAGAATAAAATATAGTCCTTGCCCTATGACATGGTAAAATAACATTTAATTCAGTAAGCATTTATTAGGCTTCTACTGTACATAGCAGTGAAAGGCACTATATTAGCCACTAAGAATACAAAGATTGAAGCAAAATAGTTCCTGCTATCAAGGATCTTATATTCTACTGGTAGGAAACAATATGTATATGTATGAATACACAACTTAAATAAGTCATATATAGATGTATAGGTATATACATATATATGTAAATACAAAACATAAAATAAATATAAATTAAATTCAATGATGAGGTACCAAGAACAGATTGAATCAGGAAAGATCTCACAGAGCATTTGTAGCATTGCAGGAAAGGGGATGACCTGTACAAAGGCACAGAGATAGGAGATAGAATGTCATGTATAGGAACATAAACATATTAGTTTGTCTGGAATTTAGACCAAATGAAAAAGAGCAATGTATAATAAGCCTGGAAAGACAGGTTGGAGTAAGGCTTTGTAGGGATCTAAATTTTGAATAGAGAAATTTATGTTATTCTAGAAGTAACTGTTCCTGTTTCCCACCTGAACTCTGCTTTTTTGACCCCTTTAAGGGGCTATGCCCTGGCTACTTCTTAAACAGGCCTATTCAATGAACTGGTGTTGCCTCACCCTAAGTGAGTGCTTGCAAAGACCTTGGCCTAAAGGGCTCAAGGTCTCCCAGTGCATCCTGGGTCATCTCCAGTCATCCTGAGGAATATCTGGTCACTGGATTCAGAAGGCTCTGGAGGACAAGTGAGGCTGGTGACCTGCACAGCCCTCCCTCACTCAAAACAAAGTCAAGTGAAAGTCAAGTCATCATTTCTCTGATGGCATGGTCTTCTTCTGCAGTGAAGGACAATGAAGAGAGTCACTGGAGCTATTTGAGCAGAAAGATGACATAGTCAGACTTATGCTGTATGAATATCACTTTGGCAAATGTGTGGAGAAATGAGACTAACTAGCTAATTTATTTAATTAAATAATTTAAATAATCCAGGTGAGAGATGATGAGGAGCTAGTCTAGCATTGTGACTGTGAAGGTAGAGAAAAGGAAGTAAGAAACAGAGAAATACTGGAATCAACAAGAATTGACATATTAATGGAAATGGGGGTGAGAGAGAGAGGAAGGGAGGGTGAAGTTGCACATCTGTTCACTAGAAGTATGATCATACTCTCAACTAAAATTCTGAAGGTAGGAAGAAGATGAACTAGGAAAGGAGATAAAGAGTTCCTTTTGGGCTTGATGAGTTTGGAGTGTGTGCCCAGTTGGGGATTCCAGTAGGTAGCTGGTGACATTGTACCTGAAAGAGAAACTTTTGATTAAAAACATCAAGCTATCGATGTATGTTCAGTTTCATAATCTGTTGTTTGTTTAGTATATTTGAAATTATTAATTTAATGTCCCATATTGTGATAATGGTGAGACCTAATTTTAGAGATAGTCTAAGAGTTTGGAAATGGAATTGAGCCCAGGAGAGGTTGAGTTCCTTGAAGTGCCATAAAGATCAGGGCTATGAGAGACACTCAGATTTTAAAAGAAATTGTTTAAGGTAGGAGTGGTCCATATGTTGTCCAACTTTAATCAGCTTCTAGGACGTTTTCCTTCCAATGGAACCTGGCTGACCACTTTATGCTGATATGGTAGATGGCATTCATGGTTTGACTAGAGTTTGAATGACTTCTGAGGATCCTAGCAACTGTGAAGTTGTATAATTCCACACTTCTTTTTGTGGATAACATAGAAGGATATAAGGTAGACGATGGTGAGAGTGCTACATAATAATTTTAGTAAGAGTTAGCACTTCTATAGCACTTTAAGGTTTCCAAAGTATTTACAGATATCTTGTTTTATCTTCACAGTGATCCTGGAGGAGTGTTACAGGTGCTACTATTATACTCACTTTACAGATCAGGAAACTGAGTCAGACAGAGGTTAAGTGACCTGCCCAGGATACGTATCTAGTAAATGTCTGAGATCAGATTTTCTTAACTCCAGGTCCACCATGCTATCTACTGGCTTAACTTGCTGCCCCAAATGCGGTTAGATGGTTTCAGAACTTTTTGGATATTTGGTCTTAAAGTGTGTTGGCAGAAATAGATATCAGGATTTAGGAAAATTTAAACAAAATGAAATGGTAGACTTAAGTGTACAAGATGAAATTTAACAGGAGCTAAATATGGAATCCTTTCCTTCAGCTCACAAAAAAATAGCTATACAAATTCAGGATGGGAGAGATGCAGCTAGAAAGCAGTTTGTGTAAAAAAGACCTAGAGGTTATAATGACCTAGCCAGCTCTATATGAGCCGGTGTCTTCTTGAAGATCTCATGTGATTGTCACCATGTTCTGAAGCAGCCCATTCCATTTTCAGCCAACTCAATTTTTAAGGAAGTTTTTCCTTAGGTTGAACAAAACTCTCCCTCTCTATCACTCCTACCTGTTGGTCTCATTTGGGCTCCAAAAGCCAAAGAGAACAAGAATAACCCTTATCTTACATGACTGAAAAATATTCAGACCTGCCATTTCATCAGTGTAGCTAACTCCCAAGGCAGAAATTAACACCACTAATTCAGATTAATGCAACTTATAGATCCAATAATAATAGCTAATATATGTGTGTATGTGTGTATATATAGGGAGTGTACTTATAGATCTAAATATTATTCGCTTACCATGTACCAGGTCTTATGTGAACCACTTTAGTAATATTTTCTCATTTGATCTGCCCAACAACCCTAGAGAGTAGATTTTATTATCTCCATTTTACACATGAGGAAACTGAGGCAAACAAGGGCAAGTGATTTGGCCAGGGTTGCACAACTAGCAAGCGTCTGAGTCTGGATTTGAACCAGATTCTTCCTGCCTCGAGACCCAGTGCTCTATCCGCTGTACCATCTAGCTGCCTAATTTAGAGAATTGTCTGGGACATTCAGAAGTAAGTAGATTTGTCTATAATCAAACACTTAGTAGACAAATAAAGCACTGATTATGCAGTTACTATGTGCTAGGCATCATCCTCAGCTCTGGGGATGTAAATAAAAACAAGTTAGATAGTCGCTAGAAAACCGGAAAAAAGATAAGAGAAAGAGATACATATACTGGTGTGGTGGTGGGTAGAGATGTCTGGTGAGTGCTGGATCTAAGCAAAATAAGGCCAAAGATGGATGTACCAAATGTAGGACTTGAATTCCAATCTTCTTTCCTCCAAGGGTCAGTCACTTATCCTCTACACTGTTATCTCTCCCTCAGATGTTTGGAAGCAACTATTATGCCTCCTTTCCATCCCTCTTCTTTCCCTTCTAACCCCCCAGAGGCCAAACCTTTCCAATTCCTTAAATTGATCCCCATATGATGTGGTTTCTTGACATGCTCACTATCATGGTGATGCTTCTCTGGACATGTTGCGACTGACTTGACAATATCCCCTCTAAGAAGTGTTGGTATAGGTGGAGCCAAGATGGCAGACTAGAAAGACACACTTACGCAAAGTTCTCCCCATAGCCCATAAAATACCTGTAGAGAGGGACTCTCAACAAATTTTGGAGCAGCAGAAGTGGAGAACAACAGAGTGGAGAAGATTTCCAGCCCACAGTGACCTGAAAGGCCCATGGAAACATCAGTTGCGCCAGACGCAGAGCCAAGAGCAGAGCCCAGCCCAGCCTTGGCCGAGCAGTGCAACAAGACGAGACTCTGGGAGGAGGACACCTCTGGGGCAGAATCTCCAGTCCAGTAGTGGTCCTCAGATCCCTCTGCCCACAGGTGCCAAAGGTCAGTGACAGGGGGCCAGGAAGGGAGAAGGGCCTTCCCATAGCTCTGGCAGCAAGCAGCACAACAGCCCGTTTGGAAGCTCCATTGTTGGAACGTAAAAACCCCTGGGGGCATTGAAGAGCTGAGTCTCACCTCAGCCCTGGGTGGAGGCCTTGGCTGATCTGGTCTTTGTCTCAAATTGAATGGTGGCCCTGCCCATCCAGCTTATCTGAAAATCAGCCCCAAGTGCTGGCTTGGAGGAACTGGAGGCCAAGTGGCTGTGGAGAGGTATCTGCCAAGATTCTGGGCACAAAAATCCCTCTCTGCATCCAGATCAGTACACACTTGATTGTGCCACCTTGGAGGAACTGAGATCTCACAGATTCCCAGAGTATACCCTACTCTTGACAAAGGATCCAAAAGTCAAGTAGCAGGTTGGGAAAATGCCCATAAAAGGGAAAAAAAATAAGACCATAGAAGGTTACTTTCTTGGTGATCAGATATCTCCTGCCATCCTTTCAGAAGAAGACAAACAATGCTTACCATCAGGGAAAGACATAGAAGTCAAGGCTTCTGTATCCCAAACATCCAAAATAAATATCCAATGGACTCAGGCCATGGAAGAGCTCAAAAAGGATTTTGAAAATCAAGTTAGAGAGGTGACGGAAAAACTGGGAAGAGAAATGAGAGAGATGCAAGAAAAGTATGAAAAGAGGGTCAACATCTTGCTAAAGGAGACCCAAAAAATGCTGAAGAAAATAACACCTTTAAAAATAGGCTAACTCAATTGGCAAAAGAGGTTAAAAAAACCAATGAGGAGAAGAATACTTTAAAAAGCAGAATTAGTCAAATGGAAAAGGAGGTCCAAAAGCTCACTGAAGAAAACAGTTCTTTCAAAATTAGAATGGAACAGATGGAGGCTAATGACTTTATGAGAAACTAAGAAATCACAAAACAAAACCAAAAGAATGAAAAAATGGAAGATAATGTGAAATATCTCATTGGAAAAACAACTGAACTGGAAAATAGATCCAGGGGAGAAAATTTAAAAATTGTGGAACTACCTGAAAACCATAACCAAAAAAAGAGCCTAGACATCATCCTTCATGATACTATCAAGGAAAACTGCCCTGATATTCCAGAACCAGAGGGCAAAGTAAATATTGAAAGAATCCACTGATCACCTCCTGAAAGAGATCCAAAAACAGAAACCCCTAGGAACATTGTGGCCAAATTCCAGAGCTCCCTGGTCAAGGAGAAAATATTGCAAGCAGCTAGAAAGAAACAATTCAAGTATTGTGGAAATACAAGATCTAGCAGCTTCTACAATAAGGGATAGAAGGGCATGGAATATTCCAGAAGTCAAAGGAACTAGGACTAAAACCAAGAATCACCAACCCAACAAAACTGAGTATAATACTTCAGGGGGAAAACTGGTCTTTCAATGAAATAGAGGACTTTCAAGCATTCTT
>CM053770.1:108193954-108217325 GCA_028658325.1 Potorous gilbertii
ACACACACACACACACACACACACACACACACACACACACAGAAAGACAGAGAGCACAGAGTGAATTGAATAGGATGGGATCATATCTTAAAAAAATGAAATTAAGTGGTGAGAGAGAAATACGTTAGGAAGAGAGAGGCAGAAATGGAATGGAGCAGGTTATCTCTAATAAAAGAGGCAAATAAAAGACTTTTCATTGGAGGGGAAAAGAGGGGGGTGAGAGGAAAAACATGAAGCTTACTCTCATCACATTCAACTAAAGGAAGGAATAAAATGTACACTCATTTTGGTATGAAAACCTATCTTACAATACAAGAAAGTGGGAGAGAAGGGGATCAGCCAGGTTGGGGGGGATGATAGAAGGAAGGGCAGATTGGCGATAGGAGCAATTAGAATGCTTGGTGTTTTGGGGTGGGGGAGGGGAGAAATGGGGAGAAAATTTGGAACCCAAAATTTTGTGAAAATTAATGTTAAAAGTGAAATAAATGAATGAATGAATTTTTTAAAAAAAGAAGTGTTGGTATAGAGTTAGGCACAGTATTCCGGATGTAGTCTGAATAGGGCTGAGTACGATAGGACCAACTGGTCTTTTAACCTTTGGAAAAGAAATCATCAGAGGCTATGATCATTCATGCAAGGATGTCATAGAATGGAAAGAACTACTAGATCTATCATAGTTGTGGGAGCTTCCTAGAAGCTCTGAATTTGTCCTGCTTTCCTGAGCTGGGACCCTACTGCTATGGAAGAACTAATGTGAAATATAGTGGTCACAAGGCCATATACTGGATTCCATTAAGTCTCAAATGATCCTGGTCCAAGTAACCAAGTTGGAGAGTAATTATAAATAGCTGCCCTTGGTGTCCTGGCAGCTTTTATTTCATGTATCTATCAGTCAGTCTTGAAGCATTTATTAAGTGGCTACAAGGTGCTAGACACTAAACTAAGTACTAGGAATTAAAGAATCTCAAGGAGCTCAGTCTAAGGGGGAGATAAAATGAAAACAAATATGAAAAATATATTGGACACAATTATATAGGAAAGGATACATTATATTATACATTACATTATTATATATATTATCCATTATATGTACATATAATGGATAATATATATTATACATTAAGGGACAATAAAGAAAGTCTCCCATAGAAGGTGAGATTTTAGTTATTATTCAAAGGAATCCAGGAGGCAGAGATGAAGGAGAATATTCTAGGCATGAGGGACAGTCAGTGAAATTGCCCTAAGTCTGGATATGGAGTATCTTGTAAGAAGAGCAGCACAGAAGCCAGGGCTGGTAGTTTGTGCATTATGTGGTGGCAAGTAAGATGTAAGAAGTAAAGAATCTGGTTGTAAAGAGCTTTGAATGCCAGGCAGAGGAGGTGAGGGGGAGCCCAAGAGTCCTGCCTCTCAGTCTTGTCTCTGGGTTTAGAAGTTGGGAGAGAGAGTAGCTTCCATTTTCATTGTATTCTTTTGGTAAGAAAAAATTGTCTCCCATAAGTGGACCACCCTTCACTTCCCACCCTCTTCTCAGCTGCCAAGATTGCCACCTTTGTCTTCTGTGCCACTCCTTGACTCTGCTTTGCTTCCTCATGCCTACAGATTCCCTTGTCATCTGGCCTTGGTATATTTTTCTTTTCTTATTGCTATCATGCCCTTCTGTTCCTCTTCTTGATTACTGAAACTCTTCTTGGAAATCTTAAGAAAAAAATGACTGGATATAATAATCATCTTACCTGGAGTTCCCCTGCTGACTGTGGTCTTTCTTTACTGTTTCCTACAGCTAAGGTTTACCACTTGCTCCCTAGCTTCCCTTGGGATGTGGTAAGTATTTATAATTTACACCTTTGGTTTTTTATAGAAAGTACATTACGCTCACCTTCCAAACATCATCTCCCAACAGAAGAAGCCTCTGTTGTAACAAAATGCAGGTAAGACAAACTGGTATGTTGAGCATTTCTAACAGATTATATCTCACCATCAATGGTCTGTTGCCTTCCTACTTATATGTGATATGAACAGATATATTTCATATTAACAATTGCTTGCTTTTAGCTTATTAGTTTTTCAGGAGTGATGATGATGATGATGGGCAGCATGGAGTAGTGGCTAGAGAGGTGATGTCTGAGTCAGGAGACCTGAGTTTATTTCTTCTGACACGTACTGGCTATCTAACTTAATCTCTCAGTGCCCCAAGAAATTCTCTAAGACTGTAAATTGCAGAATAGTTTCTCATCTATATTGATATAGGGAGTTGCGTCTTACAGGACTTTCTACACTGATGAAATCAGGTCAGAACCGATTTGGACTAACTTATTAATGACAATTTATAGTGCTTTAAGGTTTCAAAAATACTTTAGAAGCTTTTATCTCACTATCAAGTAGGTACTGTTATGGTTGTCTTCATAATTTTTATAGATAAGGATACTGAGTCCCAGAGACACTGAGTGATTTACTCATGGTCACACAGTTAGTGTCTGAGATAGGATTCAAGGTCAGGCCTTCCTGACTCCAAATTTTGCACTCCATCCATTTACTGCACTATGTTGTCTATTGGACACTGGATACATAGGATTGTAGAACATAGATCAAAGATCTAGGGTTGGAAGCGACCTTGAAGACCATCAGATCATAGGTCGTAGAATTATGTATTTAGAACTGGAAGGGACTTTAGTGGCTACAGAGCCCAGTTGCCTCATCTTTGCATATGAGGAAACTGAGGCACAATGAACTTATATAATTTGCTCATAGTAACACAGCTGTTAAGTGTCTGAGGTAGGCTTGAACTCAGCTCTTAGTGACTCTTAAGTCTAGCACTCTACTAAATCAGGCTACCTATCCATCTTTGTATCCACCATTGCTTATTTTCACTCTTACCCACTTGCATAGTATGGGTTAAGTAATTTTATGCCTTTATACTTCAGCTTATTCAAAAGTTGTGACAGAAGAAACTTACCAGGAAAATGATCTACAACCAGAAGCATTCTGATCTCAGCACAGACCTCTGCCCCAAGTGCAACAAGGAGATGAGGAAATGCAAGACATGCTTTATATCTTGACCAGTTCAGTTTGACATGACCTAATTGATGGGGTTTCCATCGACTCCCTTGAGAGGTGAAAGATTTCCCAGTCAAGAAATTTTTCCTGTGTTATTCATGTTCACTTTTCCTTTTTCATTTTTTCCAGTCATTATTTTTTCTTAACTCCTCTCCTTTTCTGTGAGTTATCTTAAGTGATTCCTCATTCTCTTGGCACTGCTCCCCTCTACAAATCTTTCTCATATAGTTATCATATTTGCTCCTAGTTGTTCTTTTGCCAAGTTACATATATTTCATTTTCTTGGTCTTTTTTCACAAATTAGTAACTTTGGTTCCAGTTTGTTACTCTTTTCTACATTGCTTTAATCACTTGAGATTCATATTTGAATTTGGCATGTTACCAACTCTGCCCAGACCTTGCCATTTCTAGTGGAAAGGTCTCAGCAGACAAAGCCAATCATAGAATTCCACATTTACTGAACTGCATACACACACACACACACACACACACACACACACACACACACACTCCACATACACACACACACACACATACGCACGCACTCACAAAACAAAACTGCTTCATTCCATCGGAGTTTAATTTTTACAATGTAGTCATCTATCATAATTGCTTATATTTTTTGGAAAATATGTCACTTGGAGTGGATAGAGGAACAAGCCTTACAATCAGGAATACCTGGATTCAGGATCTTTTGGATCGTCAATCTACAACTGAAAGAGAACTCAGAGACCATCTTGTCTAACTCCTTTATTTTACAAATGAAGGAACTGAGGCCCAGTGAGACCCACACAAGACACCTCTGCATAACCTTCTGCTCAGGGACTTCCTTTCCACTATACAGAAAATAAAAGTAGACACCAAAGGAAGATAGACCCAGAGGAATGGGTTCACATAAATTGAAGTGACTTCCCCAAAGTCGCACTTAGGCAGTAAGAGGAAAGAGGGGGATTAGATTTTTAGGTCTGACTCCAGAGTCAATCTTTTCACTGTATTATGAGACCCAGAGAAGTATAGTGACTTGCCCAAGAGCCCCAACTATGTGAAGCAAAACTCGGATTTGAGTGTAGGTCCTTTAATGACAAAGCCTCTGTACCATGTTGCTTCCAGACACTAGCTCTGTGACCTGTCTTTGCCCCAAGCAACTCACTAAGACTTTAAATTAGAGATGATTTGATATGAGGGAGGGAGTTTCTATACACCCGTGTGTGTGTGTGTGTGTGTGTGTGTGTGTGTGTATGTGTGTGTGTGTATTTCCTTCCAAGTATTGTACCTTGGAGCTCTTGAAAATAGTTCATTTTCTTGGATGAAAGTCTGAACTGTTGACTTAACTTTTTGTTTCTTGGTATCTAAAACAGCAAAGCTAACATGCACTGTGTATCCTTAACATTTTTTACATATTTCATGCCTTTGCAGGCTCATTCTTATTCCTGGGATTTCCTCCTGACGTCTGTTGGAAAAACCCCTCCAGCAACACTGATGGTGCATTTCTATGGGGAGTAATTGCTATTCCTCCTCACAGATGACTGCACATATATTTATATTGCAAACCAGGGAGCTTCTGTTGGGGAATACTTGGCTTTTTTACAGTTAATTGCTAATCTTCTACACACCATCCAAAGTTCTACATTATACTAAAACAAAACAAAAAAAAAATAGTGCCTTATAAAGTAGCCAGACAGGAATCCCTTCTGTCATCAGCCTTATCAGGCAAAATTATGACTCATTTCTTACAGCTTAACAATAACACAGTTGTCCTCAAAGAGGTTAGAAAAAGTAAACTAATCCAAATGAATTCTGATCTCCCTACCTGACACAGAACACATACACAACCCTTGCATTCAAGAGTGTCCTTGCCACCCATACAGAGAATGAATTCATATAAAATGGGCCATGTCTCACTTCAGATTGCACATATAAATCTTTCCAGTTCTCATTGGAGGTACTACAGGTGTTCACTTTAATCAGCCCAATCAGTTGAGTTCTTAGCCTTTCAAGACTTTGTGTATAAAAAGATTGTATTTTGCCATCACTGATCAGGCACCCTATCCCTGGTGGTTTTTCACATATGAAGAAAATGTGGAGGTCTAGGTGAAGACGAATTTTAGAAACTTGTTCTTACACACATTTGTTCTGTTTTCACTGTGTCTTAGCACAGCACCTAAAACACATTCTTGCCTTTTTTATTTTAGAATCCTGAGGTTCCTTCACAGCCCCACTGCCACTTCATGATGCATTCCTTGATTCCTCAGTTTTGAGGTCCTCATCACCAAAATTGCCTTGTATTCATTTTGTAGGGTTGTTGTTCAGTCATTTCAAGCAGTGTCTGACTCTTTGAGAGCCCACTTGAGGTTTTCTTGGCAGTGATACTGGAGTGTTTGCCATTTCCTTCTCCAGCTCATTTTACAAATGCAGAAACCAAGGCAAACAGGGTGAAATGATTTGCCCAGGGTCACACAGTTAGTATCTGAGGTGACATTTAAACTGAAGTCTTTCTGACTCCAGGCCTGCTCTCTATCCATTGTTATCTCCCTGCCTCCCACTTATTTTGTGTATACTATTTTTATGTAGAAGAGTTAGGTGAAATGGAACACCTTTGCAGACCTGGGACCCTTCTGGTGAGAAATGTGCTTGCCAAATGACATGAGTGACCGGGGGATCTGGTTGATTCCTTGGTTCCCATGACTAGGGATGGGAGATGGCTCTGTCAACTTAGTTCTCTGTTGGACTTCTAGAAAGGCAATTATAAAAGGGGCATCTCCCTCCCTTGCATACCTGACAGATCCTGTGCCAGACTAAGTAAGCCTGGTGCCATTAGCCTAAGTCACTGGCTATGCTTCTGCTTTGGACTTCTTTCCCTGGGTACAGAGAACATTGTGATCCTGAGAGACCTACCTTTTCAATCCTAGTGGCTACATGAGAAACTCTATTCATGTATATCTATATGATCTATATTATATGATAAAGGTCAGGAGTGCCTGTGTGCTGATTAACAGCAAGAACGACTTTCTGTAATTAGATTCTTTTCAGAGGAGATAATGGCTAACCCAGAAGGATAAACTATCTGTTCCTGCTTGGACAAAAGACATGTACCTTGAATTGCCATTCACCTAGTAACAGTAAAGATGTGAAATATCTTTTCATCAGTTCTGATTTTTCCTACCTACAGGGAGAATATAATAGAGGTCATGGGTCATAGTTTGTTTTAAATAGGTGCTAATGAGCCCTTATGAGTTGTTTCTTTTTTCATGGTAGGGGAAATGAAATACTTGTCCTATACCAGATATTTACTACTTTGATGCAACTATAGAGTACTGGACCTGTAGTCAGGAATAACTGAGTTCAGATTTGGCCTCAGACACTTACTAGCTATGTGACCCTCAGTATGTCATTTAACTTTTATTTGTCTTAATTCATTGAGAGAAAGTGGTAAAGCACTCTAGTATCTTTGCAGGAAAATCCATGGACAGTATTGGTGTGCTATGGTCCATGGTGTCATGAAGCGTTGGACATGACTGAATAATGACATAGTGAATACCTTTGCACAAGGTACCCTGCTAATCCCCTTTGAAGGGGATCCTAGAAATTAGACATCTTGCTCTTTATTTTAGAGATCTTTCCCCCCTAAGATTCTGGAGTAAAGAGCATAAAGAGCAGAGTATTAAAAAAACAACCTATCCCTTCTTTTAGGCATCATACTTTTTTAGGAATTAACTTCATACATCTGAGTCTTTTAGGGGAGAGAATACCTTCTTCCAGGCCTTAGGTGACACCTATACTTATATGCATATATTGTTACTTCCCATGAAATGTATGTTTATTAAGGGCAAAAAAATTATTGTTTTTGTATTTTGTGGCACAGAAAAAGTAACTTAATAAATCTTTTGCTGATTGGCTCTTCTTCCTGCTGAGATTTAACTAGCTGAAACTGCACCTGGGGTATATATTCGTGGGTGTTGGGGTTGGAGGAGCTGAAGGCCTGATGATCTGACACAGTGGTTGGGAAGGGAGTTAAGAGGCATGTGGGGACAGAAGACACTTCTCATCTGAAGTTCTGTCTGTCAGAGTTCCAGCCCTGACCTCTGTAGGAATTAGGGTTGGGGAGTAGATGGGCCCAGAGAGAAAGACACTGTGGAGATGGGACCCCAGGGTGGGTTGGTTAGTTGGTTGGCTGTGGTCCTTCATTTTTGAAGAGGACCAAAATGACATCACTATGCTAGAGTCGATGTGTCCAACTGTGGCTGAGCAGACCATCATGAGCTTGGGATGTTCTATCATGGGTCAGGCACAAATAGTCCCTATGAACATTTGGGTGGATACTCTGAATTTTCACCTTGTACCTCCGGAGGATTCCAAGGAAGGTATGGGAAAATCAGTTGCTCCTTCCCAAGTCAAAACCATAGGGAAAAACCTCATTTACCTTTGTGGAGTTTCTGCTTTGACTTCCTTTGAAATTTTTTTAAAAATAAATCATTCTTAAAGGCCAGCTTCATTCAGTGTATAACTGACAGGCACAGCATGAATTTCAAAGGAAGAGAATACCCATGTTATATAGATACAAGAGCCCAGGGCAAAACCAAAAAAAACACCACTGAAAGGTAAGGGGAAAACGTCAGAGAATTGGGCCTGACTTGGAGAAGTAGCCAACTAACGGTCTTTAAGCATTTTACAGAATTAAACTTCATTGTCCTAAAATGAACAAAGCTACAGGAGAGACCTCCTCTGGTTTCGAAGCACTTTACAAATTCAGTCACTCACCCTCTTAAATATGACTTATTTATTTACTTAGTCTCTCCCAAATGGCGGATTCCCCTCTCCCTAGTCATTTACATTCTTTTCCAAAAGCCTCCATCTGTCAGGATCTGTATGATGTGACCCAGTGTAAATAGGATGAGGTATTTTCATTAGTTTCTGTGGTCTACCATGGTTCGTTGTTGCTCCCAAAAGGAAACAGAAATACTGTTCAACACAGTTGGAAAGGTTCAAAGCTCCAGGAGTCAAACCAGGAACAAGGATGAGACCGTTTTTAAAGGAAAACAAAACGATCAGCCACTGTATCTCTCTCCTCTTGGACCAGATTCATCTCCATCCTCATTTAAATGTCACACTGTCGCCTTTGTTTGAACTAACCCTTCTGCCTGTTCATTTGGAGCCAATGAACATGGTAAAGCGGAAGCAGCTTTGCTATTGAGTGACATTCACCAGAATGACTGACAAAGTGACTAAGTAGTGAATCTGGTTTGGGAAACTGAAAGGAAAGGATGACAGCATTTTCGACTTGAAAGGGACCTCAGGGGCCACCTAGTACAACCTCTTCTCATTCTGTGGGGGAGATCTTTGAGGCTCATAGAGGTTAAGTGGCTTGTCTATAAATAAACAGCTTGTAGGGCCTGGGATACAATGCAAATTTCCTGACTTCCAGTCTGATGAACTTTCTAGCATAGCTTAGCGTTGATGATTTAATATGTACATATGTGTGTGTATACACACATGTATGTATGTATATATGTCTGCATAGAGACTAATAGAGAACATAAATATAAATTCATATGTGTATCTGTGTGCACACATATGCACACATATATGGATGTATGTTTGTATGTGTACATGTCTATTGAACTATTCCTGTAATTTCATCAGTACAGGGAACTCCTAGTAAGAAACTCCCTTTACCAATGCATATCAGCAACTTCTCAGCAATTTATAGTCCTAAAGAATTTCCTAGAGCATTAAAAGTTTAAATGAATGACCCAGGATCACACAGCTTAGAATTCCTGCATTAGACGTTGTACTCCAACACAGGTTTTCCTCATGCTAAGATGACTTTCTATCCACTACACTGTGCTAACTCTCTTAGATGTTACAACCAAAATAATATATACTTACAGAATCTGCACTAAAACCTGATTGATTGTGTAATGCAACATTACTACTACCTTTTATTTATATAGCTTATTTAACTTGCCCATTTGTTATCCCATGTGTTCTTTTTTAAAATAATATTTTATTCCTCCCCAATTACATGTAAATACAATCTTAAACTTTTTAAATGTTTAATTATAACTCATTTTTAATGAGATCCAGATACTATCCCCCTTTCTCTTATCTCCCCCTCCCTGAGATAGTGTAGTGTGATACAGGTTGCATGTGTGTAATCATGTAAAACATTTCCATATTAATCATTTTATATCACATGTATTCTTAAAATAAACCCTGAGCTGGTAAATAGCACAAGTATTAACTCAATCATTTTTCATGCAAATGAAAACTCTTTGCATTAACTAAGGTTTAAGACAGGCAAAGTGTGCTCAAAGGAAAACACTCATGGTTCTTTATGTCTTGTATTTGATGGTGAGGCTATAGCAGGACACGATTAACCATTGCTACTGCAGAGTGAAATGAGCAGTTCTCCATCACATACTTACCTTGGATTTTTGTAAAGATTTTATGTAACTAATTCACAAGATTATCTTAGGCAGCTGCTTCACCTTCCCCCAAAGCCTCAGATTTTTAAAATATTTCTAAAATGAGCAGCATGGATTAGATGATCTTTTATTGTTGCTGATCAGTTGTTTTAATTGTGTCCACCTCTTCATGACTCCATTTAGGGTTTTCTTGGAAAAGATACTAGAATTGTTTGCCATTTCCTTCTCCAGATCATTTTACAGATGAAGAAACTGAGACAAATAGGGTTAAGTGACTTGCCCAGGGTCACACAGCTAGTAAGAAGTCAGATTTGAATTCATGAAGATGGGTCTTTCTACCTCCAGGCTGCATTCGAGTATCCATTGCATCATCTAGCTGCCCCAGTGATCTTTAGGTTCCCTCTAAATCTAACCTTCTGAGATTCTGATATAATCTCAGCTGAAATTTTATATAAGACCAAGGTTGGATCTCAACTGGACAGCAGGATATAATGATGTTTCCATATCTCTTTGTATATATATGGGAGAGGGGAGATTGTATATTGGTAAAAAAAAACATTCTACTCTGAGTCCCCCTAGTCTTTTACATATCCATTTTTAGTTTGATAGATCTTGTGGAAACATAGAATTGTGGCACTGACCCTATGGTGAAAATTGTGGAAGAGGTGCCTCATTTGAAGAACATTGAATTGGTGCTTAAATCACAGGATCCTAGAATTTCAGAGCTTGAAGTACATCAGAGATCCTATTGTCCAATTTATATCAGATAAAAATATCTTTTCATTTTTACTCTCGTGACATTTCTCAACATCTCTTGTTTCTATGCATGTAGCCACCACCCTGTTCACCTCTCTTGCAAAAGTCTTTTATTAAGTCTCTTTGCCTCGAGATTCTCCCTACTCCCATCCACCATATTCTCAGCTATAGAGGGATTTTGCTAAAGCATAACTATGCCATGCATACCCCAGTACAGAAATTTCCAGGGGTTTACTGTTACCTCCAGGATCAAATATAAATCCCTCTATTTGGCATTTAAATCCTTTAAAACCCACCTTTCTAGTCTTCTTACTCTACTTCTTTCCACGTTCTCTATGATTCAGCTATACTGAACTTTTTACTATTTCTCACACATGAAACTCCAGCTACTGAATCCCTCCATGCCTTTGTGCTGAATGTTCCCCATGCCTGGAATACTTTCTCATCCCTGGCTTTGGCTTCCTAGTTTCCTTCAAGACTTAGTTCAAATTCAGAATTCTATGGGAAGCCTTTGCTGTTTCAGCCAGTTATTGGAGCTCCCCACCATATAAATTAATTTGCATTTGCCTTGCATATAGTTATATTTACTTTATAAAAGTTTAAGACAACTTTTTAAAATAAATATTGCTATGAAAAACAAATTCCTCTAATTAGGGGAAGAAATGAAAACCAGGTGTGATCAGAAAAGTACATATCATCCCTGTTGTACTGCCTATTACTGGATTTTTTTTGAAGATCCTATCAGTGAGTCCACAAAAAGTGAGATTACCTCCCAATATTTTTATTCAGTTACAAAGAGATAATTTGCCCACTTGTACAAGCAAAAACAGAACATTAAGTATAAAAGAATTATAAATATCAAGATATTATCTTATGGCCATTTCTTTCTGACCTACACCAAAAAAAGAAATGATAATTATAAATAGAGAAAATATAGTATGTACTGTATATCTTTACAACCTTATGAGGCAAATAACATAACTATGATGTTTATCTTTTACTGGTGTTGTAAAATTATATATTACTTCACAATAAGGTAATTGAGGCTTAGAGAAGTTAAATAAATTGCCTTTGGTCACATAGCAAGTTGGGAAGTGATAGAACTGGGATTTGAACCCAAATCTCCTGACTCATGTGACTAGTGCTTGTACATAACACCCAACTGCATCAGATGAGAGTGCATCATCTATATTATACCTCTTTTTGAAAAATGAAAACTTTCATTTTAGGAATAACTAAAATGCATAGAGAAAATCTGCTTCATTTTTTAACATTTTTAACTTTCATTTAAAACAATTTTGGGTTCCAAATTCTCTCAGAAAGCAAGCTATATGATATCAATTATATATGTGAAATCATGTAAAATACATTTCTGTATTAGTCATGTTGCAAAAATAATAATAAAAAGAAAGAAACATAAAGAATATGAAAAAAGTATACTTCAGTCAGCCCTCAGTGTTTATCAACTCCCTCATTGGAGGTGGATGGCTTTTTTCATTGTGAATCCTTTAGAATTGTCTTCGGTCATTGTTTTTATCAGAGTAGCTAAGCCTCACTTGTGATCATGGTTACAATGTTACTGTTACTGCCTGCGATGTCCTTCTGGTTCTGCTCACTTCATTTTGTACCTGTTCATATAAGTCTTCCCAGGTTTTTCTGAAACCATCTGCCCCTCCTTTTTATAACATAATTCTATTTCATCACAATCACATACCTCATTTTGTTCAGTCATTCCTCAAGTGATGGGCATCCCCTCAATTTCCAATACTACGCCACCACAAAAAGAGATACCATAAATATTTTTGTATATAAAGGTCCTTTTCCCTTTCCTTTGGTCTCTTTGAATTCAGTCCACTAGCAGGTCCAATCCATGCATGGATTGGTAAGCCTCTGGGCATAGTTCTAAATTATTCTCCAGAATGGTTGGACCAGTTCAGAACCCCACCAACAGTGCATTAGTGTCCCTGTTTTTCCATGCCCCACCCCCGGCATTTATCATTTTCCTTTTTCATCTTGTCAGCCAATCAGATAAGTGTGAAGGGGTACCTCAAAATTGTCTTAATTTGCATTTTAATAATCAATAGAGATTTAGAGCATTTCTTCATGTGACTATTATAGCTTTGTTTCTTCTTCTGAAAACTTCATATTTTTTTTGATCAACTGGGGAATGGGTGTAATTTTTATAAATTTTCTTAATTCTCTATATATTCAAGGAACGAGATCTGCATCAGAAAAACTTGTTGTAAAAATGTTTTCCCAGTTTTGTTTTCTTTCTAATTTTGGCTGCATTGGTTTTTTTTGTGTGAAACCCTTTGAATTTCATGTAATCAAAGCAACCATTTTTATTGCTCATCATCCTCTCTCTCCCTCTGTTTGGTCATAAACTCTTCCCTTATCCATAGATCTGACAGGTAAATTTTTCCAAGTTCCATAATTTACTTATATCACCAATTATATCAAATCATTTGCCTATTTGGGCCTTATTTTGATAGATGATGGAGGATGTTGAACTCCACTTACTTTCAGACAAACTGCACTCCAGTATTCCCAGAAATTTTTGTCAGATGGTGAGTTCTTAACCCCAAAGCTTGGACTTATAAAACACTAGATAACTATGGCCACTTGCTACTATGCATTTCGTACATAATCTATTTCATTAACCCACCACTCTATTTCTCATCCAGTGCCAGATTGTTTTGATGATCGGTGTTGTTCCATCATCTTTCAGTCATGTCTGACTCTTCATGACCCCATTTGGGGTTTTCTTGGCAAAGATACTGGAATGGTTTGCTATTTCCTTTTCCAGTTCATTTGTATGGGTGAGAAACTGTGAAAATTGGATTAAGTGATTTGCTCAGGGCCACACAGCTAGTAAGTGTCTGAGGCCAGATTTGAACTTATGAAGATGAGTTTTCCTGATTCAAAGCCCAGTGATCTGTCCATGGAGCTATTTAACTGCCACTACCACATTGCCCCATTACCACTTCACATTGTAATTTGAAATGTGGTATGGTTACACCATCTTTCCTAACATTTTTTTTGCATTGATTCACTTGATATTCTTGACTTTTTACCCTCCCACATGAATTTTGTTTTTATTTTTTCTAGTTCTATAAAATAGATTCTTTATAGCTCTATAAAATAATTCCTTGATAGTTTTATTGGTAATTTAGGCAGAATCATCATTTTTATTATACTAGCTTGTCCTACCCCCAAACAATGTTTCACACTTTGTGTGAAAAGTGTTTCATAATTGTGCTCATGTAATTCCCTGGGTTTGTCTGGACAGGTAGACTCTTAAGTATTTCATAACGACTACAGTTATTGTAAATGAGATTTCTCTTTATCTTTTCCTGATGAGTTTTGTTGGTAGTGATTTATGTAGATTCATTTTATATCCTACAACTTGGCTAAAGTTATTGTTTCAACTAGCTTTTTCGTTGATTTGCTAAGGTTCTATTAGTATAGCATCATATCATTTGCAAAGAGTGATAGTTTTGTTTCCTCATTGCCTATTTTTATTCCTTCTATTTCTTTTATTTGTCTTATTGCTATAGTCAGCATTTCTAACAATCAATAATGGTGATAATAGTGAATATCCTTGCTTCCTCCTTGATCCTATTGGGAAGGCTTCTAACTTATCCCAATTACAGATGATGCTTCCTTTTTGTTTTAAAAAGGTACTACTTGCTATTTTAAGAAATGCTCCACTTATTCCTATGCTTTCTAATTTTTTCTCTAATATAATGGATATTGTATTTCGTCAAAAAGTTTTTTCCTGAATCTATTGATATAACCATATGATTTTTTTTGGGTGGTGGTGGTGGTGAAGTGTGTATGTGTGTGTTTGTGTGTGTATGTGTGTTGATATGGTCAATGATGCTTAAAGTTTTCACAGTATAGAATCAGCCCTGAATTCTTGTTATAGATTCCACTTGATCATAGTGTATGAGTTTTGTGACATACTGCTATAATCTCCTTTTTAGTACTCACCTTAATTTTTTTGCATCCATACACATTAAGGAAATTATTCTATAGTTTTCTGCCTCTGCTTTTGCTCTCCCTGATTTAGGTATCAAAACCCTATTAGTGTCATAAAAAGAATCTGGTAGGACTTTTTCTTGGCCTATTTTTTTCAAGTAGTTTATATAATTTGGGAGTTAATTATTCCTTAAATGTTTGGGAGAATTCATTAATAAATTCATCAGGTCTTGGACATTTTTTCTCAGGGACCTCATTGATGGCTTGTTAAATTTATTTTTCTAAGATGGAGTTACTTAAGTATTCTAATTCCTCTTCTTTTAATCAGGGGAATTTATGTTTTTGTAAATATTCATCCATTTTACTTAGTTCGTCAGTTTACTAACAAATAATCGGACAAAAGTATCTCTTAATAAATGCTTTAATTTCATCAGCATTGATGGAATAGCCAGTCTTTTAATTTTTGATACTGGTAATTTGGTTTTCTTTCTTTTTTAAAAATTTTTTAAAAAATAAAATTAACCAATGGTTTATCTAGTTTATTGTTTTTTCCCTACAAACCAGTTCCTAGTTTTATTTATTAGTTCAATGGTTTGTCTTTTTAAACTTTCAGTTTTATTGCTCTCTCCTTTGATTTTCAGAATTTCCGTTCTGGTGATTTTCCCCCAACTTTAAACCATTTTATTGACACAGTAACACCACACACTCTTACCACATCGTCTCCCCCAAAAGACCAACCCAGGTCACCAGCTTGGATGGGTCAGACCAGCACCCTGCTGGCTTGCTCCCTCCCCTTCTCCCTAAGAACAAGATGTATGAAAACAAGGCCACTTCTCTGGCACTTACTCCCTTCTACTTCCAACCTTTCCCAGATTGGGTAGGGCAGAGGAGTATCGTTGGCTCTGCTCTGGGGAATGTGAGTGGGGGGAGAAGCAGAGAACCGTGTATGTTGCTTCATCCAAAGTATCCCCCAGACCCAAAGAATGGTTTTTCCCTACTCCCAGGCTATGGGTTGCTTTCTTAGCCCTCCAAGTCGAGGAAGGAAACCATGGGATCCCAGTCCAGTGGCCGGGACTGGAAACTCCTGGAGCTGGCAAGAGAACTGAGAGTCAAGAAGCCTGGGCTTGACTAAATAGAAGTCCTGGTGGTGGAAGAGAACTTGAATGCCCCTTCATCAAATGCAGTGCTAACACTGAACAGACTAAGACTGCTTAACCAAAGGCCAGAACGGCACTAAGCTGTAAAGAAAGGTCAAACCAGAGACTGGTATTGCTTACTCCAAGGCAAATGTGTATACCATATGAGGAGAGGACTGTGATGAAGTGTCATTAAAAAAAAAAACCCAGCTACATCTCAAGGGGTATATCAGGGGGCCATCCCCCAAGAGCCCCGGAAGTGATGAGCTGAGAGCAAAGAAAGATACACAAATTTTTCAAAAAAGGAAGAAAGACCAAAAGCAGGGGAGCTAGAGCCTTGCAGTAATGCCCATCAGCCTTCCATATGGCTTGACCCTGTGCTTGGATAAGTAATGCCCTCCCATAGGCTACGATATACCACACAATGCAGTTTAGAAAGCTTCTAGTGTCAGTTGATAAACATCTCCATTTACTATGGGTGATTGATTACATGTGGATAATATGATTATATATTTGTGGAAAGCATATTTCAACAAGTCAACTCCAAGAATGTAATTAGGAGACCCTCACCTGGAGCCCTTCAGCATCCTTCCCTTGGAAGCAAGGAGCCCCCTCCACCCCAAGGCTGCCTGTCCCTCTGCTAATCCCCTGCCATGGCTCTTGGTCAAAGTGGCCTTCTCCATTGCCTTTAGTCCTTGTCAGATGAGTTCTTGGTCCAGTGGGTAAACCATGAGCATCATATCTGGCCTCAAGGCAACATGAGGATGGCCTGGATGCACAATCTCAAAGTCCAGAAAGCTGAAGGTCTTCAGAAAAGGAGCTCTGTGCTCCCGGCCCTTACTGAAGCAGATGAAGACATATTTCACTTTCATCTTCTTTCAGCAAACTCCATCCGTCTTTGCTCCTATCTGGTAATAACCCATCTGAAATTTCCACAAACAGGCTCTGCCTGGATAGTCCTGCATCTGAGGAAGAGAACTTTACCTCAAAGAACTCATGCTAGAAGTGGACAATGTGAGGATTCCTATCATGTCCTGGGAGGTCCTGGGTCACAGTGAACTTCTCATCCTTATACATTAAAACTGAGAGAGAAGGATCCTTGTAGCCCCCTCACCAAATGAGGATCTTCAACAGTGAGTGAGGGGCATCCTGAGCATTACAGAGGACCTGGAACAATGTTCCTGCAACACTGAAGCTGGGAATAGTTACTCAAAGATAAAACATTACCATCCTTGATGTTTGTCATCGTTGGCTACCATGCTCAGGGTGAGAGGAGGAAGTGGTGCCTATGCCACTGCCCATACCACTGCTGCTGCTGCTGGGAGTAGGTAGGTGAGCAAGACTTGGTCAGGTGCTGGGCCAGTCATGGGGATAAAGTCCCTTTAGGGGCTTCAGGCTGAAAACCTCCTGCTGCCTCAGCAAGTGTGTCCCTCCAACTGAATCTCCTTAGTTGCACTGCCACCACTGCCATTGCTCCATTTTGGTGTTTAATTAAGAATTTTAACCGGTTCATTTTCTAGTATTTTTAGTTGCATGCCCAGTTCATTGATCTTTTCTTTCTCTCTTTTACTGATGTATGCATTTATTTTTTAATATATAATTTATTTATTTGTCAGTTCTTAATATTCACTTCCACAAGAATTTGAATTCAAAATTTTCTCCCTATCTCTCCACACCACCCACCCCAGGACAGCACGTACTCTATCTACCCCTTCCTCCACTCTGTCCTCCCTTCTATTATTCACCCTTTTTCCATCCCTCTTCCTCTCTGTTTTTCTGTAGAGCAGAATAGATTTCTATACTGCATGTATCAATTTCCTCTTGCATGCTAAAATATTTTTTAACATTCATTCTTAAAACGTTGAGTTCCATATTCTCTCCCTCCCTCCCCACCCACCCTCCTGGAGAAAACAAGCAATTCTATATAGGTCATACATGTGTAACAATGCAAAGCACTTCCATAATAGCTATGTTGTAATAGACTAACCACACTTTCATCTGTCCTATCCTGCCCTTCATTTATTACATTCTCTCCCTTGACCTGTCCTTCCACAATAGTGTTTGCTTCAGATTATCCCTTTCCCCAATTTGCTGTCCCTTCTTGTTTTCTTCCTTCTCCTATCTCTTTCCCTCTTGCCTTCCTGCAGTGTAAAATAGATTTCCATATCCAACTAAATGTGTTATTCCCTTCTTAAGCCAAATCCCAAGAGAGTAAGGCTCAATTATTTCCTTTCATCTCCCTCCTCTTCCCCTCTATTGTAGAAGCTCTTTCTTCCCTTTTGTGTGTGAGATGACTTGCTATATTCTACCTCTCCCTTTCTCTTACTCCAAGTACATTCCATTCAACAGTAAATTTTATTATTTTAGGTATTTTCCCTTCATATTCAACTCACCCTGTGCCCCCTGTCTTTCTCTCTCTACACATAAATAATACACACACACACACACATACTCATATATACCTACATATTTATATTTCCTTTAACTACCCTAATACTGAAAAAGGTCTCATGAGTTACAAATAACATCTTTCCATGTAGGAATGTAAACAGTTTCACTTTAATGAGTTCCTTAAAGCTTCTCTTTCCTTTTTACCTTTTCATGTTTCTCTTGATTCTTGTATTTGAAAGTCAAATTTTCTATTCAACTCTGGTCTTTTCAAGAAAAATGTTTGGAAGTCCTCTATCTTATTGAAATTTCATTTTTCCCCCGAAGTAGTATACTCAGTTTTGTTGGGTAGGTGATTCTTGATTTTAATCCTATCTCCTTTGACCTCTGGAATATCATATTCCAAGTCTTTTGATCCCTTAGTGTAGAAGCTGTTAAATCCTGTGTTATCCTGATTGTATTTCTACAATACTTGAATTGTTTTTATCCTTGCCCGGGAACTCTGGAATTTGGTTACAATATTCCTAGGAGTTTTCCCTTTGGAATCTATTTCAGCAGGTGATCAGTAGATTCTTTCCATTTCTATTTTACCCTCTGGTTCTAGAATATCAGGGGAGTTTTCCTTGATAATTTCTTGGAAGAAGAGGTCTAGGTTCTTTTTTTGGTCATGGCTTTCAGGTAGATCAATAATTTTTAAATTATCTCTCCTGAATCTATTTTCCAGGTCAGTTTTGCTGATGAGATATTTCACATTGTCTTTGATTTTTTCATTCTCTTGGTTTTGTTTTATAATTTCTTGGTTTCTCATAAAGTCATTAGCTTCTGTCTGCTCCATTCTAATTTTTAAAGAACTATTTTCTTCAGTAAGCTTTTCAAACTCCTTTTCCATTTGGCTAATTCTGCTTCTTGAAGCATTCTTCTCCACATTGTCTTTTCGGACTTCTTTTGCCATTTGAGTTAGTCTATTTTTAAAGGTGTTATTTTCTTAAACATTTTTTAAGTCTCCTTTAATAAGCTATTGACTTGCATTTCATGATTCTCTTGCATTGTTCTCATTTCTCTTTCCAATTATTCCTCCACCTCTCTTACTTGATTTTCACAATCCTTTTTGAGCTCTTCCATGGCTTGAGATCATTGTATATTTTTTTGGAAGTTTTGGACCTATAAGCCTTGACTTTTATGTCTTCCTCTGATGGTATGCATTGTTCTTCTTCATCCAAAAGGATGGAAGAGAATACCTTTTCACCCAGAAAGTAACCTTCTGTGGCCTTATTTTCTCCCCTTTTTTGGGCATTTTCCAAACTAGTTACTTGACTTTGGAAGCCTTTGTGAAGCAAAGGGTGTACTCTAGGGATCTGTAAGTTCTCAGTTCCTCCAAAGTGGAGCAATCAAGGGAGAGGAGTTTACTCCTCTCCTGGCCTGTGCTCTGATCTGGGAGCCACCACAAGCACTCTTTTCTGCCCAAGATCTGCAAGTAGGATTCCCTCTCCAAAGCCTCCAGCAGTTCCACCACACCAGTGCTCCTCCTCACCCCAGGACTACCATTCAGGACTGAGATCTGGATCAGCTGCTTGATTCCCCCAGAGTCTTTAGACTGAGGGCTCCAAAAGTGGACTGCTGCCTCAGTAGCAGCTGCCACCCTAGAGCTGAGGCTCACCCAAGTGAAAGAGATTTCCCATTGACCTTTGAAGTCATCTTTGGTGTTTGTGGGTTGAAAAATCTGGGAACCACAGCTACTACACTTGATTCTGCACCCTAAAGTCTGTTCCAGTCCTGTCTGTGGCAGGCTGTGTGGCCAAGGCTGGGGTGTGCTTTGCTATGAGCCCAGTGTGATAGACCTTTCCTGTTGGCCTTCCAGGCTGTCTAGGGCTAGAAATCTTTTTTGCTCTGTCGTTTTGTGACTTCTGCTGCTCTAGAATTTGTTTAGTCATTTTTTACAGTTATTTTTTGGGCTATGAGGGTAGAGTTAGAGCAGGTTTGCCCTACTACTCTGCCACCTTGGCTCTGCTCCCCCTCCATGTATGTATTTAGAGATAGAAGTTTTCCTTTTTTGAGCTCTTCCATGGCCTGAGCCCATTGGATATCTATTTCAGATGTTTGGGATACAGAGGCCTTGACTGATATGTCTTTCCCTGATGGTAAGCATTGTTCTTCCTCATCAGAAAGGAAGGGGGGGAAACATCTGTTCACAAAGAAAGTAACCTTCTATGGTCTTAGTTTTTTTTCCCTTTTCTGGGCATTTTCCCAGCCAGTTACTTGACTTCTGAGATTCCTCTCCACCCCTGGCCTATATCTGCCCAGCTAGTGCTTGGGGTCTGAGATTCAAATGCTGCTCCCCAGCCTCAGGGCTTTCAGCAGGCAGGCCCGGCTGCTATTCAATGTGAGCTTAAGTTCTGGTGCTCAGGTGGGGGCAGGGCCACCTCCAAGGCTCAGTTTCCTCACGGGGTTTATGTGGAGACCTTCAGTAATGGAGCTCCTGCCTGCTCTGGGAGCCTCTGGCTGCCCGCTCACTGCCTCTGCCACTGTATCCCAAGGGGGTCTGAGTTATGGAGACACCCCACTCCCCTCTTGGCCAGTCCAGAAGTCTCTCTCACTGACCTGTGCATCTGTGGGTGAAAGGACCTTCGTGGCCACCGGAGATTCCATCCCTGAAGCCTGCTTGGATCACTCCTCTCTGTGCCGCGTGGCCAAGGTAGGGCTGGGCTCCACTCCCGTCCAGTGCATGATGGACCTTTGGGATCAGTTTTTCAGGGATCTCTGGAATGGAAATCTCCTTCACTCTGTTGCTGTGTGACTTCCACTGCTCCAGAATTTGTTGGGAGTTCTTTTTACGGGAAATCCATGGGCTGTGGGTTCGGAGCTAGCATATGTGAATCTTTCTACTCCGCCATCTTGGCTCCTCCCCCCTCTAGAAGTTTTCCCTTAATGAATGCTTTGGCTACATTCCACAAATTTTGGTATGTTGTGTCATCATCTTTAATGACTTATTGTTTCCATATTTTGTTTTTTGGCCCACTTGTTCTTTAGGATTAGAGTATTTAGTTTCCAGTTAATTTTTTAAGGTATGTTTCAAAGACCCTTTAGTAAATGTAATGCATTATCATCTGAAAAGAGTGTATTTAATATTTTTGCTTTTCTGAACTTGATTGCAAGATTTTTAATGCCTCAATACCAGTCATTTCTTTGTTTTGAAAATGCCATATATAACTGAGAAAAGGTATACTCCCTTCTGTTCACATTCAGTTTTCTCCAGAGGTCTATCATATCTAACTTGTCTAAAATTCTCTTCATCTCCTTAACTTCTTCCATATTTGTTTTGTGGTTAGATTTATCTAGCTTTTACAGGGGAAAGTTGAGGTTTCCCACTAGTATAGTTTAACTATTTCCTTTTGTGATACATTTAACTTTGCCTTTAAGAATTTGGCTGCTTTGCCATTGGTGTGTATATATTTTACTTTTTGTGCAAATGTAGGTTCTCTGGTTATCATTTTATTTAGTTCTACTTTTGCTTTTGTTTCCTCTGAGATCATGATACCCCTGCCTTTCCTACTTTGAAGCATGACAGATTCTGTTCCAGAACCTTATTTTAACTCTGCTTATGTCTCTTTGTTTCAGATGTGTTTCTTGTAAACAACATATTGTTGGATTCTGGTTTCTAATCCATTCTGCTATCTGCTTCCCTTTTATGGGTAAATTCATTCCGTTTATATTCAAAGTTATGATTGCCAATTGTTCATTTCTCTCCATCTTATCTTCTTCTTTCTCTGTCTCTCTGTCTCTGTCTCTCTCTCTGTCTCTCTCTTTCTCTCTCCTCTGTACATCCTTTTGTTTTTGACTGCCTCACTTAACCTGACTTCTCTTTTATCACCCTCCCCAATTTTCCTTTATTCCCTTTACTCCCAATCCTCTTTAGGGTAAGATAGATTTCTATACATAGTTGACTCTGTGTGTGTGTGTGTGTGTGTGTGTGTGTGTATTTATATGTTTTTCTTTTCTTTTTGAACTAGTTCAGATGAGAGTGAGGTTCACATGTTGTCTGACCTCCCCCCCATTTCTCCCTCTACTGTACTAGTTTTTCCTTATTTACCTTTTATGTGAAATAATTGATAATTTCTTGAAAGGTGATATCTAGGCTCTTTTTTTAATCATGGCTTTCAGGAAATCTGGTAATTTTTAAGTTTTCTCTTCTGGATCTGTTTCCCAGGCCAGTTGCTTTTCCCAATGAGATAGTTCACATTTTCTTCTATGTTTTTATTCTTTGCATTTGTTGTAATGTTTTTTGGTATCTCATGAAGTTATTAGCTTCCACACTCCCAATTTTTATTTTTAAGGGATTGTTTTCTTCAGTGAGCTTTTCTCTCTCTCTTTTCAATTTGGTCAAGTCTGCTTTTTAAAGTGTTATTTTCTTTTTTGGGCATGGGGTGATGGCTCTTGTTCATTGTCTTTTAATAATTTTCTTGAATTGCAGCCATTTCTTTCCATTTTTTCCTCTGTCTTTATTTGATTTTTAAAATAATTTAAAAAACTCTTTCAGAAGTTCTTGGATGGGGGGGGTGGAGCCAAGATGGCAGAGTAGAAAGACTCACATTTGCTAGCTCCGAACCCACAGCACATGGATTTCCTCTAAAAAGAACTCCTGACAAATTCTGGAACAGTGGAAGTCTCGCAGCAACACAGTGAAGGAGATTTCCGTTGCAGAGAACCCTGAAAAAGCGATCCCAAAGGTCTATCGAGCCCCAGACGGGAGCGGAGCCCTCCCCTGCCCTGCCCCGGCCCCGCGTCACTGAGAGGAGCAAGCAGATCCAAGCAGGCTTCAGGGACAGGAATCTCCAGTGGCCACGAAGGTCCCTCCACCCACAGACTCACAGGTCAGTGAGAGAGATGGGCTGAGAGGGGAGCGGGGTATCTACGGGACTCAGACTCCCTCGGGAGGCAGCCTCTGTGGCAGAGGCAGAGGCAGCTGCGACCAGAGGCTCTCAGAGCAGACAAGAGCTCCAAAGCAGCTCCATTACAAAAGGTGTCTGCATAAACCCCATGAGGGAACTGGGCCTGGGAGGTGGCCCTGCCCCCACCTGAGCACCAGCAGATAAACTCCCATTGAATAGCAGTCAGGCCTGCCGCCAAAAGCCCTGAGTCTAAGGAGCAGCATTTGAATCTCAGACCCCAAGCACTAGCTGGGCAGATATAGGCCAGGGGTGGAGAGGACTCTCATAAGTCAAGTAACTGGCTGGGAAAATGCCCAGAAAAGGGAAAAAAAACTAAGACCATAGATGGCTATTTTCTTGGAAGATGATACTGCCATTCCTCTCTGACGAGGAAGAGATCTGCTTACCATCAGGTAAAGACATAGGAGTCAAAGCCTCTGTATCCCAAATATCTGAAATAGATACCCCATGGTCTCAGACCATGGAGGAGCTCACAAAGGATTTTGAAAATCAAGTTAGACAGGTGGAGGAAAAACTGGGAAAAGAAATGAGAGAGATGCAAGAAAAGCATGAAAAACGGGTCAATACCTTAATAAAGGAGACTCCAAAAAATGCTGAAGAAAATAGCACCTTGAAAAATAGGCTAACTCAATTGGCAAAAGAGGTTCAAAAACCCAATGAGGAGAAGAATGCTTTCAAAAGCAGA
>CM053770.1:108217825-108259552 GCA_028658325.1 Potorous gilbertii
GAGGGCAGATTGGTGATAGGGGTAATTAGAATGTGCAGTGTATTGGGGAGGGGGGAGGGGAACAAATAGGGAGAAAATTTTGGAACCCAAAATCTTGTGAAAATGAATGTAAAAAGTTAAATAAATTTATTTAAAAAGAAAAAAAAAAGTTGTTCTTGGACATATGTCCAATTCACATTTTTTTTCCTTTGTAGCATTGTTTGTCACTGTTTTAATATTGTTGTCTTCTTCTGAGTTTGTGTGTTTTGATCTTTCTGGTCACTGTAATATTTTTCGTGGTCAATTTCTTTTGATGTTTTTATTTGTTGCTTATTTTTCCAGCCCATTTCTTATCTTGGAACTTTATGTTAAAGTTGTGCCCTGTTTCTGTGGTGGGGGTTGTAAATATTGTCCCAAGCTTCAGACTTTTTCACACTGCTGTTTTCAGAGCTAGTTCTGGAGGTTTGGAAGTTTTAGGTGCTTCCAAAATGATGTGAAATGAGGAGAGAGGTGGTCCCTGCTCTCCTGACCTGAACTCTGGTCTTTACTTTGGAAAGGTCCCTGGTCCCTTGGGCCTATAAGCACTTCTGTGTACCTTGGAACTGTGACTCAGAATTAAGTATTAGCATTGAAGTTCTCAAATGGTACCTGGTCCCCTGTAATCTATTTTTAACCAGTTGCCAGCTCCCTAAGGGGAACTCTGAGAGCTCCTGAAGTGCTGCTGCTGCTATCACCACCTCCACGGTAAATAGCTGGTGTTGCTGCCATGTGGATTTTGGGCCAGGTCCCACTGTAGTGTCACAGATCTTTCCTTCCTATCTCCTGAGTTGTCTTGGACTGGAAAAAATGTCTCGCTCAATCTTTAGTTGACTCTGTCACTCCAGAATTCAATTTGAAGACCTTTTTTAAAATTGTATGAAGGGGAATATTGGGAGAGCTCATCTGAGTCCTCTATTCTGCCATATTGGCCCCACCCCTGAAAGATAAAGTGGTTGTTCAGTTGTGAAAATGTTAATGTGTGCTGCTTTTGTCAGCACTTACAAAGGAGATAAAAATCTAAGTTTTATCCAAATAGTATACCTTAAGAACAGTGATAAACCAGTTGTTATTTTAAATAGATTAAATTCTTGAATTAATAACAGCTAGGGCTAGTAGAAAGATACTGGTCCAAATGCCAGTAACTTGAAGAAAATGAGAAACATTTCAAATGCTTTTAAATTGCTTTTCTGAGTTACTTGCAGTTTAGAATGCCTCCTGTATTGAATCCATTGAAGTGTCCAATTTCAAGATATGCATATTATAGGCATTCCACTTGGCCATGGGCCTTTTCTTCCATAGTTACAGTGTTATCAGCTATTAATGTGGGACTTAGGCAATCTTAAACCCCTATCTACTGTTGTTCCCTGGGGGAAATATCTCCATGGGCTTCATTTCACCAACAAAAGCCTCCTTATACAGTACATTTTAAAGTAAGAAAGTTGAGGAGTAATGCCTTTCATAAATAATCTAAAGCAAGGGAAAGAACACTTACTGACAATTTGTAGAAAATCTTGTCATCTACAGAAAGCTACCTAGCATTTATAATAGGGTAATTAGTTTGTTCAAAATACTTTTACAGTTGTCATAATTTTTAATTCATTCATTTTTTCAGAAGTCAGTAGTCAATATTCCAAAAATTAAACATGCTGTAAATATGTGTTAATACCACTTATTTTAAGAGCACATATTAATGGGTATTAGGACAATTAATGTTTTTTCTTTGCTTTATTTTGATTCGAAAAGAGGGCATTGTCATAGACATAGTGAGATTACAACATTTTTCATACTGGGGAGTAATATTATTGACTTTAAATGAATAAAAAATAGTTGTCTCAAAAATTATTTCACAAGCACTTAAATTGAAGCAAAGAACAGTACAGCTTAACCTTGTTCAATGTATGTCTTGAACAATTTTAGCCATGTTATTTGGAATAACCATTGGCATGTTTATGCTGACATTGTCAAGGATACTAACATTATCTTCCCACTTAACTGAAGCATTGGTACTCCTGGCGTACATCAGTTGTTGACCCAAACAAACCACTGTGGTTTGAAATCTAGCCCTTGCTGATTGTGTTCAGTTCCTTCATGATGATAACCATCAATTGCCAAGCAAGTATTCAGTTTCACTGGATCTGGTGATACTATAGTGGCGTAGAAACAACTTACAAGAAAAGCAGCTCACTATCATTCTTTTGTATGTAGAAGAGGAAATTGGAAAACAGCCAAAGTATAAAACAACTGCACTTAAAACAGTGTCTTCTGTAAACTAACACCCAGAATATGCATACACATTTTAAGTTATATCTTTATTAAATAGTTGGATAAATTTCAAACAACAGTAAAATATTTTGATCTTGCATAGAGCAATAGGAAGTACTTCTTAGACTCAGAGTCAAGAGATCTGGGTTGTATTCCTGCCATGGCCCCTAAATAGCTGTGTAGCCTTGGTTAAATCATTTAATCTCTCTGGGTCTCCCTTTTCCCCATTCTAAAATAAGCAGATAACTACAAATGTCTTTTTCTATTCCTGACATCCTATAGTATAATTTAGGAACTGTTTGAGCTAGCGATTGAGTGTCTTAGCCAGTGAAGGAGGCAAAACACTGTAGGATAAAAGCAAGGATATTTTTTGTCAATAATAAATAACGAGGTTGGGGAGGCCAGTCCTAGGTGATCAAGAAGAGCTGGAAAAGAAGAGAAATTAAATTTGGTAAGAGACTAAGTAAAGTACATGATTTTCTAATACTCTTCCTGGACTTGGAATTGAATAGTGAAATTTATAATATATGTCATATATTATCTCACCATGACATCAGGAAGATGATGCCATGACTTGCAAGTGAATTGAATTTAAGTGAGGGAGGGCTGTGCAAAATCATCAGTCCCACTCTCTCCTTTGGAGCCATCCGGGTCCGGTGATCAGATATAAATCAGGATGACTGGAGATGTCCTGGGAGATTAGGAAAGGTGGGAATGAAGAAATTTAAAGGCAGATGGTGGTGCAGTGGATAGAGAAGTGGGCCTGGAGTCAGAAAGACCTGAATTCAAATCTAGCCTCAGATATTTTCTAGCTGTGTGATCCTGGAAAAGTCACTTAACCTCAGTTTGCTTCAGTTTCCTACCGCTCAGGATTGTGGTAAGGATCAAAGGAGGTAATATTTGTAAAAAACAAACAAACAAAACAACCTTAGCACAATACCCAGCACGTAGTCGGTGTCATATAAATGTATATTCCTCCTCCTTTACCTTAAAGATTATAGTTTAGAGCCATATGATTGACTATAATAAGAAAGGTTTCTGACCTCCATTTAATCATTGTTCCAAAATATTAGGTTCATCTTCTTCCTCAATATTCATTAAATCTTCTCTTTTCTATCATTCACAGTTGCTTTTGAGACATACCTTTCCAAGCAGTGGTTTCTGGGATATCAGTGAGGTCTGTTCCATGCAATTGTATACCCATAAAGAGTTGGCCTACTTATAGAAAGCTAAATAGGCATGATGCCAAACCACAGGCCATATTTTACACTTTGGGAATGATTCCCATGAAACGAATTTTTTTTTAGATAGCCATCAGGCAAATGCATGATTGATTCATCAGTAACAACTTCAGCATGGGAAACCCCCCCCCCCCAGAATGAAACATATACTTCAGAAGACAAAACTTCTTTTGAATTTTTCTTTGATTTAGGAAAAATGGTACAAATGAAAGGGAAATATGCATTAAGAGTAATTAATGTATTAGTAGGCCTATTACTCTGTATTTAATATTAACAATAGTAGCAAATCTGTAAAGCACAGTAAGAGGATCATAGATTTAGAATGGGAAGGGAATAGAGAACATACAGCTTAACCCCTAAGACCCAGAGAGACTAAATACTTTGCTTAACATCACACATGTAGTAAGTGACAGAGACAGGTTTTGAATTCAGATCTTTGGATCATCTATTTAGAGCTAAAAGATACCTTATAGGAGATCTACTGCGGACCTCTACTTCATTTTATAGATTAGGAATTTGAGAACTGGAGAAATTAAATTACTTGTCTAAAGTCACATGATTAGGAAATGTCAGAGGTGGAATTTGAACCTAGTTCCTCTGATATCGCCATACCAAATTTGATACCTCGTCATTATTAATTTACCTCATCAAAGAAACCTACCAGAATTTCATGAAGGGATTTCATTTTTGAGAAAAAAAGGGTACCACTAAAACAGGGGTTCTTAAGCTAAGATCCATAAGTTTGTTTAAATTTTTTTAATATATTCAATATGTTTGATTTCTTTTTGTATTCTTATATATTTTATAAATTTAAAATCATGATTGTGAGAAAGGTTCCATAGGCTTTACTGAATTGCCAAAGGGATCCACGGCAAAAAAGCAGCTTAAGTCTCCTTGCTCTAAGGATTTGTTGTTGTTGTTTAGTCATGTTTGAGTTGTGTCAAACTCTTCATAACCCTGTTGGGCATTTTCTTGGCAAAGATACTGGAATGGTTTGCCATTTCCTTCTCCAACTCATTTTACAGATGAGGAAAGTGAGGCAAACAGGTTCATGTAGTTAGTTAAGTATCCGAGGCCAGATTTGAACTTAGGAAGATGAGTCTTCCTGACTCCAGGTCCAGTAGTATATCCACTAGACCACTTAGCTGCTCACCTCTAAGGATAGTAGGTACACGTTCTTATCCTATGGAGGAATCACAGAGTTCCAGTAATTTCTGAGAAGAGATGCCAAATTGTAAGGGATTGCATTACAAATGGCAGGAATTTAGTACTTAGCAGCATAGAACATTTACTATCTCAAAATAAATGTGTGTGTGTGTGTGTGTGTGTGTGTGTGTGTGTGTGTGTCTTGAGAAAATACCATTAAAGGGATTTCTCTGCATATATTATAAAGACAGGGAATTATTTTTAATTAATAATAAATATCACATTCTGTGGCCTCTGCCAAGTTGACATAATATAAATAATAATTCCCAATCTGACTAGCTGACTCAGCCTATTGAGGCCTCGTGTTCATATAGCCAAGATTGCAGGTTCAATGCCCCAGAGAGACAGTTGGAGGCATTCCCTTACATAACCACAAAAGATGCCCCTATCTCCATTACTTTCACAAAAGCTTGCCTGCAGGACTGAATGAAAGAAAGGGAAGACTGCAAATTTATCCACAGGAATTGTGTTCGTGAAACATTTATTTCTACCTCTAGGGAAAGCAACAGCAGCATCCCCTGGAAACCTCAAGATGAACTATATGACTGCCATTTTTAACCTTATAGGATCATAGATGCGGGGCTCCAAGCAACCTTAGTGATCCTCTGGTATGTGCCTTTCGTTTTAGAAATGAAGATGTGAAAACCTAGGGAGATCGGAGAACTTGTTTGAAGCCACACAAATTGGCAGGAGCAGTCAGGATTTATGCCCTCGGTCCTCTGACTTTAAATTCAGTGTCCTTTCCACTGTACCCCTGCCTTCATTTTTCCACTGAGAAATTTGGAAGGACAGGCAAAATGACCAGCAAGTGGCAAAAAGACTCATGGATGATGATGGATAAGCAGAGCCATCTTTGTCTAGGGAGCACAGCCCTAAATGCCAAAGTTCTGCTTTGGAAAGCAGCTTGCATGAGAGATAGGAGATGCCAAGGACCTCACATGTTTTTCTTGTTATATTGTTTACTTGGGTTCAACACAAAGGGTGATTGCTATGGATTCAGCATGGAGAGTGTTCCCTGGCATTGTTGCCACTCCTTTCTTTATGGAATGTTGTAAGTTGCACATGACATACTGCCAGCTAATTTCATCTTAACTGAACTGGAGTAGAAGACCAAACTTCCATCCCACTGCTGAGTCAGTTAGGGATTCTTGCACAACAAACTAACTGTCTGTGGAGTAAATAAAGCTCTCTGTGTGTTGCATTTCCTGAAGTTACCTGAAAATGTTTGCTGAAGCCAGTGCTATGCTGAAGAAGGAAATGTGTGTGTGTGTGGGTGTGTGTGTGTTCCAAACATGAGAAAACCTTATCTTAATCTTTTTAGCAAGTATCCAGTCACTTTGTAATCCCCAGAATTTTCTTGGCGGATTGTCATGAGCCCTCTGCTCCACAGAGAAGGAATGCATGGCTGTATGAGGCAAACAGATGGTGTGGATCAGAGGCTCCCTCCCCACCCCCCACCCCCATTTTTCCACTGAGAAATCTGGAAGAGCAGGAAAAATTAGCATCATCTGGCAAAGAGACACATTCCCCATCAGCACCACCTTTTCCTTTGAGGACATGATATTATTTATTGATTGATTATTTATTTTAAAAATTTTTAAACATTTTTATTTGAAGTTTTTAGTTCCAAATTCAATCCCTTCCTTCTCCTCCCTCCCCTGAAGTGGTAAGCAATCAGATATAGGTTGTACATGTGCAGTTATATAAAACATTTCTGTAGTCATCATTTTGCATAAAAAGACAATTCAAAGGAAAAAAGGAAGGTGAAAAGGAGAATATTTCAGTCTGTACTTAATCAATATAAGTTCTTTCTGTAGAGGCCAATAGTATGCTTCATCATTAGTCCTTTGTGATTGTCTTGGATTATTGCATTGCTGAGAACAGCTAAGTCATTCACAGTACTTCATCCAACAATATTGCTGTTACTGTGTACAGTGTTATCCTGGTTCTTTTCACTTCACTGTGTATCATTTCATCTAAGTCTTTCCGGGTTTTTCTGAAGTCATCCTTCTTGCCATTTCTTAAAGCACAATATTATTCCACTACAATCATACATCACAACTTTAGCCATTTTCCAGTTGATGGCCAACCCTTTGATTTCCAGTTCTTAGCTACCACAAAAAGAGCTGCTATAAATATTTTTGAACAAATAAATCCTTTTCTCCTTTATTGGATGTCTTTGGGACATAGATCTAGTAATGGTATTGCTAGATCAAAGGGTATGTGCAGTTTTATAGCCCTTTGGGAATAGTTTCAAATACTCTCCAGAATGATTGAATCCATTCACAACTCCACCAACAGTGAATTAGGGTCCCATTTTGCCTACAAACCCTCCAGCATCATTTTTTTGTCATATTAACCACTCTGAAGGTGTGAAGTGGTACCTCAGAATTGTTTTAATTTGCTTTTCTCTGATCAATAGTGATTTAGAGCATTTTTTTGATATGACTACAGATAGCTTTGATTTCTTTGTCTGAAAACTGCCTATTCATATCCTTTGACCATTTATCAATTGGGGAATGACTTGTATTTTTTACAAATTTGTCTCAGTTTTCTATATATTGGAGAAATGGGGTTACTATCAGAGATACTTGTTGCAAAATGTTTTCCCCATTTGTTTGCTTTCCCTATAATTTTTTTGCATTGGTTTTGTTTGTGCAAAGACTTTTAAATTTTATATAATCAAAATTGTCCATTTTATTTTTTGTAATGCTCTCTATATCTTCTTTAGTCCTAAATTCCACCTTTACTTATAACTCTTACAGATAAACTATTTCACACTCTCTTAATTTGCTTATGGTATCATCACCCTTCATGTGTAAATAATGTACCCCTTTTGACCATATTTTGGTATATGGTGTGAAATATTGATCTATTTTCTGCCATACTGTTTTCCAGTTTTCTCAGAAATTTTTGTCAGATTGGTCAAATCATCATTTTTGTTCCAAAAGCTAGGCTCTTTGGGTTTATCACATACTAGATTACTATAGTCTTTTACTATAATGTAATTTGTACCTAATTTATTCCACTGATCCACCACTCTATTTCTTCACCAGTATCATAGTTTGATAATTACCATTTTATAATATAGTTTGAGATCTGATATAGCTGAACTACTTTTTTTTGCCTTTTTTTCATTGATTCCCTTGATATCCTTGAAGTTTTGTTCTCCCAGAGGAATTTTACTCTTTTTTACCAAATAAAATAATTTTTGATAGCAAGATTGGTATGACATTAAATACATAGATTTAGGTTAAATTGTCATTTCATTAAAATGACTCAGTCTACCCATGAGCAATTATTATTTTCCAGTTGTTTAGATCTGACTTATTGTGTGAAAAGTGTTTTATCATTGTGTTCATATAGTTCCTCAGTTTATCTTGGCAGGCAGACTCCCAAGTATTTCATATTGTCTACTGTTAATTTAAATGGTATTTCTCCATATCTTGGTGCTGGACTTTGTTGATAATATGTAGAAATGCTGATGATTTATGTGGGTTTATCTTCCAACTTTGCTAAAGTTCTTCATAATTTCAACAAATTAATTCTCTAGTATTTTGCAAATATAACATCATATCATCTGCAAAGAGTGATAGTTTTATTTCCCCATTGCCTATTCTAATTTCTTTAATTTCTTTTTCTTCTCTTATTGCTATAGCTGACATTTCTAGTACAGTATTAAATTAAAAACTTTCCTTTTTTCCTTTGATTAGTCTTTTTATGAAAAATGATGACTATAGAAATGTTTTATATAACTGCACATGTACAACCTATATCTGATTGCTTACCACTTCAGGGGAGGGAGGAGAAGAACGAAAGGATTGAATTTGGAACTAAAAACTTTAAATAAAAATATTTAAAAATTTTTCAAATAAATAATCAATAAATAAGGTGATAATGGGCATCTTTACTTCACCCCCATTATATTGGGAAGGTTTCTAGCTTATCCCTATTACAGGTAATGCTTACTGATGGTTTTCGATAAATATTACTTATCATTTTAATTAAAACTCTCTTTATTCTTATGTTCTCTAGTGTTTTTAAAAGGAATGGGTACTATATTTTGTTAAAAGCTTTTTCTGCATCTATTGAGATAATCATATGATTTCTGTTAGCTATATTATTGATATGGTCAGTTATGCTGATAGTTTTCCTAATATTGAATCAGCTCTACATTCCTGGTATTAATCTCAACTAGTCATAGGTGTATTATCCTGGTGATGAATTATTGTAATCTTTTTGCTAGTATTTTATTAAAAAATTTTTTTTATCAATATTCATTAGGGAAAGTGGTTTATAATTTTCTTTCTCTGTTTTGGCTCTTCCTTCTTTGGGCATCAGCACCATATTTGTTTCTTAAAAGGAATTTGGTAGGACTCTGCCTTTTTTCAAATAGTTTCTGTAGTATTGAGATAAATTGTTCTTTAAATGTTCAGTAGAATTTGCTTGTGAATCCATCTAGTCCTGCTGAATTTTTCTCAGGAAGTTCATTGATGACTTGTTCAATGTCTTTTTCTAAAACTTGACTATTTAAATATTTTATTTCTTTTGTTATTCTTGTGAATTTATATTTTTATAGATAGTCATCTATTTCGTTTAGATTGTCAAATTTATTGGCATATTATTTAGCAAAATAGATCCAAGAAATTGTCTTAATTGTCTCTTCAACGGTGGTGAGTTCACATCTTTCATATTTTATGTTAGTAATTTGGTCTTCTTCTTTCCTTTTCTAAAAATCAGATTAACCAGCGGTTTATCTGGGTTTGTTTTTTTTTTCATAAAATCAACTTTTAGTTTTATTTATTAGTTCAGTGCTTTTCTTACTCTCAATATTATTAATCTTTCTTTGACTTTCAGAATTTCTAATTTGGTATTTGAGGATTTTTAATTTGTTCTTTTTCTAGTTTTTTTTTTTTTGGTTGCATGCCCAATTCATTGATCTGCTTTTCTCTATTTTTATTGTTGTAAGCAATTAGGGATATAAATTTTTCTCTAAGTATTACTTTGACTGCATCTCACAAATTTTGGTATGTTGTTTCATCATTTTCTTATATGAAATTATTGATTGTTTCTATGATTTGTTCTTTGATGTACTTGTTTTTAGAATTAGCTTACTTAATTTCCAAATAATTTTAATCTCTCTTTCCATTGTTTGTTACTGAATGTAATTTTTATTGCATTATGTTCTGAAAAGGTTGCATTTACTGTTTCTGCTTTTCTGCACTTAGTTGTAAGGTTTTCATGTCCTAATCTATGGTCAATTTTTCTGTAGGTGCCATGTACTGCTAAGAAAAAAGGTATATTCCTCTCTATTCCCATTCAGTTTTCTCCAGAGAGCTAGTCATATCTAACTTATCCAGAATTTTATTCACCTCTTTAACCTCTTTCTTGTTTATTTTGTGGTTAGATTTATCTAGTTCTGAGAGGAGAAAATTGAGGTCCCTACTAGTATAATTTTATTATCTGTTTCCTCCTGTAACCCATTCAGCTTCTCTTTCAAAAATTTAGATGCTATACCATTTGGTACGTATGTGTTTAGTATTGATATGACTTTATTGTCTGTGTTATGTAAGATTATTAATTAGATTAAATTACATTAAATACCTATTAAGTAGATCCATTTTTGCTTTTGCTTTGTCTGAGATCATGATTGCTTCCCCTCCTTTCTTTGCTTTAATTGAAGCATAATAGATTCTGCTCCTGTCCCTTTCCTTTACTCTATGCGTATCCCTCTGCTTCAGATGTGTTTCTTGTAAACAATATATTGTAGGATTCTGGTTTTTAATCCATTCTGCTATCTCTTTCCATCTCATGGGTGAATTCATTCTATTTATATTTATGATAACTCTGTATTTCCCTCTGTGCTATACTTCCCTTGTTTATCCCTCCTCTTGCTTACCGCTTACCACCCCCATCCTTTCCCTCATCAAAAGTTTTATTTCTGATCACTGCCTTCCTCATATACCCTCCCTTTTTATGACATATCCCTTTTAAAGATCAATTTCCGGTTAAAAACAACACCTGAAATATAAAATATTTCACACCTGAAATATACTATGACTAAGTAAACTATAATTTAATTTAATTTAATCGTCTCTTGGCCAGCCCCAACTTTCTGTCACCTCCAAATAAGTCTACTAAAAATGACAGCAGGAATTGATAGGGAATATGAAACAACCCACTGCTATAATGTGGAATAGAACCTTGTCATCATTTATTTTCTAATATATTTTGTAACAGATTGGCTTTGAGACAAACCCAAGTTATCATTATTGGGATTTATATCTATGATGCAGGGGTTATGGTTATATTGGTTAACCATGGTATAAAATAGTTATTATATAGAGAAAATCTTAAAGCCTATTAGTGGTATCCAAAATTATAGGTTGAGTTGGAAGGAAACTTAGAAGTCATTTTGACCGAAGTCTCTCATTTTACAGTTGAGGACATGGAGGTCCAGATGGCTTGAATATCTTATTTCAGGTCACAAAGGTAAGTAGGAGGTTTAGATTCTGAACCAAGATCTTCTAATTCCAAATTAAGCACCCTTTCTACTACATGTCACTCCTTATTTTTATTCTCCCTTTGCAACATATTGGTATCATGATACTGATATATCTTATACAACAAGATAGAACATTCCATGCCTTTGAAGAGACTGTCCTCCAAGAGTGGAATTCACCCCCTCCTTACCTGCTCCCTAGAGTTAGAATCCCTAATGTTCAGCTCAAGTGCATCCTCCCACGTAAGGTCTTTTCTGATTTCTCCTGTCTCTTCACTCCTCATGTTTTATATGCATTATTTGTTTCTTTCATTTACTTTGAATATATTTCACATTTACTTATCTGTGAAGATGTTGTTTTCTCCCAGTTTAATATAAGTGCATTGAAGGGAGGTATTTTTTTCCTTTTATTTCTAACACCTAGCAAAGTACTTGGAGCATAGTTGGTACTTAAGAAATGCTTATTGGATTCAGTTTCTGTTTTCTCCTCTAAAATACTTTCCAGTGTTATCACATCCGTTTGACCTAGTCTGACTTTCTCAGGCCATGATCCTAAGGAACTAATCTAATTTTCGTGACTGTTACATAGTGAAGGTACTAATTGGAATTTTGAATACTAAGTAATTATTGGTCCAAAGAAAATCCATAAGAATCATATTAAAGCCAGCTGATTAATGACATGATTTGGAATTGGAGAGATTTTACATTGCCTTTTATTTTAATCTTGAAACTCTTTTGAAAATGATTAATTGGCAGAAATCTATCATGGCTTCAGTAAGTATGGAGCTTTACTAGTTTATGCAAATGCCCTGATATTCATAAGGAATTAAGTTCCTTCCCAGAAACTGAGAAAGGCAAAACTTTTACTGTTTGCTGTTTTCTATCCTGCCATCTTCCTGTCCTTAAGAAATAGTCATGAGAACAACCTTTTCTTTATTTAGCCTTTGAGAAACAAATATCCTTTCTGTGAAAAAAGATTTTTTATACGAATGAATCCCAAATCAGATTGTCTCCCATGGATAATGTGAAGAGATCATATAGAACTGCTTTTATTTCCCACACTTACTGGACTCTGTCAAGGCTATCTGTTCCTCTTTAAACAAGGGGCTTATTAATGTTACACAGGGAAAGCCTAAACCTAGCTGCTGGAGAATGATGGGAGGCACTCTCTTCCCCTGTGATTTAGCTCTCTGTTTCTCTAGTCTTCTCTACTTCAGCCAGCTGGACAGCTCTGGGTCAAGCTGGATGACCTCCTGGGATACAGTTAGACCACCAGGCAGATTCTATATATGGGATTTTATCTAGATTTCTCCTGTAGCCTTCCTTCTCTCTTCATATTTGGCTGCTGTTTACTGAAGAGTGAATTCCCACTTGATCACGACTGATGTTCCCTTGGCTTGTTGTAGTGATCTAAATTTTCTCAGATGGAACTTGCAAGGCAGACTCTGTTGAGGAGATGGTGGGAGGCTGAGCAGTGGGAGGAGGAGAGAGGAAGGGAGGAGAGAGAGGAGGGGAAGCATAGGGATGCCTTTGGCTTACCACAGGATCTACAGAGCCTCCCACAAAAGGACAAATACAAACAAGTCCAGCCTTTAGAGAAGCAGGCCTTCAAAGCCAATGCAGCTGCTGGAAGTAAAGGGGATTCCAGAATCCTGACTGGGGAGCTCCAGCAGCAAGACTGTGGTCAGAAACTGACCGCTGTTTCATATTCCATTTGTTTGGGGATTTCTTTATTCGTTGTTTTGCTATTAGTGATCAAAGCACCAGATAGAAATGCTCCAGTTCGTCTTTCTTTCTACTATTCAAAATACAAACTCCTACTTTTGGCTTATCTCTCATAGGGGAAATAGAAGCAATATATATATATATATATACACATACATATATACATATGTATGTATATATACATATATATAACATATATGTACACACATATATGCACATACATGCAAACATATATACACATATGTAGAGAGTATACGTGTATGTGTTTATATGTGTGTTGACATATGTGTATCAGCATGGCATGGTAGATACAGATCTGTCTTTCTAAGCAGAAAGACCTGATTTCAAGTCCTGAATCTATCACATAGTGGTTGTGTGATCTGGGGAAAGTCATTTAAAATTCTACCTCCCCGGGCAAAGATTTGCATTGGTAAATATATGGTCATATATAAAACTATTTTGACTATTAAAAAAGTGTAGCACCACTGATACTAGAAGACAGTCTGGTGTGGTGGAAAGAACTTTGAATTTCAAATCAGAAGCCCTGAATTTAGTCACTTCATTGCTCCGTTACTTCAGCTGTGTCTGATTCTCTGTGACCCCATTTGGGGTTTCCTTATCAAAAATACTGGAGCGGTTTGCCATTTCCTTCTCCAGTTTATTTTACAGATGAGGAAACTGAGGCAAACAGGGTTTGCCAGGGTCACATAGCTAGTAAGTATCAGAGGCTAGATTTGAACTCAGGAAGATGAATCTTCCTTACCCCCACTGAGCCACTTAGCAGCAGGTTTTAGCTAAGGAATTTATGCTGTTTGACATTTGTCATCAGCATGCTCTGGGAGCCATTACCCTAACCTACCTTTCCTACTCTCTTCCCCGCCATCTCTGATGCCCATGTAGGGGGTGGTCACAACAATCATGTTATTTATCTAGTCTTCTAGACAATCTCTAGCCTATATTGATGGCCCAGGGCCATGTCTCTTCTGATCAGGGGACTGAGCCATAATCTGCAATGGGGTAGTCTCTGCCTTAAGAGGCATCTTAGATCATGACACACTTGGCCTTTACCCTTCTGGTTCCCTTGTCCTCTCCATTTTATGGTGGTGAGAGTCGCTAAATAACCCATTCCAGAGATGTTACTTATGCCTTGGAAGCTGGTTGATAATTGGAGCAAATATTCAACAAATTTTTTGTTTCATCCAAAAAAACCCAAACCCTTCCAGTCTCTAAAATTCAATTTCCTCAACTTTAAAATAGGCATTATAATATATGCATTATCCACCTGACAGAATTGTGGTGAAGGGTCTATTATTTAAGTCATATGTCTTTTTTTTTTTTTACTGCTGATACTTTTCAAGGTATAGAACTTGCAAATCCCGGTGTCCCAGGAATCCCAGGGATTTTTATCACACCTAGAGTGTATAAAACACATTTAGAATTATTGTCTTTAGGTCTTGTGCCATTAGTTCAGGAATTTATGGTTCCTGATAAGCTATACTAATTTAGAAGGCAATCAAAAGAACTTCCAAACATGGCTTTTTGTTTATCTTACTCACTTATATTTTAGTTTTCATGTCACTAATTTCCTAGGGCTACAGAGCTATTGTACCATAAAATATCTTAAGTTTTAGTTCCTAAAGAGCAAGGAGCCATGTTTTAGGATTAATCCCCTTAGTGCCATATATATAATAAGGTAAGGACCTGGAAATATTGGATCATAGAATTATGGCAGTATAGATTAAGAGCTAGAAGGTTATCTATTCCAACCCTATGATTTTTGAGATGAGGAACTGAGGAGTGCCAGAGCCGTGATGCTAATTATGAAAATTTGTCTTCCAGGAAAGTAATAATCCCATGAATTTTAGTGATAACCACATAGAATATTTGTTTAGAAATGCAAACCCCAAGATAAAAGTAAATTAGCTGTAATTGGTGTCTCTTCAATTTTTAGATTACAGTATACATTAAATTATGAAGCATAAAATCAAGACTTCAGTGCTCTGGATTCATATACTGATTTTCCCTCTAAATACTGTGATGACAACCTTTGTGGAAAATTAATATGTACATTTTTTTAAAAGGATGCAACTGCGTAAAGGGAAACCTGTGAAAATTGAACTACTGACTCAGCCACATAAATCTAAATATTCAAGAGATGATTAAGATTTGTAGAAGAGAAGGTGTTTATTGTTCAGCTGTACTATGTGGATTTCACCCATACCACTTCCTATTCTATGTTTCCAGATTCTCTCTTGATTCTCCTTTTTCTTTCTTATATGTTCACATGTGCATTCTTTGTACAACTTGCAGAAAAATTCAAGCACCTTTTCCTTACCTTTATATTTTATCTTCCCCTGCCCAAAGCATATTCTTCCCCAAGTATCACCTTATAAAACTGTTTTGCTTCTAAACTCTCCAGGTATTGCTATGCAGCTGCTCCACTAGACTACTTATCCTGTGACCAAGTGATGTTCAGACAAGATGCAGAATTTCCTGTCAATAGGAGAGAGGAAGCTGTGTCTTTGGAATAGTGATCACTATGCATTAATAAGGCCTTCTTGCTGAATTGACAAAATTTGCATGAACCTTGTTCATCTTTTTTCAGTAAAAGGGAGTTGTTGCATTCTGGTGGGAACAACATGATGTCTTTCATTAGATTCTCATATGTCTAGACTGTGAAAAAGAAATTACAACAAAAAGCCTCAACCCCTTCACTTAAGCAAACTGCAAACCCCCCTATCTTTGGTTAATAGTTTTTTGAGTTACTGGGTTAGAAAACAAATAGATAAAAATCTGGTAGTCAATATTCTAATGAAATATCTCTTTGGGATTAACTAGGATAGTATGTGTCCAGCACTGGTCCTGAAACAAAATCTTTGCAGTTCTCTAGTGTCTACCTGAGACTGTATTATGTTAAAATCCCCTCTGATACACCATTGTCACTTACATAATGTGATAACACATTGAAGCAGCACTCAAGAGAAAAGAAACCCTCATAACCCAGGAGTAAAAATTCCCTAAAATGCATCAATGTAGAGAATTCCTTTAATAGATTAATCAAAGTAGAACTATAATAAAGAAACTATATATTTTGCTTTGATAAAGACATCTTCTGATGCCCTATTTATTATGCTCTTACAGTAACTTTGGGCTGTCAGTGTGGTACAGGTTCTCACAGGTTCTACGAAGATGGAAGAAATTTTAGTATGGACCTGGTGACATACTATGGAGAGGCTTATCATCAATTAATCATTCAACAAGCAAGTTGCTAAGTGCCTACTATATGACATGCTCTGTGCTAAGTATTGAAAATATAGCAACAAAAAGGAAAAAAATCTCAAGGAGATTACATTCTACCAGAGAAAATTACCCATACAATTACATAGGCTCTAATCTTGGAAAGCCAATGACCTAGTCTCAGAAAAGGGGATGGTTAAGGAAGAGCAACAATGTGGTCACCTAGTTAATCCCTTTATGAAGTGTGAAGTGCCTTGAGTAAGTCAGAAAGAAGTATTGTTATTAGAAAAATGATGATTAGGCACACCTCGGGAGTCCCTTAAAAGACAAAATCAGAGTCTAGATCATTGAATATTAGAGATAGTTGAGACAGAATAGATCACTGAATATCAGAGGTAGTTGAGACAGAAGCTGACAGCTGGAAAAGAACCTACTTCTTTACTTAGTGGAAGTGGAGGAGGGGAGGTAAAGAAAGAGATTTGCCCTCTTCTCCTCATCAGCCATGGCCCAGAATGAGATACTCAGTCCTGGAGTTGGAGAATCAGTTCAAGAAAGTTCAGAATAGGGGGGAGAACCAAGATGGCAGAGTAAAAGCATTGACCTGCTTGAGCTCTCCCCACAAAACCCTGCAAATACCTGTTAAAATAACTCTAAACAAACCCTAGGGCTGCAGAACCCACAAAATGGCAAATTGAAACAATTTTCCAGCCCAAGAGATCCTGGAAGGTCGACAGAAATGTCTATTGCACTGGGCTGGAAGCAGAACAGAGCGCAGTTGGGAGATGGCTGTGCCAACACAGACAGGGCTGGAGCAGGCCTCAGGTGACTGATAGCAAGTCTGGCAATTTCCAGCCTTCTCAACCCACAAACACCAAAGACAGCATAGAAGGTCAGTGGGAAAACACTGTTGGACCTGAGTGGGTCCAGTGTGGTACACTGGGGTCTGGTCCCAGTCCTGGGCAGAGGAAGAGGAGGCAGTGTTGGCTGTCAAGGAACAGCAGCAGCAACAGCTTCCAGAGCCCTGGGCCCACAGATAGTGGGGGATCAAGCAACTGACACAAAAATCCTGAAGTCTGGGACAGTACACTCACCCCCACCCCCACTGGAAGCAGAGTCCTACCTTGACAAAGACTCAAGTATTTGACTAGGAAGATCAGCAAACAGAGGAAAAAAAGTCAGACTATGGAATCTTACTTTGGTGACAAAGAAGATCAAAGTACACAACCAGAAGACAACAAAGTCAAAGCTCCTACATCCAAAGCCTCCAAGAAAAATATGAATTGGTCTCAGGCCATGGAAGAGCTCAAAAAGGATTTTGAAAATCAATTAAGAGAAGTAGAGCAAAAGTTGGTAAGAGAAATGAGAGTGATGCAAGAAAACCAAGAAAAATGAATCAACAGCTTGTTAAAATAAACCCAAAAAATACTGAAGAAAATGACACTTTAAAAAATAGACTAAACCCAAATGGCAAAAGAGGTCCACAAAGTCAGGAGAAGAATGCCTTAAAAAGCAGGATTGGTCAAATGGAAAAAGGAACCCAAAAACTCACTGAAGAACACAATTCTTTCAAAAACAGAATGGAGTAGATAGAAGCTAATGACTATGAGAACTCAAGAAATTATAAAACAGAACCAAAAGAATGAAAAAAATAGAAAACAGTGTGAACTATCTCACGGGGACACCCACTTACCTGGAAAACAGATACAGAAGAGATAATTTAAAATTTAGTGGACTACCTGAAAGTCATGATAAAAAAAGAGCCTAGATATCCTCCTTTATGAAATTTTCAGGGAAATTGCCCTGATATTCTAGAACCAGAGGGTAAAATAGAAATGGAAAGAATCCACCAATCACCCCTTGAAAGAGATCCCAAAAGGAAATCTCCTACGAGTATTTTAGTCAAATTCCAGAGGTCTTATGTCAAGGAGAAAACATTATAAGGAGCCAGAAAGAAACAATTCAAGTATTGTGGAAATATTGTCAAGATAACATAAGATCTAGCAGCTTTTACATTAAAGAATCACAGGGCTTGGAATATGATATTCCAGAGGTCAAAGGAACTAGGATTAAAACCAAGAATCACCTTCCCAGCAAAACTGAGTATAATACTTAAGGGGTTAAAATGGTCATTCAGTGAAAGAGAGGACTTTCAAGCATTCTTGCTGAAAAGACCAGAGCTGAATAGAAAATATGACTTTCAAATACAAGAATCAAGAGAAGCAAAGGAAGTAGGAAATCAAGAAGGAAAGAGAAATCATGAGGTACTTATTAAAGTTCAACTGTTTACATTCCTGCATGGGAAGATGATATTTGTAACTCATGAGATCTTGCTTAGTATTAGAGTATTTGGAAGAGATAGACAGACAGACAGATAGATAGATAGATAGATGTTATAGGGTGAGTTGAATATGAAGGGATGATATCTAAAAATAAAATTAAGGGGTGAGAGAAGATTATAATTGGAGAACATTAAAGGGAAAGATAGAATGGGGGTAAATTATCTCATAAAAGAGGCAAGAAAAAGATTTCACAGTGAAAGGAAAGCAAGGTGAGGTGAGAGGGAATGAGTGATCCTTACTCTCATTGGATTTGGCTTAAGGAGGGAATAACATACCCACTCAATTTGGAGCTTGTGGAAGGGGATAGTCAGAAGCAAGCTCTTTCGAAAAGGAACAGGGTCATAGTTGAAAATAGACTAAATGGGGGGGTGGGATATGATAGAGAGACACACAGTCTTTCACAACATGACTATTATGGAAATGTTTTGCATAACTACACATGTATATCCTATATTGAATTGCTTGCATTCTCCATGAGAGTGGGTAGGGAGAGAAGAAGGAAGAGAATTTGGAATTCAAAGTTTTAAAAACAAATGTTAAAAATTGTTTTTACATGCAACTGAGAAACAAGAAATATAGGCACTGGGATATAGAAATCTGTCTTGCCTACAAGAAAGTAAAGGGGAAGGGGAAATGGGTGAGGGAGAAAACAGGGAGGGAAGATTGGAGGAAGGGGTAATCAGAATGCATACCATTGGGGGTTGGGGTGAGGGGAGAGATGAAGAGAAAATTTAGAACTGAAATCTTGTGGCAATGAATGTTGAAAACTAAAAATAAATAAATTTAAAACAAGGAAAAAAAAGTTCAGAGTTGAGTTGTAGTTTTATACCTAGTTATAACTATGCTTTCAAGTCTTTTTAATAGAAATTGGTGTGGTATTTTGTCAAAAGCTTTTTCTACATCTATTGATATAATAGAATTTTATCACTTTTTATTAATATAATTAATTATGTTAATAATTTTCCTTATTTTAAACCTTCCCTACATGTCTGGACATATCAAACTTGGTCACTATGTATAATCTTTGTGATGTATTATTATAGTCTCTTGGTTAGTATTTTATTTAGGATTTTTGCATCAAAATTTATCAGTAAAATTAGTCTATAAGTTTCTCTACTTTTGTTCTTTCTGGTTTAGTAATCAGTGCCATATTTGTTTCATAAAAGAAGTTTGGTAGGACTCCTTTGCCTATTATTCCAAATTATTTAAAATTAAATTAGTTGATCTTTAAATGTTGGAATTCACTTATAAATCCATCTGCCCCTTTTTTCTTAGAAAGTTCATTTATGACTTGTTCAATTTCTTTTTCTAAAAGAGGTTTATTTAGATATTCAATTTCCTCTCTCATTCTAGTCAGTTTATATTTTTGTAAATATTCTTCCATTTCACTTAAATAATTAATTTTATTAATGTGCAATTGAGCAAAATAATTCCTAATAATTATTTTAATTTCACCTTCACCAGTGGTATATTTAACCATTTTCATTTTTGATGCTTTGAATTGGTTTTCTTCTCTCTTCTTCTGTATAGTAGCCAATAATTTATCTATTTTGTTTGTTTTTTCCCTATAAAACTAACTCCTGGTTTTATTTATGAATTTAATGGTTTTCTTTCATTTAGTTTTATTAATCTAAACTTTAATTTTCAGGATTTCCAATTTGGTGTTTAATTGGGAATCTTTAATTTGTTCTTCTTCTAGTTTTAAAAATTGCACATCCATTTACAGATATAAATTTTTCTCTGTGTACTGCTTTTACTGCATCCCATAAGTTTTGATATATAGTCTCATTATCATTCTCTTTGATAAAATTTTTTTTTCTGTTTTTATTTCTATTGTATTTATTGTTCCTATTGTTTCACTTATTCTTTAAGATTTATTTAGTCTCCAATTAATTTTCAGTTGTGGTCCTTTATTAAATATAATTTTTATTGCATTATGATCTGAAAAGTATGTGTTTAATATTTCTGCTTTTCTGCATTTAACTGTAAAAGATATATTCCTTCCTATTCTCATTTATATGTTTCCAGATGTTTATCATATCTAGCTTATCTAAAATTCTATTCATCTCCTTGACTCTTTTTTCTGTTAGATTTATCTAGTTCTGAAAGGGAAGGTTGAAATCTCACACTATAATAGCAAAGCTGTTTATTTCTACCTATAATTCATTTATTTGTTCCTTTATAAATTTGTGTGCCTCAGCATTTTGGTGCATTTCTGTTTAGTATTAATATTACTACATTATCTATGGTACCTTTTACCATAATGTAGTTTCCCTGCTTATCTCTTTTAATTAAATCTATTTTACTTTGGATTTGTCTGAAATCGTAATTGCTACTCCTGCTTTATTTACATCATATGAAGAATAATAAATTCTACCCCAGGCCTTTATTTTTTACTACGTGTCCATTTGTGTGTGTGTCTCATTTTAAAATGTGTTTCTTGTAAACAGCAAATTGTTGGATTCTGTTTTTTGATCCATTCTGCTATTTGTTTCTGTTTTATGGATGAGTTCATGCCATTCACATTAAAAATTACAATTAGTAGTTATGTATTTTCCTACATTCTGTTTTTTCTCACCATATCTCTCTCTCTTTCTTTTTCTCTCCCATCCCTCCTCAGAAGTTTACCTTACTTCTGATTGCTACCTCCTGAATCTGCACACTTTTTCTAAGAGTCCTTCCCTTATCCTATCCCTTTGCCCTTCTATTTCTCCGCAGGTTAAGAAGACTTTTACACACTACTAAGTGTATATGTTATTCCCTCTTTAACCCATTATGATGGGAATAAGGATCCCACACTACCCACCTTCCACTCCAGCCTCCCTTCCACTGTAACAGTTCTTCCATTCATGTCTCTTTTGTATGAGATAATTTGCTCCATTTTACCTCTCCATACCCAATTTTGTTCTTTTTGGATCCTCCTATCATAATTAACTCAACCTCAAGCCTTCTGTCTATCTCTCTATTCTTTCAAACTATCCTAGAAATTATAACATTCTTTTAACTTACAAATATCATTTCCTGAATCTAATTAGATCCTTATAATTAGTCTTTCATGTTTAGCTTTTTACATTTCTTCTGATTCTTGTATGTCAAATTTTTTGTTCAGTTATGGTTTTTTCCTCAGAAATATCTCAAAATCTTTTAGTTTACTAAATATCCATTTCCTTCCTTGCAGAATTATACTCAGCTTTACTGAGTAGATTATTTTTTGTTGCAAACCTAGCTACTTTGTCTTTGGAATATTCTCCTTGACCTGGGAGCTTTGACATTTAGCTCTACTGTTCCAGTGAGTTTTCATTTTGGAATCTCTTTCAGGTGGTGAATATAGAATTTTTTCCAATTTCTGTTTTACCCTGCAGTTCTAGAATTTCAGGAAATTTTTCTTAATAACTTCTTGAAGTATAGTGTCTAGACTCCTTTTTTGATAGTAATTTTCAGGTACTTCAACAATTCTTGTATTCTCTCTCTTTGATTTGTTTTCTAGGTCAGTTATTTTTTCTAATGAAATATTCCATGTCTTCTACTTTTTCATTCTTTTGATTTTGTTTTATTATTAATTGATGTCTAATAAAGTCATTAGCTTCTTATTATGCAATTCTAATTTTTAATGAGTTATTTTCTTCAGTAAGTTTTTAGATCTTTTTTCTAATAGTTCATAATTTTCTTGTATTGCTCTTATTCCTTTTCTTAATTTTTTTCTATATCTCTCTGATTTATAAGCTCTTTGAAGAACTCTTTTGGGGTTTGTGAATATTTTACATTTTTCTTGGAGGCTCTACAAGTTGTGGTTTTGATTTCACTGTCTTTTTATGAATTTTAATCCTGATCTTCTCCATCACCACAGTAGCTATTTATGGTTTGTTTATTTTGAATGACCTATTTCTTGGATATTAACTTTATGTCAAGGTCAGACTCTGTTCCTCAGGTGTATGTGGGGATGGGTGGAAAGGCACGTAATGTTTGAGGCTTCAGGTTTTTTGTGTTCTTGTTTTCTGAGCTATTTCTGGCGGGGGGGTGCCTTTGACTTTTTGGTTCTTTCAGTGTTCTATGACGTGAGGCCAGGTGTGGTCACTGCTTCTCCAGCTCATGCCTAGGTTTATTTGTGACCTCAAGTACTCCTCTCCACCCCTAAGCCATGACCCCTAAACCCCCTATCATGTCAAGTACTCTTGTTCACTCTGATCCCTCAGGCAGCTGCAAGCATCAGCTCCCCACTCTGAACTGGAACTGGAACCAGAGACTATACCACTACAACTGTAACCAGCACTTTCCGTATCTCCTCAAATTCCATCCTCTCTGCAACTGCACTCATTAAGTACTCTGCAGTCACAGTCTGGGACCCTGTCTGGTCAGCTTGACTGGACACCATGTCCAGCACTAGTGGAGAGCCTGCAGTTTCCCCTCATCAGCCACCCAATCCCCACTATCTGTGGGGTGAAATTTCCTGAAGTTGCCCTCAAGACTGTTGATTCCAAGGTTTCTGCCCTGTGGTATCTATACTTCCCTAGGTCAGACCACCACCCCAAGAGATCAAATCTCTCTTAATGTCCTCCTAAGTTGTTTTAGGCTGGACAACTACTTTACCCTGACTTTCTTCTACTTTTATATTCCCTTTGAGGTATTATTTTAAGTTTTTGGTGGTGTTGGTTCAGGGAAGGAAATTTGCGATAACCAAGCAATTTCCTGCTTCATTCCTCTATCTTCCCATAATTCCCTCCCTCTATTTATTCTTTAAAAAGGATTTTAACTCAAGAGCTTGAATTTTCTGTGATGTGACCATCTAATATGCTTCTTATCATGAAATCCTATTTTAATTATAACTTAAATAAGCCTGCATAGTCAAAACAGCTGAATTAGAGAAGGTTGCATGACTCCATAAAAAGAGTACAGAATTTGGAGTCAGATGACATAAGCTGAAATCTTGGATCTGCTAGTTATTTTTTATGTTAGCTTGGCTAAGTCATTCAAACTTTATGTGCTTCAGTTTCCTCATCTGTCAGACAAGGTCATTGAAGTAGTTGATCTGTGAGATCTTTGGAGCCACAAAACAGCCCTGTGAGATAACTAGGTTAGCTATTATTTCCTTCATTTTATAGAAGAAAATTAGGTTCAGGTTTCATAACTAATCATAAGCAGAATTTGAATCCAGGTCTCACCTGACACCAAATTTATCACCCTTTCCCCCAAAGTCAAACACTTTAGCAACCATAAAGTGATTTCATATTTATGAGACACTTTATCAATGCTGTGAGGTAGGTGAGTACTGCATAGCATTATCTCCATTTCACAAATGAAGAAATTATAGCAAAGAAGAGTGGGTACATGATTTGTTCTTCACCCCATAACTAGAAAATTTTGGAGTTGGGACTGGATCCAGGGTCTTCTGACAGTGTCTTCAATATTCTTTCTTCTGTAATAAACTACCTCTTTCTAGACAACTAGGGGATGGACTCCATCTAATATCATACCATAGAATCAATCCATGTGAGAGAGAAATCATTCACCTTTCTAAGTATTTGTGGAGACTAATGGAATAACTCATTACCATAGGAACTCATTAAGGGAGCCTCATTAGTGATACAATATTTAAACAACTATGAGTTTGTGTTATATTTCTAAAAAGTATGCATGTACAATATGGTTCATTTGGGGACTAATAAGGGTCTTAATTTTTTTGGTTCATACCACAGCATATTTGGTTTTCAAATTTCTGGAAAAGTCAGATTTTCCAGAAATATACAATCATGATCTAATCTGACATATATGGTGTTATATCCTTCAATGAGTCATGTTTCTTTTAAGTCAGAGCTCTTCTTTGAATTAGTCATGTATAATGAGTAGGGCAATATGTAAGTAATTATGTTTAGCATGCATCTGGAGAACATTTTGAATCTCTTCTATTGATAGATTTGTACTTTAGTAGCATAAAACTTTTCAAATTAATTTTAACCCAACATTAAGATGATTAAAGCAAATGCTTAAGTTCTGAGGTTTTAATTGGGTTTTGGAATAGTATTGGCAAACAACCTTGGAAAATAAACTCAAACAGGGATAGTAAGATAGATATTTGTGTATGTAAAATGGAATGAATGTTCAGGGATTGTGTGTTTACTTGAATCAGTGAATCTCACGGCCTAATGTCTTCTGCGTCCCTCCTTTAGCATGCCTCCTTACTCCATAACCATAATCTGGAAGTAGTGGCTGAGTTTTCCTAGCTAGATATCTAAATGTTCTACTTCCTTTTAATATTCCAAATCTGCTTTCACTTGGAGAGGAGGAAGGTTGTTTTTGTAAGGATGGGCTAAGGTAGGAATCCAGATCTTTACCTTTCACATGCCCCTCACCCTTGATAAACTTCTGCCCCAAGTTCAAGAATGTCAGATCATTGACCTATTTTATCACCTAACTTTTCATCAAATAACATTAAACAATAATTTCATAAGACCCTACTCTTACGTAAGAAACTGTGCTAGTCTCTGAGGGAGAGAAATGAAGGTTTATATAAAACCTGGTCCCTCTCCATAGGGAGTTTACAGTCTAGAAAAAAAGATATGACAAAAATACAGATAAATATAATGCATCATAGCAGATAATGCATCAGAGAGGTGCAAAAGAAAATGTTATATAATATATAAGGAGGAAGAACATTTACAAATGTTCTTTGTAGGAGGTCAAGAAAGCCTTCTTGGAAGAAGTGGCATTTGAGTTTAAATTTAAATGATAAATGGGATGTAAAGGCAATGAGAAGATACTTCAGATATAAGAATTATACATTGACATGAAGGCAAGATATATACACATATATCTGCATCTATATATATCCATATCTATCTATCTATCTATATATATATATATATATATATATATATATATATATATATAGTCTTCAAGGATAAGAAAGTAGCTCAGTTTGGCTGAAATATTAGGGCATAGGCAGGAAGTAATGTTAGATAAGGTTTGAGAAGTAGGATGGCCTCAGAATGTGCAGGGACTCAAATGCCAGGCAAAGGAGTTTGAATGCTATCTGGGACACAATGAATGTTATTAAGGAGCCACTGAAGAATTTTGAAGAGAGGAGTGACATGAACTGATATAAAACATTAGTTTGATCAAGTTATAAAGAAGAGATTGGAAGGAGGGGAAAGTATTTATTTTGTGGAATGAAGTTTAATTCATACTCTAGAACCTTGGGCAAATCACTTAACCTCTTTGGGTCTCAGTTTCTCATTTATAGAATGAGAGAGTTGGATTAGATGATGTCTTAAAGTACTTTCTAGCTCTTGATCCAAAGATTTATTACCTGTGATAGTGGAGACAGGAATACCTGTTAGGGTCTGATTGTAGTTGTTCGTGTGGATATTAACCAATATAACACAATGGCAAGGGAAATTGAGAGAAAGGGATGAATGTAGATGACATGAGGATGCAGAGTATATATGACTTGGTAAATGACTAGAAATGAAACTTACATGGTTATTGTGATCCATTGACCCTCTAGTTCATTCTTTCTTTCTCAAGGAAGTTAGAACCTAGATCACAGTCTTCCTTTCCACCCAAACCCTAAGAATTTCAACATACAGGTTCATACCTCTTCAACTTCTCTTGAAGCCCAATTAATAAACTCTCTCAATCCTTGTGATCTGCACCTTTATTTCATCCCTTCTTATACAACGATTATCTTACCTTTGATTTTAACACCACATGTAATTTTGAACCAGAATTCTATTATTCACCTTTTTGATGACAATTTCCTATCTCTCTCTCTTGCCCTTTGCTGTACTTTCCCTAAACTTTTTCTTTCTCTTTGTAATGATTCTAGTCACCTCACACCTCCATATTTTCCCAGTCTGTCATCTGCTTTGACTCTGCTTTCTTTCCTTTGAAATATTGATTCACTAGTCAATTAGTTTAGCTTTACACCGTTATACTCCATGAATCCCTTGCCTGCTTATCCTTGTCATTTATGCCAATCCAAATCCCAACCTTTGGTAACTCCTGCCATCCATCTTCTGCACTCCTATTCTCCTACAGCACACCACTGATGTAGAAAGTCACATCTTCCCTCCAGTTTGACTCACTACATATTTATGTTGCTGAGCATCAACTGGTAATTCTTTTATTCTGCCTTGATTGAAATCACATTCCAGAGACTTTTAGACACTATTTCCTCTTTTGCCAAGAAAGTAAAAATTGTTCTTTGTGTGCTCCCTATTCTCCCTGATACCGTATTCCTAAACACCTTAATCTCATCTCTTATCCTCTCTACCAACTACCACTCTGACACCCAAGAAAAACATGATCCTCAAGTCCATTCTCCTGTCTTGTCCTTTTTTACGCCAAGAGTTTGCCTCATTGATGACCTTTTTGCTTTTCTCTCTCTCTCTCTCTTTGTTTCCATTTCTCTCCCATTCATCTATTTGTTTCTTTTCTATTGTTTATAAATATGACCAGATTTCCACTAGTCTTTAAAAAAATTTTTCCACCTCACTTGTTATCCCCTCAAGCTATTGTCATATGTCTTACTTCACTTTTGCTTCCAAACTTCTAGAAAAAGACAGAGGACAAGGGGTGTAGAATAGTCTAGTTTCGGAATAATTCATTTCAACTCAACACTTGTTAAGTGCCCAACTGTGTCACCTTATTTATTTAATGTGAAATACCAGGCTGGATAAATCCAAAGCCAGAATTAAGGTTGCTGGGAGAAATATCAACAATCTTGGACATGTAGGTGATACCACTCTGATGGTAGAAAGTGAAGGAGAATTTTAAGAAGCCTCTTGATGAGGGTGAAAGAGGGGACTGAAAAAGCTGGTTTGAAGCTTAGCATCAAAAAAGTTAAGATCTTGGCAACTGACCTCATTACTTCCTGGCAAGTATGGGGAAAAGAAATGGAAGCAGTGTCAGATTTTACGTTCTTGATAACTGCTGCTTTATAGTACAATTTGAGGTCTGGTAGCGCTAGGCCACCTTCCCAAGCATTTCTTTTCATTAGGCTCTTTGATATTCTGGACCTTTTGTTTTTCCAAATGAATTTTGATATTATTTTATCCAGCTCTAGAAAATAATTATCTGATAGTTTAATTGGTACAGATTTTACGTTCTTGAACTCAAAGATCGCTGCAGACAGTCATTTCAGGCACAAAACTAAACTTGATCCTTGTAAGGATAGCTGTGGTACATCCGTACAGCATATTATAAAGCAAAGTTATCTCCTTGACAACAAAGGTCCATATAGTCAAAGCTATGATTTTTCTAGTGGTAGTATACAAATGTGAGTGTTGGAGTAAAAGGAGAGCTGAGTGCTGCAGAATCAATGCTTTCAAATTGTGATGCTGGAAAAGACTTGAGAGTCCCTTGGACAGCCAGATAGGAGATTAAATCAGTCAATACTTATAGAAATTAATTCATTGGAAGGTCAAATACTAAAGTGGAGGCTTAAATACTTTGAACACACAATGAGAAAATGAAACACATTAGGAAAGACTTTGATGTTGGGAAAGAATGAAAGCAAAAGGAAAAGGGGATGGCAGAGGGTGAGATAGACAGTGTCATGGAAACAATGAACATGAACTTGGATAGATAGAGATAGTAGTGGATAGAAGGGCCTGATGTGCAATGACCTATAGGGTCACGAAGAATCAGATGTACTGAACAATAGTAACAGCATGTTACAAGACACTGTACCAGATGCTGAATCTACAAAGAAAAATGAAACAGTACCTATCCTCAAAGACTTTGCATTCTAGTGGGGGGAAAAGATTATTACATGTACACAAATAACTGTAACACAAAGAAAAATGGATAGATTGAGAATGTGAACAACTGGGGAGATCATCAAAGGTTTTGTGGAAGAGGTGACACCTGTTTGAAATTTGAAAGAAAACAAGGTTTGAGGAGAAGGGGAGGAGAAAGGAATTCATTTTCAATCTTGGGGAACAGATTGTGTAGAAGCAAGAGGTAGAATATTGACTTAGGGATTGGCCATTCTCTCAATTTAACTGACTTTGTGAAGGAAAGCAATATGAAATAATACTGGAAAGGTATTTAGGAATCAGGTTATGGAGGGTCTCAAATGCTGAGGAATTGCTGAGTAATTATTTTATGAGTCTGGACTATACCATTAAAGACAAGCAAATGGTGAAATATTCACTCATATCTAGTCAATATTGTCATTTAGCCATCAAATATACATTTTTAGGTGGTTGTGCTGCTGCCATGAAATTTCTGCAGGAATCCATTTTGCCAAAAGATGAAGCACGACAAGGGACCTCAAGCTTCTAAGGGGTAAGTATAATTGAGATTCAGAAATAAATGAATTATGAACTGAGACGTTCAGCACTCCCTTAGAGTCTAATGGCATGTTGACCTCCATAACACAAGTGGCCAGTAGGCTCTTACTCAAGGAAGATACCAAGGGAAGTGTAAGAAGTGCTAGACCTCAAATAAAGAGAGAAATAGATTGAAATCCTGCATAGAACACTAACTAGGTACATGAAGTAGAAGGAATAAAGTAAAAATTCCATATCCTCGCATTCAAGATCCTCCACATTTCTCCAAGTAACATCAGACCTTTTATTACTCTACTTTATGCCTTCTGTGTTTCTTAAGATATGTCTGTCATTGTCACTCCCATGCTTATATTATAAGCAACTGGGGAGCCAATGAAGATTTTTGAGCTGGGGAGTTATATTTTAGAGGGCCTTTATTGTTGTATAGTCTTCCTTCCAATTAACCACTAGCCAGCCATTTAGAAGCTACTCTGCACCAAGCACTGTTCTAGCTAGGGATATGAAGAGAAAATGAAAGATGCCCTGATACTTCCTGAGTGAAACAGATAATATAGGAGACACAATAGTTTATTTTGCATGTCATTCAGTTACACCACAGGCTCAAAATTCATCATGTTAAAAACTTTGGGGAAAGAAAAATTTTGTAAAGTTGCCACTGTTGTTGTCAGTGCTTAAAGTTGCCACTATTTGTGATCTTAGAACATAAAATAATGTTGAGCTGATTGTTAGATGTCAAAACCAAGAATAAATTTCTAGTAGGATGTAAGCTTCAAGGGAAAAAGAATGTATTCCTTTTATATTTATGTTCCCAGAACCAAACATAGTGACTGGTACCTATTAGGTGCTTGATTTGTCAATCAGTTGATGACATACTTGATGAACTGGTCAAACAGTGTATTGTTAGGAAAAGGAATCATTGTCCTAAATATATTCACAATATAGCTAACAGAAAAATATCTTCCTGCTGCACCATCCTTCACTCCACCGCAAGGACTTGTGCTTTATTCAGGGTGGGGAAATTCCTGTTATTGAAACATCCTTCATTGATGAAGTTCAACAGATTTTCTGTAATTCACAGTTTTAGAGAGTTAGCCATAGGGCAGTTAGAGGATAAATAGCTTGCCTATCTTAATGAATGTCTCTTCCTAACTCTGAGATTAAGATTGTATTCACTATATCACACAGCCTTTAATTCCACTGAAAAATTAATTAGATCTTGTGGTCAATTCAGGAATGATATAGAACAAAAGGGATAAATCCTTTAAAAATAGCCTAAAGCCTTTATGCTTGGCAAGGAATCATGATTTAATTCTTATATGGAAAATAAAAAGTATATTTTCTCGTTGCATTATGATTGGGCATCAGATAAATCTAGAAGTTCCAGCAAAATGGTTTAAAAGATATGGCATTTCAAATTCTGTAGATGGGACCAAAGTTCTATTGTTCAAGTTTGATGAGATTGAGAATGATAAAGGCAGTGAAAATGAGAAAGACATTGGAAGTGATGAAGAGGTTATAAATTATAGATAGATGATGAACTGAAAGGCAATAGGAAAAAGCCATATAAAGAGGAAAACATCCTAACTTCAAGCGAAATCATGAAAAACCTATGTACTTATCATACTGGTTACAGCTATATCAGAAAGCAAATTTTTTCTTTATAATCTTTTATTGGGTTATTATCTTATACTGGACCATGTTTTTTTTTTTCGTGTTAAAATGTATATATTATTGGTGTGTTTGTTGTTTTAATGTGTCATTATCTTTGAATACTATTTGGAAGCTACATTTGTATAGCATGCAGTCACCAGATTCCTGAAAAGCATAAGGGACAAAGAATACATATCACACCTGTAAGATATATTGACCTAGTCCGAAAAGTGTCATAAACGGGCCATTCACTTCAAAAGAACAACTGCTGCTACTGCTACTAGAATGATTATTATAATGAAAGTTATTTAACATAATACATACAAATAGATACAAGGTGGGATCTAAGGGAGGTATTAGAGTTATTGTTATACAAAATAGGAAGCTGAGTATAAGAGAGACCAACAACCACACAGGTAATAAGTGGGAGAGATTAGATTTAGCCTGAGGTCTTCAGATTCCAAATTGAGCACTCTTTTCACTACACCATGCTGCCTCCATCTGTCCTTGAGTAGGGTTCCAGATTGATACACGTGACTCCTTCTCATGCTTCAGCCAAAATGGGTCTATTTGCTGTTCCCTGTACATGATGTTCCATTGTCCTTTTCTGGCTCTTACACAGATGATCCTCTATGTCAAGAATACTTCTCTTCACCTCTCCCTTAAAATCCCCAGGGGCAGCTAGATGGTACAGTGGATAGAGCACCAGTGCAGGAGTCAGGAAGACCCGAGTTCAAATCTCATCTAAGATACTTCACACTCACTAGCTGTGTGACCTTGGGCAAGTCACTTAACCCCAATTGTCTCACCCTGGGTCATCTCCCATTATCCTGATGAATATCTGGTCACTGGATTCAGATGGCTGTGGAGGAGAAGTGAGGCTGGTGACCTGCATAGCCCTCCCTCACTCAAAACAAAGTCAAATGCAAGTCATGTCATTATTTCTCTAATGGCATAGTTTTCTTCAGGCAATGAAGGATGAGCACACACTTAAAATCCCTACTTTCCTTCAAGGTTCAAATTAAGTGCCTCCCCATTTAAGACACAGTAGTTTCTGATTCTCCTCATTGTTAATGCCTCCCTACCCCCAAATAGCTTTGTATATATTCTGGATTTTCTTAACTGTGGACATATTCTATCCCACGAATAGAACATAAGTTCTGAATATTATATACAATTGGAGAAGCCATAGCAGGACTCTTTGAACTGGACTATGTGAACTTCAAAACTATTGTAACTATTTAATATAGGTGTTTCCTTTTTAATCTTACATATTTTATTTTATGCATTATAAACATTATTCTGAGTAGACACAGATTATAAAACAGGATTATGACACACAAAAAGTGAGAAACTCTTGTATCAGAAGTTTTCCTACTACATACAGCAACAATGTAAGATTCCTCTTTTCCCACTTTTTTGCATAGTTCTAGAAATGTTAATAGCAGTAAGACAAGAAAAAGATTAAAGGTATAGATCCAGGTAAAGAGGAGATAATACTATTCTTACTGGCTACAGGTATGATAGTTTACTTAGAAAATGTAGATCAGAAAATAAGTCAAGGAATTTATTTAGACAATTCATAGCTTCAGGAAAGTTTTAGCCTACAAAATATACTCATAAAAAACAACCACCTTTCTATTCAGCAATAAGAAAACCCAGGAGTCAATAATAGAAAGAGAAGTCTTATATAAAGTAATTACAAGGTGCATAAGATATCTGGGAACCTTTCTGCCAAAGCACATTCAATACCTTTAGAGATATAATTACAAGAAAATCTCCCTTGAAAAATAACTTAAGCAATGAGAGAGATAATCAGTGTTCATAGCTGGGCCACAGCAATATAATAAAAAAGAACAGTATTAGCAAAATTAATTTACATAGAGTCAAACAAAATAAATTACCTAAGAGAGAACTATCAATTTCATGAGAATTTCTGGAAAAACTGGAAAACAGTATGGCATATATTAGAATTAACAATAACAAATTCAAAATAGATATATGATTTGTATATTAAAGTTGATGCCAAAGTAATCTTAACAAAAGAGGTGACAGAGGTGATTATAAAAGATAAAATTGATAATTTACATGTTTACATGAAGCTGAAAAATGTTTCATGAACAAAACTAATGCAAGTTAAGAAGTGCAAATGGGTAAAAAAAACCTTTATATCAACTGTCACTGTTAGTCAAGATATATAGCCAACAAACAGAAATATGTAAGAGCAAAAGCCATCATCTAATAGAGAAATGGTCAAAGAATACAAAGAATACATTTCCAAAGAGTTGAAAAACATTAACAATCCTGTGAAATTATTGTTTTTACTAATAAGAGAAATGCAAATCAAAGCAACTCTGTGGTTTCCCTCTACACCAAGGCAACCGGCAAAGATGACAAAAGATAGAAATAATCAATATTGGAGGGATTATGGTAGGATTGAACACATACACTATTGATAGAGCTGTCCATCATCCTGGAAAACAATCTGAAATTATTGAAAAAGAATGACTGAAATATTCACACCCTTTGCCTCAGAGATTACATTGTTAAGCACATGCCTCAAAAAAGTTAAAGATAAAAATGCAATAAAATATTTGGAGCTGTACATTTTTGAAGATCCAGAGCTGGGAATGCAATAGAATATTATCCTACTATAAGAAATAATGACTGTGATAAATTCAGAGAAATATAGGGAGACTAACAGGAACTAATGCAACATGAAGTACTCAGAACCAGGAAAACAATATGCACGATTACAATGTATGGAAACAATAATAGCAAAACAATTGAAAGTTAAGACTGTGAATTTATAATCACTTAAGTTTAGCCTCAAAGAACAGAGATCAGAAGCCACTTCTACCCACTTCCTGGTAGAGGTGTGGAACTAGGAGAATAGAAAACTGCATGTAAATTTAGGCATTCTTTTGTTTTGTTGATTAGTTTGGCCGAATTTTTTTTTATTTTTCTTACCATTCCTAAGGGATGGTCTCTAAGAGAAGGAGAGAAATACATTGGAAAATTTTGGAAAAATTAAAAATAAAAGATATCAATGAAAATTTGTTATTTTAAAATGTATTCTCTTGAAGGAGAGGATTTTTACTTTTGACTTTGTTTCCTCACCTACTAACATAGTGTTTAAAATGCTTTGTTTTGGTTCTGTCCTGTGATTTCGTCAGTATGAGCTAGGATTACCTAGCAAGGACACTTCTATTTGGATGAAATCAAATCAACAGTCTGGGCTATATCAGATTACATACCATTTTGGGGAGGGGGAGGAGAAAGAGGGAGAGAAAATTTGAAATTCAAAATCTTATAAAAGGAATGTTGAAAACTAAAAATAAATATTTAAAAAATGAAAAATAAACATTTATAGCTAAAAATCCCCAAATCAACCTGAGAAATGAAGGTTATGTGATTTGAATCTAAGTTTTCTTGACTCTCATACTTGATCTTTATCACTTTGCACTTTGAGTGCATAGTAGATGCATTAATGAATGTATGTTGATTGATATCCATAAAAAATTCAAAAAGTTTTGGCCTAATCATCCCCACAGGAAAAAAAAATAAAGAATAACTATTTTTCATCCATTTGAAAGATGATCGAAGTCACTAACAATCATAGAACTGCAAATTAAAACAAGTGAGAGTCATTAGATTGGCAACATTGTCAAAAGGAAGAAAATGGCCAATGTGGACATGCTATTGGAAGGGTGCACACTAATGCACTATTGGTGGAACTATGAATTGGTTTGATTTATGTGGAAATTGATTTGCAATTATTTAAAAATATCACTAAATTTTATATGCATCTACACACATGTATATATGTATATATCCATATATGTATATATCCATATATATGTATATAGCTTTTAATTCTGGGGTCCATGCCCAAATAACCCTACTAGGTATAAACTTCAAGAAGATTAAAGACTTAATGACTTGACCAAGTTATCCTCTGACTCCAAGACCAGGATTCTTTCTATTGCATCACTCTATTTCCCTAGGAAGAGCTAGGAGTACTATTAGCAAACAGCACAAAAATGTAAAGAAGACATTAAAAGACTTGAGAACTCTGATTGGTGCAATAAGCAACCACAATGGTAAAGCATGCCTTTCTGATCTCAACAGAGAGGTGATAGAGTATGGATATAGAATGAGGCATACATCTTCATATGTAGCTAATATATTGATCTGTGTTACTTGATGAAACTTATTTGTTACAAGGAAAGGTTGTATAAGTGTATGTATATGCGTGTATGAGAGAGAGTGAAGTCAATGGGAAGTGACTGCAATATAAAAGGAAAAAGATCAACAATAAAACATTTGTTTTTAAAATATGACCATTGTCTATACTATAACATGTATAATTTATATAACCCATCCATTTGGAAGAGAGGGAGACAGAGGAGGGAGAAGAGAGAGAGAGAAAGAGACAGACAGAGAGAGAGAGAGAGAGAGAATGAGAATATATTGGGTGGGGACAAGCTATAACCTAACAAAGAATTATATATTTGAAATGAATGGTGAGTTGTGCATAGTAGATTTGCAGTTTCATAGACTATCATGTTTTTTATTGTACCATGTTATGAAAATGCTTGTTTTATTCCATAAATTAAAAATAAAATTTAAAAAAGAACATTATAAAGGATGTCACCGAAGAAATATATGGTTGCAAAAGAAGCTCATGGGAAACAAGCTAGAAGGGATTGAAGAGGTCGTCTAGCCCAACTCCCTCATTTTAAAGATGAAGCATCAAAGCGTTTAGCTGACATCCAATATTGTAGGTGGAATAGTGAGAATTGGAGCCTGGATCCTTTCACTTCAGAGTCCTGTTCTGCTACAATCTTCTATCAAGTGCTTTGTCTGAAACATTAACTCAATATTTGATAACAATCAGTCAATCAATGAATCAATTATAAAGTGCCTACTATGTTCTAGGAGCAGTGCTAACATGAAGCACTCCTCTCCCTCAAGGGATTTCTATTATATTAGAAGGGGCAGGATATACATATATAAATTTACAAAAAATTAAGACATCATCATTTGGGAGGAACAATTAGCACCTCTGTGTATCAGGAAAATTTTACGTGGAGAGTAGATCTTTTGCTGAGTCTTGAAGGAAATGAGGGGCTCTAGAAGTGATGGTGAGGGTGCATTGCAGGTAAAGACGTAGTGATAAGAAATCAAGTGAGAAACAGAAACAAGGCAGTTTGGCTGGAGCACAGAAGAATATGTGAAGAAAAGGAATGAATATAATAAACTTAGAACGGTAGGTCATAGCTCAGTTGTGAAGTGCTTTAAATGCCCAAATATATTCATATTTGATCCTATAAGTAGCAAGGAGTCACTGGGGCTTATTGACTAGGAAAATGACATGATCACACCTGTGCTTTAAGAAAATCATTTTTGGAGATATGTGGAGGATAAGGGAAGACATTTAAGGCAAGTAGATCACTTAAGAGGCTTGTACTGGTCCAGTAGAGAGGAAAAAGGCTTGAATTAGGCTGATAGCCATGGTAGTGAAGAGAAGGGGATGAATGGGAAAAATGTTGAGGAGACAAAATTGACAAAACTGAACAGCAAATTGGACCCATGGAGTGTGGGAGATGATTCAAGGATGACTTTGAGGTTTCAAACCTCATGACTGGCAGGAGAGATAAGGAAGTTCAGAAAAAGAGCAGATTTTTTGACATCAGACAATGAGTTCTATTTTGGACATTATGAATTTGAGTTACCCACAAGACATGAAGTTCAGAATGTCCACCAGTCAGTTGGTGGTGTGTATTTGACCTTAGGAGAGGGATTGGGACAAGATTTACAGGGTGTCCCAAAAGTTTACTGCTCTAAGATTTTTGGAACATCCTCCCTGGATATAGTAGACCTAGGAACTATCTACCCACAGTGAAACCCATGAAGGCTGATGAGGTCCCTGAGACAGTGTTGAGAGAAGAGGACAGAGGCTTGCGGTATACTCATAGTTAGAGAACATGATGGGGATAATGATCCAGCAAAGGACATGAAGAAACTACAATTAGATATATTGAAGGAGATCCAAGAAAGAGCATTGTCATGAAAAACCAACGAGAAGGGAGTACAGTATACTGAAAGAGAAGGTGTTCAGTAGTGCCAAATCCTACAGAGATCAAGAGAGATGATAATGAAATATGTTGTTCAGTACATCTCCAAGTCTCCTAACTTAATTCTTTAAGTAATTGAGGAGAACCTATTTGAGTATTAATGGAAAATGTGTGGTAGAAATCTTTTCTAAAATTAAGCAGTGCCTTTTGAAAATATCTTATTTCTCCCCCATTACATATAAAATAATTTTAGCATCCATTTTAAGCAATGCATTTTAAAAAGAAAGTTTCCATACAACACTTTAGAAGGATTTTTTAAAGCAAACTATGGACTAAATATAAAGAGAAGCAGATATATTCAGAACTATTGATTTCTGAATACTTTGTGAAGTCTGTTTCCATATCTCTGTGATAAGAAAACAAATATACACAATTTTCTTCTTTCCCCACTGTCATAATAGTAGCAGTTGATGCTGGTTAGAAGATGAGATATTACAGACATCTGGTTCCAATATAAATACTGAAGAGAGAAAAATAAACATGTGCAATTTTTAAAAAATACCCTGTTATGTGAATGGTGTAAATTTTAATCCAAATAAGGTTAAGAGTTTCCCTTTATGATGCTGCAGCCTAGAGAAAAATGTAGTTAAGCTGGTAAATGTGTAACAGCTGGCAAGCATCCTTTGCCAAATCTCATTTTAGATTACTCAGCTCTGTAAAACACTGACCTGATTCTCCAAAGAACACTCAGAAAGGAATGTGGGGGCTTCAGTTTCCCCCTTGGAGCTTGTTAAGTTGGTAAATGCCAGGGCAAGTGGAAGCAAAAACAATATAGAGTAGTTTTAGTTCTAAAACTATAAGGGCAAGTCAGAATTTTGCTCTAAAAACAACCTTTGCCACTCATCTCAGTAGATCTAGTTCTAGTCCAGAAAATACCACTAGCTAGGTATGTAACTTTGGGCAGATCTTAAGAGACCATGTCCTTCTTCATCTTCTTGAGATCTGGGTCTCATTTTCTGTAAAATAAAAAAATGGGCCTAGATGACTACTAAGGTGCCTTTCAGCTCTGACTTTCTATGATTTGAAGTCATTCCATCGAAAGACAGGACACTAGCTTCTTTTAGTGGGAAAACTTGAAAACTAATGAAATAACCCCTATTTTTTTCTCTTGCTGACTGAAAATGCCTATTTATAAGTATTGTTGGGATTGGTCAGTATTTTAGGAATGTAGGTCACAGATTTAAGAAGCCTATAAAGTATTATTATTCTGTAGGGGTGGGACAGGAAAATGGCATGTATTAGAATTTTTCCTGTAATAGAATATGCAAAGCAAAAAACTTGGTGTTTTTCTTTATTATTTAAACGTTTGTTTCCTCCGACACACTGTTTACTCCCCTTTTGAACCTCAGGGAATACCCCTTTTCCTATGGACTGCAAAGTCAGAAAAGACTGAATCAGATTACTGAATTTGTCCAGCTAGGTCCAGAAAAGATAAAATGAGAATGTAAAAGTTATTATAATAATTAAGTTTCCGCATACTTTTTTTCCAATTTACTTCTAAGTGCTTTGCAAAAAAAAAAAAAATCTGGCCATCATCCCTACATCCTTGGAAGGTGGTTAACAAGTACTGGCAATAAATAAATCAATTAACAAGTATTTATGGAGATAACAAGCAATAGTAACAATTCACCTAACCTACCCACAATCCACATCTATTAAACTAGAAAACAGTAGTGTTGTAGAAGTTGCACAGGTAATATAGCCAGTGTTTGGAATTCTGTGCTCTAGACCCACTGGGTTCTCCTCCGTCAACAGCTGTATTAAGGATTCCTCAGCCTTTAGATCGTCTTAATTTTTTCATACTTTTCAGCTTTTGTGAATCTTACAGTCTCACTCTGTTTACTCTCTCCCAATTGAAGACCTCATTATATGAGATGTCACCATAAAGGAATAAAAAATATTCCTCACATGGTTTATTATGAGAATCAATTCTGTTACTTTGTTGTCTGTCTGTCCGAGTAGAGACCATGGCTTCTTCTTTATTCTTCCACCATTCTCTCATGAAGAAGAAGATTTCAATCTCTAATAAAACCATAGATTTAAAGTGGGATAATATTTCATGGCACTTAAGTCTCAGAGTTGTAGTAACAAAATAAGATGATATTGCCTCCTGGAGTAGGTACCTCCTGCCTCTTATCCCCATTTTTTCACTTTTCTTTTATGTGTTGTCTTCCCCCATTAGACTATAACCTCCTTAGGGGGCAGCTAGGTGGTGCAGTGGATAGAGTACCACTGCAGGAGTCAGGAGGACCTGAATTCAAATCTCACCTCAGACACTTGACACTCATCAGCTGTGTGACCTTGGTCAAGTCACTTAACCTCAACTGCTTCATCCTGGGTCATCTCCAGTCATCCTAATGAATATCTAGGCACTGGATTCAGATGGCTCTGGAGGAGAAGTGAGGCTGGTGACCTGCACACCCCTCCCTCATTCAAAACAAAGTTAATTGCAAGTTGTGTCATTATTTCTCTGATGGCATGGTCTTCTTCGGCAACAAAGGACAAACACACACACACATAACCTCCTTAAGAGAAGAAACTTTCTTTTTGTTTGTAGTTATATGCCCAGAGTTTATCATAGTGCTGGCACATGGTAAGAATTTGACAAATATTTTTTCTTACCTTATCTATCTCCCTATCCACCTACCTATCACCTATCTTTGGAAGCCTTAAAGTATATATGTTAGCTATTGCAATTATCATTATAGAAGTCACAAAATTCAACTCCTTCATTTTATAGATGATGAAACTGAAGTCAGAGATGTTAAGAGATTTATCCAACCTTAAACACTGGAAGAGCTTGGACTGGAATTCAGGTCCTCTGTCTCCAAATCCATCATTCTACTTCTTAAGCACCCAATCCTCATTCTATCCCCACCTACCCACCCAAAAGCTTTGTGTGACCATCACTTATATATATATACTATGCATCATAGTTATTTCATTTGTTTATAGACTTTCTGTTGAATGTTACTGTATTTCCCCTACTGATCATTCTGATTTTCCAATTAGATTGTAGTCTCCTTGAGGACAGGGTCATGTCTTCCATTTCAATTGTATTGTCTCACTACCTGAGTACAGTGCTCTGTATGTAATGGAGTCTCAATAAATGATGACTGATTAATGACATCTTTCTGAATAATGTTTCTAAGTTCTGAGACATTTTGTTTTCTGATAGTCTCAGTAACATCATCTATAGGTTATATAGCCAACCAGGGGCTATTACTCTAGACCCCATACTTTGAGAGTATTATGTAGCTTAAGAAATCAGATCGACAGGCAGCAACGTAGAGAGGCAGTTGGTGCTAAAAGATATACAGTATTTCAATATCTCAAGAGATGAATTTTACCTCAGAGTCACATAGTCTGAACTCCCACCCTGAACCAAAAATTACAGTTTTTTGAACACAGTCATTTGACCAATTCTGTTACATACAAGCAACACTCATGCTTATTATATTACAGTAATATGCATGTATACCCTTGCTAGGTTAGGGTTAAGTAAACTTCTTTCAATAACTGGTTACAAGTGTCTTTATTCATCCCAGCATGAAACCTAAATTAACAGAGTGTTGGTGTCAGGCCTGTTCCAAACATCAGCGAGCTCTTAACTGCCAAATCGAATGGTCTTTTTAAAAAAAAAATCCTCCTCCTTCTTAAGTTCTATGAAGTATTTGACACTGTTGGTCACCTCTTTCTGAATCCTTCATTTCTGCTTGTATGACTGTTCTTTCTTACCTCCTTTGCTGGATCTTCATCTTTACCACAGCTTCTAAATGTGGATATCCACCAAAACCCTGGGCTCTTTTCTCTTTTCTCATTACCTCCCTTGGTCATCTTTGAGGTCCCATGGGTTTTGTTATCATCTCTCTGAGGATGATTTTCAGATCTATGTAACATCCTAGTCTCATCTCTGAGTTCCAATCCTACATTCATATGCCTTTTGGACATATTGAATTAGATGTTCTGTCAATATCTCAAACCCAATATATTCAAAGCAGAGCTCTGGCTTTCCCACCCTCCACCTCCTTTCTCTTGAACTTCCCTCTTACTGTTGAAGTCCTGGCCATTCTATCATTCACTTCTTTCATGCCTTACTTCTACTGATACCTTCTGCAGGAAGCTTTCCTATTCCATCCCTCCCACCACTACCTTAGATACTTATATTTTCTACTTTCTACTCTATATATAGCTTATATGTTTCAGATTTATTTATATATTGTCTCTCCTATTAGTATTCATGCTTATTGAGGGCAATAAAAGGTATGTTTAATAAATGCTTATTAATTGACTGATTTTAATTTGGGAAATCTGATTGTTAAGAAATTTTTCCTTACATAAAACCTCTGTTTACCTCTTTGCAACTTCTACTGATTCTAGCTTGCTTTCTGAAGCCACATACCATAATTTTAATCTCTCTTCCAGGTAACAGGCTTTCAAATACTTGAACACAGTAATATCCCTTCTAAATTTTCTGTTGCTTAACATAAATATTTTTATGTACTATAACAAATCCATGTATGGTGTGGTCCAAAAGTCGTTATTCTTGGCAGAGAAAACAGAAGCATCATTAGAAATGAAAAGCCCTCCCTCCTACCTATTGTTGGTTATCCTTATCCTAGCAACCCAAGAAGTGATCCAGTGCCTTCATTTGTTCCTCTTCTTCACCCAACATATCTCAAAACAAGATCTGAAAGCCAATTTTGTCATCATTAGCTTCCTTTATCTCCCTCACCCTACTCTGGGCTTTCATATTTCCATCATTACTGAGCCTAGACCATGCCATACATATGTATTCATTCTCTCTCATCTGTACTTGATTATAACTTCTTCACTTAAACTTTTCAAAGTAATGGTTGACAGGTTATTTGCGTCACAACTTATTGTTCGATCTTTTTCTTGGTGCCTTCAGAATTTTATAATTGAAAACTTCTCATATTTTTTTGCTGAAATTTCCTGAAGAGTTTTAGTCCAAAGTCATCCTCACTTGACAAATGGTCAAAGGATATGAATAGGCAGTTTTCAGATGATGAAATTAAGGCTGTCTATAGTCATATGAAAAAATGCTCTAAATCACTGTTGATTAGAAAAATGCAAATTAATGCATTTCTCTAA
>CM053770.1:108260052-108279268 GCA_028658325.1 Potorous gilbertii
TCGGTTAAGGAAATTGAAGCAAACAGAAGTTAAACAACTTGTCGAGGGTCACACAAATAGTACGTTTCCAAGGTTGGATTTGAACTCAGGTCTTCCTGATTCTAGTCCTAGTATCATTGTGCCACCTAGCTACCTTAAAGAAATACGAAGTCGTAGACACTATGGAATTGTGAAGGAGGATAGCAATAAAATATACTATCAAAAAGAGTAACAAGAATAATGGATAATTAATAGATAACTAGTTTGTTGGGTGGGTATTTTTTATGTCAAGAAATGATAGCTAGATTATCTGTGGAGAAATTATGGTAGGACTTGGACAAGAGTAGCAGAGGACAAACAGGAATGGATGGATTTTGATCTTTTTTTCCAGTTAAGTATAACCCTACTAATAATACCTTGTTCTAGCTACTTTATTAATGTAAGGCAAATAGGACTCTGAAAGTCCTAATCCTATGTCATATTGAAATAGAGAGGTGATTTGGGGTCCTCAAAGACTGTGTCAATAGAGTACAGAGCCAATAGGTTCTTCCAAGATGAAACAGCTTTAAATATGTTTCTGGCTACAGACAATGTAGTCTGTTGTCCAAGGACCAGACTACATGAGAAAAAGAAGTTTCATCGGAAAGAAGGCGGGCCCATAGGTGAAAAATTCTTTAGACATGGTGTCCTGAAAACAGATAAAATACAAAATGTTCTGCAGTCATGCATGGCACTGTTATATTTCTGAAGTTTTTCCTTCTTTTGGAGTTTTATTTAGTATTTTATTTTCCCTAGTTACATGGAAAAAATGATTTTAAACCTTCATTTTTTAAAAAAAAATTTTGATTTCTAAATTCTTTTTCTCCCTCCCTCCACACACCCTCACATTGAGAAGGCAAGCAGTTTGATGTAGGCTATTCATTTGTAATCATGCAAAAACATTTTCATAAATCATGTTGTGAAAGAAAATATAGACTCCAAAAACCCTCAAGAAAAATAAAGGAAATAAAAAAGTGAATTTCAATCTTTGTTCAGACACCATCAGTTCTTTCTCTGGACGTGGATTGCACTTTTCATCATAAGTCCTGAAGAGTTTTCTTGGATCATTGATATTGCTGAGAATAGCTAAGTCATTCATAAATGATCATCTTACAATGTTGATGTTACTTTGTACACAGTACATTTCACTTTGCATTAGCTCATGAAAGTCCCTCTAGGCTTTTCTGAGAGCATCCCACTCATCATTTCCCATAGCATAACAGTATTCCATCACAATCACATACCACAACTTGTTCAACTATTCTCCTCAGTTTCCAACAGTTTGCCATGAGAAAAGAGCTGCTATAACGATTTTTGTATACATGATCCTTTTCCTTTTTGCTTTTTTAAAACTCTTTTGGGATACAGACCTAGTAGTGGCATTTCTAGGTCAAAGGTATGCATGGTTTTATAGCCCTTTGGGCATAGTTACAAATTACTTTATAGAATGGTTGAATCAGTTCACAACTCTACCAGTAGTGCATTAGTACCCCATTTTTCCCATATCCCCACCACCAATTGTCATTTTCCTTTTCTGTCCTATTAGTCAATCTAATAGGTATGATGTAGTATCTCAGAATTGTTTTAATTTGCATTTCTCCAATCAGTAGTGAGTTAGAACATTTTTTCATATGACTATAGATAGATTTAACTAAAATTGTTCACATTTTTTGATCATTTATCAATTAGAGAATGGCTCTTATTTTATAAATTTGACTCAGTTCTCTATATGTTTAGGAAATGAGAACTTTATCAGAAAAATACTTCAAAATTTTTTTTCTAACTGTATTCCCTTCCATCCTGTTCCCTGCCCCAGTCTGTTCATTCTATTCTCTCTCTGCTTTCACCCTGTACCTCCTCAAAAGTGTTTTGCTTCTGTCTACCTTGTCCCCCAGTCTGCCTTCCCTTCTATTGGCTTCCCCATCTCTTATCCCCATCCCCCCTGCATGCATGTAGAGTAAGATAGATTTCTATACCCAATTGAATGTGTATGTTTTTCCCTCTTTCAGTAAATTCTGATGAGACAAGGTTTTCCTTCACTTTCCCTCTCTTCCCCTCTACTATAAAAACTTTTTCTTTCCTCTTTTATGTGAGATAATTTACCCTATTCTACCTTTGCCTTTCTTTTTCTCTGGGTACATTTCTCTAAACCCTTAATTGTGCTTTTTTTTTAGATATCATCCCTTCATAGTCAACTCACACCTGTGACCTCTGTTCATATATACTCCTTCTATCTACCCTAATATGAGAAAGTTCTTATGAGTTATGAGTATCATCTTCCAATGTAGGAATGTAAACAATTTAATCTTACTAATTATCTTATGATTTCCCTTTCTTGTTTTTATGCTTTTTATGCTTCTATTTAGTCATATTTGAAAATCAGATTTTCTACTCAGCTCTCTATTTATCTATTTCTACTCTATTAAGTACTTCTGTGCCATTGAATATCCATTTTCTCCCCTGAAGGATTATACTTGGTTTTGCTGGGTAGGTGATTCTTGGCTGTAATTCTAGTTCCTTTGCCCTCTGGAATATTATATTCCAAGTCATCTGATCCTTTAATCTTGTGTTAAAGCTGCTAAATCTTGTGTTATCCTAGAAGTGGCTCCATGATACTTGACTTGTTTCTTTCTGACTGCTTGTAATATTTTCTCCTTGACCTGGGAGCTCCAGGATTTCACTATAGTATTCCATGGAGTTTTCATTTTGGGATTTCTTTTAGGAGGTGATCAGTGGATCCTTTGAATTGCTATTTTATCTTCTGGTTCTAAAATATCAGGACAAATTTCTTTGATAATTTCTTGAAAGATAATGTCTAGAATTTTTTTTGATCATGACTTTCAGAGAGTTCAATAATTTTTAAATGATCTCTCTTAGATCTATTTTCCAGCTCTGTTGTTTATCCAATGAGATATTTCATATTGTCTTCTATTTTTTCATTCTTTTTTGTTTTATTTTATTTTTGTTTTGTGTTATTGTTTCTTGATTTGTCATATAGCTTCCATTTGATTCAGTCAAATTTTTGAGGTATTATTTCCGTTAGTGAGCTTTTGTACCTCCTTTTCCATTTGGCCAATTCTACTTTTCATGTTGTTTTTCTTTTCTTCAGTGAATTTTTATGCCTCTTTTTTCATTTGGCCTAATCTGTTTTTTTCTTCAGCATTTTTTGTGTCTCCTTTACCAAGCTGTTGACTTGTTCTTCACAATTTTCATGCCTCACTTTCATTTGTCTTCCCAATTTTTCCTCCACCTCTCTTCCTTGATTTTCAAAATGATTTTTGAGCTCTTCCATGGCCTGAGACTGTTGCATATTTTTCTTGGGGGCTTTGGATGTAGGAGTTTTGACTTTGTTATCTTCTTCCGAGTATATCTTTTGATCATCCTTGTCACCATAGTAACTTTGTATGGTCATAATTTTTTTCTGTTACTTACTCATATTCCCAGCCTATTACTTGACTTTTAACTCTTTGTTAAAATAGATCTCTTCTTCAAGGGTGGAGGATGTACTGTCTTAAGATTCAAGGGTTTTTTGTAGCTGGACTCAGAAATAATTCTAGGTACTTGTAAATTTTCAGTTCTTCCGAGGTGATATGATCTAAGGAGAGGTGTTTACTACTCTCCTGTCCTGTGCTGTAGTCTGTGCATGGCCACAAGCACTCTTTTCTGCCCTAGAACTGTGAGTAGGGTCCCCTCCACTGTTGCAGCAAGCTGTGGTATGCTAATGCTCTTCCTTTCCCTGTCAACCAGAACTGTGACCCAGATTCAAGTATGAGCAAAGCCACAGAGTCCTGCCCCAGTGCTGGCAAAGGGACTCCTGTAATCTCATTCTGACAACTTGTTTGACCTGCTTACTATCGGTGGGATGAGAGCTCTGGAAAGAGCTGCTGCCATTGCTGATTCAGTGGCTCCCAGTGGCTGCTCCTGTGCTGACTTGGCCTGTGCTGGACTGTGTTTTATTCTCACCCCACTGTGATAGATCTTCATTGCCAATTTCCTAAGCTATCTTGAACTAGAGAATTATTTCACTCCATCATTTTATGGGTTCTGCTGTGCTAGGATTTGTTTAAAATTATTATTTAAAGGTGTTTAAAGGTTTGGAGCTCAACTGAGTCCCTGCCTTTACTCTGCCATCTTGGCTCCACCCCAGTTTCAGTTTTTTTTAAGTGATTAAGGGAATGAAAATGGAATTTTTTTTTTTGTGAAACTCAGGCATGGAGATTAAGTAAAAATATTATTGAGGAGGAAAGGAAATAGGGCAAGGAGATCATTAGATTATTTTTTCTCCTTTCCTTAATCTTTTTTAAATAGCAATTTTCCCAATTACATGTCAAGATAATTGTTAGCATTCATTTTTATAAGATTTTGAATTCCAAACTTTTCTTCCTCCCCTCCACTCTTAATAAAATGATAGGCAATTTGATCTAGGTTATACATGTGCTGTCATGTAGACGTATTTCCATATTAGTCAAAGTTGTGAAAGAAGAAACAGATGAAAGGGGAAAAAACCATGTGAAACAATAAAGTAAATGAAAAAAGTATGCTTTAATCTGCATTCAGAGTCTATCTTACCTGGATATGGAAAGCAATTTCCTTTGTGAGTCCTTTGTATCTGTCTTGAATCATCGTATTGCTGAGAAGTAAAGAATCATTGTATTACTGAGAAGTAGGTCATTTACTGTGAGTCAGCTGATCATTGCACAATGTTGCTAATACTGTATATGTTTTCCTTGTTCTTCTCATTTCACTTTGCATCAGTTCATACAAGTCTTTCCAGATTTTTCTGAAATCTGTCTGTTCATTTCTTACTGCATAGTAGTATTCCATTACATTCATATACCACAACTAATTCAGTCATTCCCCAAATGATGTTCATCCTCTCAATTTCCAATTTTTTGTCACCACACAAAGGGCTGCTAGCAATAATTTTGCACATGTAGGTCCATTTCCCTTTTTAACGATTTCTTTAGGACACAGACCTGGTAGAAGTATTGCTGGATCAAAGGGCATGCACAGTTTGATTGCCCTTTGGGCACAGTTCCAAATAGAATAGAATATTATGTCTTATGATGGGATGCTGCATATGAAGGTCATTTAATCAAAGAAGTAGAAAGATAGGAAGGCAGCCTGAATAGAGGATCCTGAATCATATTCTTATAGGCTTGGAAAAGGAGGAAATATTCACCTTTTCTGATGGTCATTAAGATAACAAAATAAAAACATTAATAGATGGATTTCATGAAGGAGGATAAAGAAAGATCCTAGACCTAGAACAAGGAATGAATGTGGAGATAAAAGAATGCGGAAGAATAGAATCATAGAGGTGCAGAGGGAGACAACCATGGAGACTGTCTTGTCTAATTAGCTCATTTTGCCTTTACGAGGAAAGTCTATGAGCCAGAATGATTGTTTAGTTTACCCAAAAGTAGGGAAAAAGTGAAAAGATGGAAGAACTGAGTTAATATAGCTTGAATTGGGGCACCAGAAATACAGTCCTCTGAAACTGTGGCATTTCACAGTTTGTGACTATATGGCAATTACCATTGCTGCTAAAAAGATATGTTTAATAAACCACTTGGGAGCAGTGAAAGCACAACATACTTTCCCCAATATAATCTAGGCTGATCCTCCTTATCAGTTTGCCTAAGAACCTGATTTAGTGTCCATCTGCAGTTCCCATCTGAAACATGCATACAAATAGATTATCTCCATCCAACTGTCTTCATCCAGTGTGTTTTGTTAATCCATTTTGTTTTGCCAGTATATGTGACTAGATCAATCTTTTTTGAATAACTGTGGATGTTTTTTAAAGAAGCAATATCATATTCCAGGGTTTGATATAATCAGCACATTATTATGTACAAACAGGACCATTTGGATAACTGTCAAAAGGGAATCCTTCTATTTGGACATTGCCATGGACAACCTCCATAAGTCTGGCAAACATCTTTGGAGATTTTATGGTTCTCATTTTATGGTTTTATGTGTTGCTTTATATTGGCACATAGCCTATCATTTGACAGTTATCTTTAGGCTTGTATCTGTCAGGGAGTTTGCATGATTGATACATGTGTAGGAGGCATGTTCCTTGAGAACAGCCTTTAAGACTGATTTTTTTCTTCCAAGTCAATTTTGGGATGGGACAAGGCTAGTAATCAAAAAACAGACCTAGAGAGATCTTACATTCTTTATGCCTCTCTCTGTGATGTGATGATCCCTGTGAAGATATAGTATATTATAGAAATTCATGTGTGAAAATTTTCCTGTTCATTTTCATAGTCATATAGCTTGGTGATACTAATTATCACGTATGTTGTACTTTAAGGTGCAAGAGACTTTACAAATTTATCTCATTTTTGTCCTTATGATAACCTTGGGAGCTAGGTGCTATTATTTCTCTGCATTTCACAGATAAGGACACAAGCTGACAGAGGCTCCCACAGCTGGTAGGTATCTGTAGCCAGTTTTGAACTCAAATATTCCTGACTCCAGGTTCAGTATTCTAGTCAATATACCACCTAGCTGTCTGTAGTTGTTCATATCTTTTTGGTTATCTTTCTCTCTCTACCCAATACAGTATACAACACTTTTCCAGTGTTTTGGAATATTCCTTTGATAGAGGAGGAGATAGCTTCAAATGATAATTTCAGTTTATAAAGACAATTGGAATAACTTTTATTTTTTATCATTATTTCCTTTATTTTTAATATAAATTGCATTTTGGGGTCATGTTGATAGCTTATCCTTCATTTCCTGATCTCTTTCTTAAAGAGAGGACTAAAGATATTAGTGCTGGGTCCACAAAACGTTGGCCTTTTTTATTTCTTGAGATTAAACTATGTTTTCCCATATCTAATGTGTTTGTTTTTTTATTGCTTTTTTTTTTGAGTCATCAAATATAAAGCAAAAGATGAGTTTCGTAGATCTTGTCAAATTCTTTTTAAAATTTTTGTACTTATTCATCATTGGACAAAGATGGTTCACTAGCTGTAATGTTCTAGATGTTGGTTGGTTGATTTGTGCTCAACATCATCAAATGCTCCATGACATGTGGTTCCTTGTTGACTTGGGGGTGCCAGATGAAAGCAGCTTCCCTAACTTCTTTATTTACTTCTCAGAGGAGAATCTTTGAGTCATCCTTCCAATTAGCTACCACTTCTTTACAACTTTTTATTTTAATTACAACAGGAATATCAAGAAGAATGTTTCATTTCTTCCAGTAGTATATCAAGTTCTTGGGATTATCAAGACTTATTTAGTTTGGTCTGAACCTATTATTTTATTTTGGTTGGAACCTACGCTTTCATTGATGTAGAGAACTTCCCATGAGTAAACCTCCTCTACCAACCAAGATCAATTATTACCCCGTAACTTATTGTCTTAGAGAATTTCTGAGGCTGCAGTAAAGTTAAGTGATTGCCCAGTGTCACAAAACCCATAGAGGTCAGAGGCAAGACTCTAAACCAAGGCTTCCCGATTGATTCTTGGCTCTCTATCCACTATACTATTCGGCCTCTCACATATTAGATTCTGATGATTCAATTAATTATGCCAATGTGCATCACGTCAAGTAGACAAGCATTTATTAAGCCTGCTGTGTGACAGGCACTGTGGGAAGCATTGGAAATACAAAGAAAGAAAAAAAAACAGTTCTTGCTTTCAATGAACCTGAATTCTATCTAATGGAAGCTAAGAAAATGATTAGTGTCCCTGCCTCAAATAATCTTCCCATTTCAGTTCATCTTCCACTCTGCTATCTAATTGATCTTTCTGAAGCACAGATCTGATCAAGTTATACCCTTTTCTCTCACCTCCCTCTCCATTTAGTAAACTCTAATGGTTCCATATTACCTCTAGGATCAAATATAAAATCCTCTAGTTGGCTTTTAAATCCCACCTTCTTGCCTTTCCAGACTTTCTGCACCTTATCACCTGTCCCCACCCCCCCATACTTGCCATCCTATTCTCCACCTATTCTTTGATCCTGTGACACTGGTCTGTGTTCTATTCCTTAAACAAGATATTCCATCTCCCAAATCTTCAGTTTTACTCACTGTGCTCCATGCCTGATATGCTCTGACACATTTCATTTATGCTCCCATCTTCCTTGGCTTTCTTAAAGACTCAGTTAAAGACCCACCTTCTTCAAGTAGCTTTTCCTAGTTCTCCTTAATCTTAGAGCCTTTTGATATTAGTAGATAGTTTTCAGATAAAGAAATGAAAACTATCTATAGTCATGTGGAAAAAATTCTATAAATCACTATTGATTAGAGAAATGCAACTTTAAAAAAACTTTGCTGGACATCTATCATATTGGCTAACATGACAAAACAAGAAAATGATAAATGTTGGAGAGGATATGGGGAAATTGGAATACTAATGCATTGTTGGTGGAATTGTGAACTGATCCAATCACTTGGAACTCTAAAGGACTATAAAACTGTGCATACCCTTTGATCCAACAATACTACTGCTACGTCTATATCCCAAAGACATCTAAAAAAAGGGGAAAGGACTTATTTGTACAAAAATATTTATAGCAGATCTTTATGTGGTGGCTAGAATTGGAAATCAAAGAGATGCCCATCAATTGGGGAATGGCTAAAGAAACTGTGGTATATGATTGTAATGAACAAACAGGATGATTTCAGAAAAAACTGGAAAGACTTACATGAACTGATGCATAGTGAAGTGAGCAGAACCAGGAGTATATTATACATAGTAACAGCAATAACAACAAATGAAGAATTGTGAATGACTCAGCTATACTGAGCAATACAATGATCCAAGACAGTCCCAAAGGAGTGATGATGAAGCAGACTGTCAGCCTCCAAAGAAAGAACAGATATTGATTGAATACGGACTGAAGCATGTGGTTTTTCACTTCCTTTCTTTTTCTCTTTTATTTGAGTCTTCTTGTACAAAATGACTAATATGGAAATGTTTTACATAATTTCACATGTAGCACCTACATCTGACTGCTTACTATCTCGGGGGGAGGGGAGGGAGAGAATTTGAAACTCAGACCTTTAAATAAAAATGCTTTTAAAAAATTCTTTAAATCTTAGTGCCTTCCCTCTGAGATTACCTTCAATTTATCCTGTGTATATCTTGTTCTTATGTGGTTCTTTGAATGTTATCTCTCTCATCATACTGTGTGTCCCTTGAGAGCTGGAACTATCTCTTCCTTTCTTTGTGTGCCCAGTATTTAGCAAAGTGCCTGACACATATTAGGCATTTAATAGATGATTGTTGATTTGACTAATGTGCAAATAAGATTAGGACTGGATAGATTGAGGATAGTGCCTGACACCACTCAGTAACAAGTTCTGTAGTTCCCAAGGCCTTTCTTAGAATTGGCTCACTCTCAAAGGTTTTGTCCCATATTCCTTATTGCAGTCTATAGTTTGGTATGGATTTATTGAATCAGATTCTTGTTTCTGTGTGCCCTGCCTAATTTCCCTTTTTGCCATCCCTGCTACATTTCATTTGAGTTTATTTACAAAGACATAATTCAATGAAGCTCCTTAATCTTTTAACATTAAAAATTATTTTTAAAAATATGCTAATGCACCTCGAGTACTCAGCCTGTATAATACTCCTCAGACTGGTTCTCCTGTCCCTTTAAGCAAGCAATTCAGAACCCAAGACACACAGTTTGGGTGCCCAAATTCAAGAGACCTCCTCTTAACTGCTTTGGGGATTGGTGAGGCATCAGATATTCTTTGTTAGATACTGACTTGATTCTACTATAGAGCTGCCTTTCCTCATTGATCTCCACTCTCTTCATCACTGGTCTAAGCACTGGACTTGGAATTAGGAAGACCTGAACCCAAATCTGATCTCAAACACTTACTATCTTTGTGTGCTTGGTCAAGTCTTTTGACCCCTATCTGCCTCTGTTTCCCCTTTTGTAAAATGGAGAAAATAATAGAACCTACATCCCAGGGTTGTTGGGGGGAATAAATGTGAAAATGTAGATCTAGATATGTGCACACACACATATATAAATGTTTACATGTATACTCATATATAGCATTTGGTAAACTTTAAATTGTTATAGAAATACTAGCTATTACTACCATGTTTATTGCTAATGTAGCTGTTAGCTCTGATCTTGGCATATGTTTGTTTATTGTTCAGTTTCACAAGCATTTACTGTATGCCCACACATCTGGCTCCTGCCCAAAGGGTTTTCACTATTGCACTATTAAATTTTCATTAAAGAGAAATTGAAGGAATTAAAACTAGTTGATACACTCCAAGGCAAGGAAGATACTGGGTACATGCTGGCAACCACTTTGTCTCTGTGTTAATCAGCTCCCCCATTGGTTTGCTCATCCTGTATTCTATATCACATGCTCTGGGAACCTCTCTGTTCTAATTATTTTCTTACAAGAATATATTCTAATCATCCCCAACTCCAGCCTCCTTTGGTAATATAGCATTGGTGTTCGCTGTCCATTTAGAGAGGGAGATGAAATGGTTGCAAAGATCAGGAGTCATATAATGCTTGTAGATAGTCTGAGTAATCCATAAGCATCTATTAAATGCCCACTCTATGACAGGCATTGAAGAACCATGTGAATATTAGCACCATTTGTAGAATTAGGGGCCACAAAGAAATTTAGTCCAAGCAATATCCTGCACCTGATGTCTGGGACTAACCTAGATAAGTAAAGAGTTTCAGTAACTGCAGATTGATGGCATTTGTGGTGGTGATATCTATGATGAATATCAGCTTATTAATTCTACCTCATGGGGTTTAGGTGAGGACATCAATGCTAAAACAAAGGCAGAACGGAGAATGAAAAGAAGGCAAAGCATTTCCTGTTTGTCCTTTGTGACCAGCAGAGAGTAGAAGGTGAATCTGATACTTTGAAGTATCCCTAGTCAAATTGCACTGATATTTGAGACTATAAAGACACAGGAGATTTATATAGACCTCTGGGACTAATGGTTACTGATGCAGGGTCTTTTGTTTTGTTTTCTCCTTTTGATAAAACTTTCTTCGGTAGTAATAGTGAGGTGGCTGCGAATTAATGGGAGATAAATTTGTGATCATGACTCAGACATTTTCTTAGGTTGTCCAGCAGGGACAAATAAGATAAAAATCTAAGTGTAGACTCAAGGAATTAGAGCTGTGAGTGAACTTACAAGTCATCTAGTCCAACCCATTACATTTCTACATGAGGAAACTCAGTCAGTCCATTAAGCATACATACATAAGCATATTTCAAGAAACTACTATATGACAGGTTCTGTACTCAGCCCTGAGGTTACAGAGAAAGGCAAAAGACAGCCCCTACTCTAAAAGAGTTCGCAGTCTACTAGGTGAGACAAGGGGCATAGAAATACATTCAAACAGGTTTAAATATCTAAAAGTAAATAATGAATGAAGGGAAGGAACTAGAATTTAGAGGGATTGGGAAAGGCTTCATATAGAGGATGGGACTTTAGTTGAGATTTAAAGGAATCCAGGAGATAGAAATGAAAGAGGAGAGCATTCCTGGAATGGAAGATGATTAGTCAGAGAAAATACCAGAGACCAAGAGATGGAGTGCCTTGTTCATGGAATGGGCAGGAGACCCGTGTCACTGGATCAAAGAGTACATAGCAGAGAGTAAGGTGTAAGAAGACTGGAAAGGTAGGAGGAAGCTAAGTTGTGAGAATGTCAAAGAGATCATTTTGGATTTGATCTTGATAAGAAGCCACTGGGAATTTATAGTGTGTGAGGATAACCTCATGGGCAGACCTGTAGGAACTCAGACTCAGAGACATTAAGAGAATTATTCAACATTGAAAAAGTATAAGTAACAGAACCAGTACATAAACTGAGATCTTCCGATTTGAAATTCATTGCTCTTTCCATTAAAACATAATGGACATATATAGGAAGAGGAATATAATTCCTCTTCAAAGTTATCCTGGGTTCTTTGTGTTATGGAATACTCTATGAGAATTTTGGATTATGAGGTTTCCATATTTACTACAGGATTTTTTTCCTCCAAAGACCCTCCAAAGTCTTTGAGCTCATATGGATTGAGTTGGATCCTAGTGACTCATCTAAGAAGGTTCAGTTTCTTTTTTTCTTTTCTTTCTTTTTTTGTGACTTGTTGATGTTTCCCCTCTAGAGTTTATTCTAGTGCCACATCCCCAAATCTATACACATAGCTTAGGCATAGCTCATGATCATACATTTCCTCAAATATGGGTAACAGGGTCTTCAGCTCCCAATAAAGAAGGCAAGAAATGCCAGCTGATGATAAGGCAGATTTTATATTAACTTACAGAAAATGAAGAACACCCAAAGGGCTCAGAAAACAGGAAGGAAATGGAGAAAGTCTTTCTTTCTATAATGCCTTCTGTGTATAAGGGTCTGTTCTAAGGACTTTACAAAATTTATCTAATTTATTTCTCACAACAGATAATTGCCAAATTTTAGCTCAGGTCTCCCTAACTTCAGACCCAGTGGTCTATCTACTGCAACCCCTAATCTCACTAAAATATATAGAAAACAAGACACTCAATGACAATATGCAAATACAGAAAATCCATCAAGCACTCACATTGACTGCCCAGGAAGTAATCCTGTTTTGAAGCTGTTCAACAAACAATACTGCTTCCCATTGGAGCTATATCATCTGAATTACTCACTTAAATGGTAGGATCTGGCTAGAATTACATTATTGACTTTCCAAAATCACAAGTTGCCTTTACTGCTCCTCCAGACATGCAGGCCATATAGGCAATCTTCTTTCTTTCTCAGTGGTTACATTCATATTTTCCAGCATATCTTTTTCCCATTCTAGAAGCTAAGTTTTCAGATTTTCAAACTGTGGAATTTGGGATCATACATGAGGCAATTCCCATGGTGAATGTTGCCCAGGAAATCTCTTTTCTCTAGCTAAAAGTATAGATTCTTGGATCATACAACTTAGGAATTTAAAAAAAAAATAGCCTTCTTCTTTACACAGGAGTTCAGGTTTCAGGGACATTGTCACTAACTTACCTGTACATGGGTAAATATCTTCCTGGTTTTACCATGTGCTTTTACAGAAACTCAATGCTCTGTCAGCTTTCATCTTTTGAACTGGGAAAGCCCACTCAACAGAGGTTTAGTTTCTAACAGGAGTTCAGAGATTGAGCACACATGTAACTCCCAAGAGTTTTTGCCCTAGAATAGTCACTGTGAGGGAGTGAGGGACCTGGGAGATTATGCAAATATACAGGAAAGCCTGCAAAGAATTCAAATCTTTTCTGTTACTTGTTAGATTATTTTCTGAATATGGAAAAGGCAAAAGTTTGTCTCTCAACTCACTTATAACCTAAGAGGATTTGTTCTGAGAAGTTTGGATTCAGTCAGAGGGCCACATGTGGCCTTAAGGTAGGAGGTTCCCAACCTCTGAACTATGGCAAAGTGGCAGCTTCTCCAACAATAATCTGTCCTCCTAAGTCTCAGTCAACCAACCATCTTATAGATAGTCCCAGTCACTGAAAAACAAATAGGAATGATACAGTGTTTTCTAAATAAGACACCAGTGGACAAAACCATACTCTCCATGGACAGGTGCTTTCCTAACTCAAAAAAAAAAAAGACTCATGTCCTGAAACTTCATTATATTGATCAAGATTTCTTCAGATTAATTAGGGATTCACCTGAGCTGAGCAACCCTTCTTATACTTCTATTATAAGAGATTAATTTAAATTTCCCAAGGTAATAGTTACAGATTGATAATCTTTATTTTAGCTATCTTGCAAATATGTCATCCCAGTAACGAGAATTTCATTTATCTCCTACCTAATAGATTATTCCTTTTCCATCTCCTTTGCTGGATCTTCATCAAGTTTATGCCCACTATATGTGGGTATCTCACAGAGCTCGGTCCTGGGCCTCTATCTCTTCTCCCTGTATATTATTTCACTTAGTGATCTCATGGAATCAAACATCACCTCTGTACTGACAAATCTGAAATCTACTTATCCATCTCTAACCTCTCTCTAAGTGACTATTGGATGCCTCAAACTGGTTGTTTTGTAGCTATCTAAAACTCAAAATGAAGAAACTGGACTCATTATTTTTGCCCCCAAACCCTTTGTTCTTCTTAACTTCCCTGTTACTATTTTTAAATTATTTATTTATTTTATTCCAAACTTAAGAAATAAAACAAGCATTTCCATAACGTAGAAAAAACCATTGCACATGAAATTGCAAATCTATTATGTATAACTTGGTATTCCTTTTAAATATATAATGAAGTTATCATGTAACAACTTTTCCCTTGTTCTCTCCTCCTCATGGCTATCACTAAACCCAAATGTGTGTATGTGTGTATGAGTATATAAATATATACACACACACATATATATATATATATAGATAGATATATATATATATATATATATATATATATATATATATAGATAGATATATATATATATATACAATCATCCTATGTATACTTTTATTTATCCATTATTTCTCTGGATGTAGATAGTGTCTTCCTTTATAGGTCCTTTGTAGTTAATTTGGATATTTATAATAGTCAAGATTACCACCATCCTCCCAGTCACTCAGGCTCACCAGGTAGATGTCATCCTTGACTCCTTACTGTCTCACTGCCCATTTCTGATATTCTGCCAAGTCCCGCTGATTTTCCCTTTGTAACATCTCTGCAGAGTTCATCTTCTCTTCTCTGACACTGGCATTGCCCTAATTAGCCTACTGGTTAATCTCCATGCCATAAGTCTCTGCACTCCTCCCCATCCTCCACACAGCTACCAAACTGCTTTTCCTAAGGGGCAGATCTAATTTACACTACCTTCCAACTCAGGAAACATCAGTATTTCCCTATCACTTCCAGGCTCAAATATAAAATTCTCTGGCATTCAGAGGCCTTCACAACTTTCCAGTCTTCTTGCCCCTTACAGCTCTCCCAGTACTCCCAAGTCAGTGACACAGGCCTCCTTGTTATTTCTCCACAAAGAAACTCCATCTCCTAACTCCTGGAATTTTTTATTGGCTATCTCCCATTCCTGGAATGGTTTCCCTCTTTATTTCTACCTTCTGGCTTCTCTGACCTCCTTCAAATCACAGCTAAAATTCCCTTTCTAACAGAAAGTCTTTCCCACCTCCTCTTCATTCTAGTGCCTTCCTTCTCCTTGGGACTACTTACAGTTTATCTTGTGTATAGCTTGCTGGTACTTAGTTGTTTACATGCTCTATCCCTCATTAGACTGTGTGAGCTCCTTGAAAACAGTTACTTTCCCTTGCCTTTCTTTGTATCCCTAGTGTTTAGCCAAGTGCCTAGTACATAGTAGGCCCTTAATAAATATTTACTGACTTAACTGACTGTTTAGAGCAAATATATCACAATTCCTGAAAAAACAAACAACCTATGCATGTGCTGATAGTGAAGTCACTGATATCAGTTTTAAATATAAAAAACAGAATAATATTTTCTTGGCTATCCCATACAGCAAGTGTGGTATATCTAGTGTATAGTCAACTATCCAAAAGGTCAAAGTTTCATGGCCATCTTTTTGATAGTTGTATTTGGAAATTCCATGCAGTTTGCATCAACAATCCTAGCCTATCCCAAAAATTCTTTTAGTTTTTTCTTCAGAGCCATGTCCTTTTGTGAACTATTCCAGTGTTTCAGTGATTACTTGGAATCCTAGCTCTTTCTCTCCAGGCCAATTACCCTTCCTTCCTCCCTCCCCACCCATCTCCATTGGGAAGGCAAGCAATTCAATATAGGCTATATATGTGTAGTTTTGCAAATGACTTCCATAATAGTCACATTGTATAAGACTAACTATATTTCCCTCCATCCTATCCTGCCCCCCATTTCTTCTATTCTTTCTTTTGACCTTGTCCCTCCCCAAGAGTGCTGACTTCTAATTTCTCCCTCCTCCTATTGCTGTCCCTTCCATCATCCTCCCTACCCTCCTTATCTCCTTCCTCACTTTCCTGTATTGTAAGATAGATTTTCAAACCAAAATGAGTATGCATTTTATTCCTTCCTTGAGTCAAATGTGATGAGAGTAAGCTTCACATTTTTCCTCTCATCTCCCCACTTTTTCTCTCCATTGAAAAGTCTGTAATGACCTCTCATTTCATATTATCTTCATCTACTCTCTATATATCTTATATATCCCATTCCTCCTCCCCCTCATTGGAATAGAAGCTTCTTCAGGGCAGGGTGTTTTTTCTTTTGTTGTGTCCTCACTCTTTACCACAGTGCCTGGCACATAGGAGGCACTTAAAAAATGCTTGTCAACTGATACTGACCTGAATTGTTAGGGGAGTTTCCTTCCCAAGAATTCCATGCACCATTGAAATTATGGGCCCAGTTAGAAAAAAATTGGAAGCCAGATTTCTGGCAATCCCAGCTTTGGAATATAGCCTCGAACCAGAAAGTAATGAAAGAGACCTCTGAGCATCCAAAATAACTCCCTAAAAAACCTCATGCACCTAAGCCAAATCCTTAGCCTTTCTCTGAGTTTCACTAATGCTTACTTATCTCATCCTATTAGCAAGGTTCACTATTTGTTTTCCTAGTCCACTGAAAATTAGAAACCATAAAGTAGAAGCAGGGTAGAGTCTCCTCAAGAGAAGTACATTAATGCCAATGAAAAATGATACTCAACATTGACACTGATGTAGAAAGCCAAAATACTCAAAAGTAGATGGAAACTAGTACTGTATGTTATGTGTTACCTTGGATTACAATTGTAACCTATGATCAAACTAACAAGCTTTGGAGTTGGACCAACAGTGTTTGATGTGAGAAGATCTGAGAAAGATTACTCAGTTCTTGACTTATATTGTCCCTACCCTAGATTTACTCTGGTAAAATCTCCATATATTGCTTGTGTCTAGTTATCCACAAATGTGGGTCAAAGAGCTCCTAATTTTTCACCTACTTGGGATTTAGGCTTAGCAGTCTAGATCAAAGTTTATGGTAGTTACTTTTTAAGCATATTTCCACATTGCCTTCATATTAGGTAAATTCATTCACAGTTCTACCCTAATGCAGTCACCTGTCTTTCATTAGCATCTCTCTTTCCATAGGACCTTTTCATCCCCAGTGTTATCTATTCCCATCTTTTGTTTTCTTTGCCATTTTACAGGCCATAAAGTGAGTCTTCAGAGTTTTTTGACTTGTATATCTCTTACAATTAGTAAATGGAGAAACCTTTCATATGATTATAAAAAATTTTTAATTCTTCCTGTGTTTATTCATATCTATTGATTATTCATTGGCTAATATCTCTTGGTTTCATTAGATTTTGTTAATTCCCTAAAGGTGTTAGGTTTCAGAGCCTTATCAGAGACATTTGACACATATATTTTCCCAATTATTAGATTGCCTTCTTATCCTAGTTGCATTAATTTTGTCAGTGCAAGCAGAGCCAAGACAGTGGAGTAGAAAGATACACATATACTAGCTTTTCTCCTACAGCTCATAAAATACCTGTAAAGAAAGACTCTCAGATTCTAGAGCAGCAGAAGTCACAGAACAACAGAGTGGAGATCTCCAGCCCAGGGTGACCTGAAAGGCCAATGAGAAAGGTCCATCGCACCAGACATGGAGCTGAGCCCAGCCCAGCCTTGGCCCAAAATGAAGACCTGAGCAGGGCCATGGAGGCAGAATCACCAGCAGCAGTAGTAGTGGTTTGCAGATCCCTCAACCCATAGGTGCCAAATGTCAGTGAGAGGGTTTTTTCAGCTGACTGAGAAGGGAGCATGGTCTACCCATAGCTCTGGCTTCAGGCAGTGGCAGAGGCATCATTGGGAGGCAGCAGCTCCCATAGCAGCCCACATCCATTGTTGGATTGTAAACCCCTGGAGAAACGGAGCAGCTGATCCTTACCTCAGCCCTGTGTGCCTGCCCTGCCCCCACCTAAAGCTCCTGAGGGACTTGAGCAGTTTATCTGAATTCCAGCCTCCAGTGTTGGCTTGGTGGACCTGGAGGCCAGGTGGTTGTGGAGAGGAAACTACTACTCACAGTTTCTGGGCACAAAAGTTTCTGGTTACTCCCAGACCAGTACATGCTTGATTATGCCACCTTGGAGGAACTGAGATCTTATGGATCCCCAGAGTATATTCTACTCTTGACAAAGGACCCAAAAGTCAAGTAATTGGTTGAGGAAATGTCCCCCCCAAAAAATAAGACTATAGAAAGTTACTTTCTTGGTGAACAAATATCTTCTCCCATTCTTTCTGATGAGGAAGAACAATGCTTACCATCAGGGAAAGACATAAAAGTCAAGGCTTCTGTATCCCAAACATCCAAAATAAATATTCAAAGGTCTCAGGCCATGGAAAAGTTCAAAAAGAATTTTGAAAATCAAGTAATAAAGGTGGAGGAAAAATTGGGAAGAGAAATGAGAGAGATGCAAGAAAAATCATAAAAAGTGTATCAACAACTTGCTAAAGGAGACCCAAAAAAAATGCTGAAGAAAATAACACCTTTAAAAATAGCCTAACTCAACTGGCAAAGGAGATTCAAAAAGCCAATGAGGAGAAGAATGCTTTCAAAAGCAGAGTTAGCCAAATGGAGAAGGAGGTTCAAAAGCTCACTGAAGAAAATAGTTCTTTCAAAATTAGAATGGAATAGATGGAGGCTAATGACTTCATGAGAAACCAAGAAATCACAAAACAAAGAAAAGAATGAAAAAATGGAAGATTATGTGAAATATCTCATTGGAAAAACAACTGACCTGGAAAATAGATCCAGGAGAGACAACTTAAAAATTATGGGACTATGTGAAAGTTGTGACCAAGAAAAGAGCCTAGACATCATCTTTCATGAAATTATCAAGGAAAACTGCCCTGATATTCTAGAACCAGGGATCAAAATAAATACTGAAAGAATCCACTGATCACCTCTTGAAAGAAATCCAAAAACAGAAACTCCTTGGAACATTGTAGCCAAATTCCAGAGCTACCAGGTCAAGGAGAAAATATTATAAGCAGTTAGAAAGAAACAACGTGAGTATTGTGGAAATACAATCAAGATAACACAAGATCTAGCAGCTTCTACATTAAGAGATCAAAGGGCATGGAATATGATATTCCAGAAGTCAAAGGAACTAGGACTAAAATCAAGAATCACCTACCCAGCAAAACTGAGTATAATACTTCAGGGAAAATATGGTCTTTCAATGAAATAGAGGACTTTCAAGCATTCT
>CM053770.1:108279768-108308680 GCA_028658325.1 Potorous gilbertii
ACACACACACACACACACACACACACGTTAGTTAATAGTTATCTGACTCTGAAATCTGAGGATGTTGGTTCAGCAGCTAGCACAGTATCCTGATATCAGCTCCCCACTAGCAACTATTAAGACTACAGCACGTCAAAACGAATTTTTAAGAGAAAAGAATACCAACATTTATTAAGTATTGAGGCAATACAGGTGGTGCAGTGGAGAGAGTGTTGGGTCTAGAATCAGGAAGATTCATTTTCCTCAGTTCAAATCCAGCCTCAGACTCTTACTAGCTAAACAAGTCACTTAACATGTTTACTTCCATTTCCTGGACTGTAAAATGAACTGAAGAAGGAAATGGCAAACCACTCCAGCATTTTTGCCAAAAAAACCCCAAATGGTGTCACAGAGTCAGACATGACTGAAAAACAACTGAACATCAACAAAAAGTTCTATAATACTCATACTTGTGAATTGCTAAATAATTCCTAGAGGAAGGATTTCTTTTTTTATGTTGGAATCCACTGTTGGTTCACCATTAGTCTGATATGCCAAATATTTTTCTCTCTCTTTCTGTTGAGGCTGTCCCCACATCAACTGCTTACTACCCTCAGTTGAAACTTGATCTCATGTAGTCTTCTGGTCTTCTCTGCATTCCTTAAGTCATCTAAATGTTGACAGTTATCCTCAGATGCTTTGGGTGATTCCATTCAGATTTAGTCAATGAGTAGAACTGTTTAATTAAACTCTTCCAGCAAAATATCTGCTATCCCACTAAATAGCCAAAATGGGAGACCTCTGCCTTTGTATATATCTCAGTTCATTGTATTTCTATTACGTCTAAAATGGATTGGTCATAACCTGGGTTCTAAAGTACAAAATTGGGGAGAGGTCTGGGTGTGTGTGTGTGTGCATGCGCGTGTGTGTGAAGATGTTCTGTGTCTTCTCACAACATAGCAGATCCCTACCCTTATGCTCCAGCATTAGAAATATATTTCTCTTGAAACCTGACATCCTTTCAAACCCAATTAGAAAAGAGTGAAGTATTATTCCCCAAGAGACCACACTTTAGGAAAACAGGGGTTGCTTGGCTATTCCAGTTGTTACAGTTTATTCCCATAATTCTACAAGGTACTCTATTCAAATTAAGGAAGAAAAATAAACATCACCATGCAGTACTACTATAATACTTCAAGGTTTACAAAGTACATTTTATGTATTTTCTTATCTTATTCTCACAGCAACCTTGGGAAGTAGGTGCTTTATTATTCCATTAGAAAGATAATAACAGATGAAGATACTGAAAGATTAGGAAGCTGAGACTGACAAAGGTTAAGTGATTTGCCCAGGGTCACATAGCTAGTAAGTCTTTGAGGCTGGATTCAAACTAGGGTCTTCCCTACTCCACATCTAACACTACCCATTGCACCATATAGCTTCTGCATGCATATCAGTATTTGGAGTGCACAGAATGGGGTGGAACGTTATGTTAATTTTCTCATACAACAGTGCTGTTGTCTGGTCAGTGAACTGTATCTCCCATGCTTCCCTCCTGATATTGAACCTATTTCACTTAATTGACCATTAACATTAAGATGAGACATGATTTTCTACAGTTCTTCATATTTCTCACCTGACTGACCTGGATTACATGATCTCCAGAAACTCATCATTCTTCAAAATGAAATTAACATTGAAATTCACATTTGCTCTGTATTTCTTGTCCTCTGCAGTCCCCCTATCCCTGCTTTTCAACTTCTTTTTGTAATATCTCACATATTACATTGTGAGTTCTTTGAGATCAGGGACTGTTATATATCTTTCTCTGTGTCCCCAGTAGTTAGTACAATACCTGGCACATAGTAACTATTTAATAAATGTTTATTGACTACAGTAGGAAAGGAATTTAAAAATTTTTAGAAGACAATCTAAAGCACATGCAGCTATTTTTAAAAGAATTAATAAACACTTCACCAAAGAGGAAAAAGGAGGTACCCCAAACAGGAAGTCCTTTCCAGTGCTCCAGCTATAAATTTCCTAACCCTGAATTATAATCCAAGTTGAATAATATAATAGTTAAAAGTCTGCCCTGACAGATAAAACTTACAGAAGGGCACCCTAAAGGAAGAGGGGCAAATTCAGAGAAAGAACACAGTAAATTAAAAAAAACACACACAGGTACCATGGTGTAGGGAGGTATTAAACAATGTGCAATTTATTTTGATTTCTTCCTCTTATCATTGTTTAGCTACTGTCCGTATGATCTCCCTATTGGTAACTGCAGAGATTTCATGTGTTTTCCTGCTACTACTGCTGCTGCTGCTGTCCCCATTGAGTCCGTGATTACTCATTTCCGCTTCCATTTTCCTGTCACTCAGTATAATTGCCAAACTTTTCACTCAATATGTTTTTTGGAAAATAAGGAAAATCACTACACCTGTTACAGATTGAAAGCTATAAGTAGGAGGGTATAGATCCTGGATTAAATTTTAAAATGCACATTAGTGTGTTAAGCTTGGCAAGTATCAACCTTAGTCTTGTTTGTGAATTCGAGCCAGATAAAGTGCATAAGAGAATTATGTCTAATATAATATTTATTTCGGTAAAATAATACTCATTTTTTAGATAATCTATTGTTATTCTCCTCCCTTGCACTCACCTGGCATCTTGCATGGTGGGCCATGTCCAAAACCATGTTAAAAATCCTGACTTTATCTCTCACTAGTGCTCTCCTAGCCAGGATCATGTCCACCTGCCAAGACTGGAATAAACAAAAGGTTGGTGACTAATGGCGTAAACATAGGCATTCCACCCCCTAAACCCCCAGCAAACAGGGCAAATGAAGAAAACAAGTGTGGATAAGAAAAGCAGTTTGGTTATCAGTTTAGGTTAAAACAATCTTTCTTCCTTCCTTCTCTCCTCCACCCAAATTCAATCACACACACACACACACACACACACACACACACACACACACACACACACACACACTACTTTTGCTCCCTTACTCCTATGAAAGGGGATAAAAAACAGCCCACAAAACTTCTAAAGTGGTCACAATGGTTGGTTTTTATGTCTGTAACTGAGTGTAAATCAAAACTTTGGGTTTTGGGTAGTTTATCCTGTCATCACTGAAACCCCGTCCTTTCCTGGTTTTTTATTATAGTGTAGTAGTGTAGAATAATTATACCATGGGAGGACAACCAGAAAATAACCATTCAATCATTTTAAGTACAGGCAAACCCTGAGTAACGTTGCCCCAATCAATGGCATTTCACCAAGCTGGCTCTAATGGATTGTGACCAGTCTTAGTAGTAACATCTGTTCATCTTTTAGCCAATCAGTAGAAGCTATTACCCCTTCACCAGCCCTTCCCTCCCACTCCCAATGACTCAGCCTTGTGCTGGGCTCTACTTTACTTTGGCCACCTTCAACTTGAGACTGTTGCTCCCATAATTGCCCTCTGCCACTTTGTTTCCTGAAGTTCTTTTTTTGTGCTATCAGTCAAGGCCACAAGGGATTGTATACCTATAATTGCCTTTGAGTTGATTGATTTAGCTGGGTTGAGTAAAGAAAGGTCTTTTTATCACAAATCAGGCAAAGGACTTTTGTTTGCTTTTCAAGATAAACAGGGTGTGATCCAGATGCCTACAACTTATAATTAAATAATTAAACACTAAAATAACATAACATGATTCTCAGAGAATTTGGCTTCTTAGAATGGAAAATTAATTACCTCTTTGTTAAAGTAATATGACATGATTCTTACCATGTCTTTGGATAGGCTGAGTCAGTTTCTATTTGCATATTCCCAAGTTATGGCCTAGCAAAGAACAGCTTTAAGGAAGGAATCAGAATATGTAAACTCGCTGGAGACATTTGTGTAAATGTTAGTAATGAAATAAAGCTCTGAAAGTTTATTCACTTCTAAGAATACTTTTTTATAATTTAATTTGTGTAGCTTGTAATTTTTCAGTGATTAGCAAGAATCAGACATGTCCATAATTTTTATGGTTTTTGGCAGCCAATTCCACCATAATTTACAGCTCTAGGAGTTATATGTAGTAATAACGTGAAAGCATCATCTCATTTGGGGGCACCAGCTCTCCATTTTAATGTTGTTTCTTAGTTGATTTGTAAAGGGGAAAAAATCATCTCTATAATGACTGATGTTTACTTCAGAACTCCAGGAACTGATAAATTCATAAGCATGTATACTTATCTCCACTAATGGAGATCAAAAACACCCCACACTGTAGTAGATCGTCTTCAAGAGTTACTTTGGCTGGCAACTTTATCGGCATGTGTCCAACTTAGTGAGAGGGTATCTCCAGCCATAAGTGGGTAGTCTGAGGGCCAGTATACAATTGATTGTCAGATTTTACTCACAGATTTTTTTCTAGCTGTTTGGATTGTGCCAGAGCTTGCACCCTGATAACACAGCTTTTAAAAGCACAGGGCCATCTCCATGCCCCAGATAGACATCAGGGGAGCATTGTAATCTTTTGGAGGGAAAATTAATTATAATTAGCTTAGAAAATTAGAAAGAATGAAACAATTATCACAACAAAGAAAACTAGAAAGGGGGAATCATTTGAGTTCAGATCTGAAAAAGTACCTGAGAGGTCATGAAGTTCAGTCCCTTATTTTACAGATCTGATAGTTAAGGTACAGAATGGTTCTGAAAAATAAATGGTCCCTTACTGCAAAAAAGTTTAAGAAATGATCATTTTTTATTGGTACTTAGAACTAGAAGGGACCTTAGAGGTCATCAGTTCTAATCCCCTCTTTTTACAAGTGAGGAAACAGGCCCAGAGAAGTTAAATTGCTTTCCCATAGTCACACAAATAGCAAACAGTAGCTTATAGAATAAAATCTAAATTTCTTACCTTGTCATTCAAATCTGACAGAAATGAAAATCAGACATAGAAGCAGAGTTAGTATAAATGTTAACGCTATTGTGCAGTGGTCTCAACCATGCTATTCATTAAGGAGGCAACATGACTTGAAAATTGTATACCTCCAGCTGCCTATGACTTCCATCACTCTAATCTGCATTTTTCTCTCAACTCTCATTCAAAAATGGCCACAAATTGCCATTAGTGTGCAAATACCCATTATAACTTTATCATGATGATGATTAAAAAAAAAAAACTCCTCTGTATAGCATTTCTTTCCAGTGAGAATAACCCTCTAGGACTTAGTAAAAAATTTTAAAAATCTCTAGAATCCAAAAATGTGTCACCCTAAGGCCAAGCTCGTGATTAACCTCTGTGAAATGAGCTACCTTTGTTCCCAGATGACAAAAATATAATTCATGATCAGGTTTAGAAGAGTGAAAGTCTTCCACCTTTAGTGGGTGGGACTTTCCATAACTTAAATTGCACTAGCGTTGCCTTCAAAAACCCAGGGTCATTTCTACTTCACCATGAGGTAGAAGAGTAGGCCACGTGAGAAAACCGTAATGACCACAAAAAATAACATCAATATGAGGAGCTCTTTATTATCTAAGTGAGGGTAGTCTTGGGCTAGTTTTTCCTAATGCTATAATAACATGAGATAACATTTGAAGGCTTGCAAAGTGCTTTATGTCTCTTATCTCTATTTGATTTTTGCAACAGTTGATAAAAGTAGGTATTCATGTTATCCTTATTTTACAGATTAGAAAATTGAAATAAAATAAACGATTTATATACGGGTCAGAGAGATAGCATGCATACAGAATGTAAGCTCTCTATCACATTAACTTTAGGAAAATACAATGGAGAAGGTAATTCTGTTGCCAGCATAGCAGAGTACCTCTAAAACAAAATATAAATGCCCTTATAATATTTGATGGATCATCTGTTCAGTGACTCACTAACCTTGCCAAAAATATTAAAAATAATAAATCATAGAAGTAAGAGTTCTGTGAGGCAATGAAGGTTTTTGGGGAAATAAAAGGTGCTATTATTATTTATGATTTATCATTGATATTTTTTAGTAAATGTTAGCGAAGACAAAGTCTCAAACCTTATCTCTGTAGAGACTAATAAATTTCATCTGTTTCATGGTCACATAGTGTGCTCTTAACCTCAGTCAGTCAACCTGCAAATTTGAGCCTTGGGTCACAAGAGAAAGTGATGAAGTTGTTTCTCCAGCAGGATAACTTGCAAAATGAGTTTTGCATGGTAGGCTTGACAAATAGTCTAAATGCTCTGAGCTGAGGTATGCTGATCCTGTGTTGATATTCTCATCTCTAGAATAGTTAAAGTGACAAATTTCCTAAATCCTGACTTCAGGAAAATTTTTCATCTTATTTTAAAAGTATGAAGGTATGGGGAACTTTAGCAATATTTTGGAATTCAGTAAATCTTTTTTTTAAAATATTTCCTATTAAAACTTCAAACATAGCTTCTCCAGCATTTTCCCCCTAGATTTTAAATCTCAAGGGAAATTCAACCCATGTGTTCCTCATTATTTTGTACTTAATTCATCCAAAAGTTTTGTAAGAGTTATTTGAGGTCCAATGACCTTTCTAAGACTTCTTTGGGGCTGTTAGAACTCTGGTGATCCAACACAGCCAGAAAAAAATGTGAAGATCAAATTTGTTCTTAGCCTATGTAAAAACCAGGAAGTTCAAGTGGATTCTGAAACACATTTTCCTCACCTTATTTTAAACTACAGTTTATATAATTACCATTCTTATTCCTTCAAAATAGCATTACCCTTCAAATATTAGCCTTCAAAATAATTTATGCACTACCCAAATTCTTTCATTTTATTTCTAAATTATAATTCAGAATTTTTAGATTAGTGATCCACTTTATATAATCAGTCTAGAGCTTCTAAAAACATCCTGTGATGCTTCCTCCTGCCCTCCAGACAAAACTTATAGGAACTAGCTAAACACATATAGATTCCACAGGTATACACTTCAGCAGGTCAATAAGTAAATATTTAGTAAGTATCTACTGAATTCCTGGCACTGTGATAAGCACTGGAGATACAAAAAGAGGCAAAAGACAATCCTTACACTTGAGGATCTTACAATTTAATGGGGGAGACAACATGTAAACAAATATACACAAAGGAAGCTGTACAGAAATCATTAAGGGACAGAAAGTCCTAGAATTAAGAGAGGCTGGGGAAGTCTTCCTGTGGAAGGTGGAATTTTAGTTGGGATTTGAAAGAAGCCAAGGAGGTCAATAATCAGAGTTAAGGGCAGAAAGTGTTCTAGACATGGGAGAAAGCCAGCAAGAATGCCCAGAGCCAAGAGATGTCTTGTTGGTGGAACAGTGACCAGTGTCACTGAACCAAAGAGTGTGTGTTGAGGAGTAAGATAGAAGAAGACTGAAAGGATAGGAGAGTACTAGGGTTATAAAGAACTTTTAATGCCAGGTAATAGAATCTGTATTTGCTCCTGGAGGCAATAGGAAACCATTGGAGTTTATTGAGTAGGTCTGTGTGTGTGTGTGTGTGTGAGTGTGTGTGTGACATGATCAGACCTGCACTTTAGAAAAATCACTTTAGTAGCCAAATAGAGGGTGTATTGTTGGGAAAAGATTTGAGGGAGGTAGACTCACCAGCAGGCTCTTGAAATAATCCAAGTGTGAGGTAATGAGAGCCTACACCAGAGTGGTGGCAGCCTCAGAGGAGAAAAGGAAGTATATTTTAGAGGTACTACAAAGGTGAAATCAATAGCTATTGGCAACAGCTTAAATGTGGGGTCAAAAGAGAGGGGAGTAACAGATAGTGAGGAATCCAGGATGACTCCTAGGTTGGGGGCCCTTAGGGACTGGAGAGAGGAGTGCCTTCTACAGCAATAGGGAAGGTAAGCATACAGAGGTTTTGGGGAGAAAGATAATGAGTTCTATTTTTATATATTGAGTTTAAAATGTCTACTGCACATCCAGTTGAAGATGAAGAAAAGGAAATTGGAGATATGAGATTGGAGGGAGGTCAGCAGAGAGAATGGGGCAGGATAGGTAGACTTCAGTATCATGAGCATAGAGATGGTAATTGACTGTTCAGATCACCAAGTGAATCAGCATACAAGGAGAAGAGAACCGAGGACAGAAACCTGAAAGAATAATTTGATTATATAGAAGGCTCTAACAGATGATGATGATGATGTAATGATGGACGATGATGCTGATGATATAACAGTGATATAGTGGCTACCATGTGCCAAGCACTGTGCTAAACGCTTTACCTATATTACCTCACTTGGTCCTTTTATAGGAGGAAATTGAGACAAAGGTTGAATGGTTTGCTTGAAGTCACAGATCTAGTAAGTGTCTGAGGCCAGATTTGAACTCAGGGTTTCCTGATTCCAGACCTATTGCTTTATGGGCTGTACCACCTAACCACCCCCATTAATATCATTAACATGATTGTTAATAGGTTCATCTGAATCACCTCCAAACAATTTAAAGAGCAACAAGCCTTACAGATTACTGAGACATTTGCAGCATCATAATTTTCCATATAGTGATACAAGTTTTACTCTATAATGCCTGAGGTGTATGAGAACTAAAAAGCAGACTCCCTCTATTCCTCCTGTTGTACTCCCTGCTTGATTTATTAAATATTGCCTGCATGGTGCCTTTAGATCGCAGAAAAGGTACTATAGGAATCCAACAACTGCCTATGGATAAATCCAGGTACTTAGTACCCACAAATTCCCAATACTCCTCAGGGAATATTTGTATGCCTAACGGCTCTTCTCTAATAAACTTTCCTTTAATAAGATCACACTCAGTAGAAAATTGTCTTTCATCATAACATTTTCGAGTGGAATTATGGATGGTAAAATGGGCTTGGAATCAGGCAAATGGGGGGATTCGAGTTCCTCATTTGCCACTTAGCAAGTCCCTTAACTTCTTTGAGCCTCCTATAATTCCCCAAATCTATACGTTTTAGAAAGGATGCAATCAACATTGTGAAAGGAGTTCCCATGCTGGTGATTCCACAGACAAAAGTCATAGATCCTGGGTGTATGACAGCATGCAATTATTTGCTGTTGAAATAACTAAAATGGGCCCCATGCCATAGCTGTATGTTTGGTTGTGCTAGTGTATTCGTCAGAGATAAGCCATATTATTAGCAGACAACTCCCTCTCCGTAGACCTAAGTACCATTTAATATCAACGAACACTCTTTAATACCATAGGCAACACATTACCTTGCTCCCACCCTAGGGGACCTTATTTGTAAAGAAATTTATACCTCTGCATGACCCAATATGACTATATTACGTTTCTTTGGTAAGTATTTCTAAATTAGAATTTACTAAGAACATGAATGTTTATGTCTGAATATTAGTGTGTCGAGAGTATTAGCTGGTCCTGGAGGAAAAAACTCAAAGCAGTAGTATAAGCTCTTTCTACTTATTATTTCATGACATTTTATTGGCCAGCATGAAGACTGATCTTTATACATAGTTGAAGAAGGCAGACAACAATGTGGCATAATATTGGTAATTGATATAATATTGGGTAAGCAAGCCTCTTTGCTTAGAAAAATGTCTTTCCCACCTATTCCCTAATGACTTAAATTCCTTTTACCTGGATACATTTTTCTGTTCCACGATTAATCCCAAAGTTTTAGGCACTAATGCCCTTCCAAAAGACAGTAAATCCATTGACCTATAGTCACACAAACATGTAAATGACAGATATTGAATCTTTCCTCAAAGGAGGCCTAACAGAAATAAAAATGCTGAATGCCTAATGGTGTGAGTAAAGAAGCATCCAATGAGAGTAAAGAACATAAAATATGACTACTTTACTTTTTTTTAAAATTAATTCTGGTTTTCTCTAGTCCTATGTATGCCTCTCAAAGGGAGAAAAGTGTAGCTGAGTCATAGGACTCCAAAATGTATGACACTGCCCTCTGGTGGTTAGTTTACAATCCTATTTCTCTTTTCAATCTGAATACTTTCATTGAGGAAATAATCAACTACTAAATGAGTTTCTGTTACATGCAAGGCACCCTGCTAAGTGTTGTGGTGTACACGAGGAAACATAAAAGCAATAGAATATAACAGAATTAAACCATTATCTGTTAAACTGGGAGAGTTTCTGTAACCAATCTAGATAATTATGATAAAAAATCAATTTAAGCATTGAATATTAAGTTACACCTCTTCTCAAAACTGCCAAGTATTTTGCCTGCTTAATAGGATGAATGCTAAAAGTGCATAATTAACAATTTCTATTGTACTCTATATAAATAGCTAATATTTCTGGCATGGCAGCATGTGGGTTGCCAGAATTTTATAAGGTGCCCTTTATGACTGAAATTGTTTATTTTAAAAAATGTAAACAAAATGATCTGGTTATGGATTAATATGAAGTCCTGAAGGAATCTTGGTCAACCTCACAAAGTTGCTTTCAATGCTTTCAGTTCATTTTTCTCATCTCTTCCAAATATTCAGTTAAAGTTTTTATGCACCATGATTTCCCCCTCTCAAATAAAGAACACCATGGCTTTCCCAAATTCTTTCACTGGAAATGTTTTAAGAAAAATGATGAAAATTCTAATGATAACTTTCAAATTTAAATATGTCTCATTCATAGAATGAAGTAGAATGCTATCCATGTGGTCATAGAATAATAGTTATTTCTAGATCAGTTCTTTCCATAATTCTTATTTTAATTTACGTAACTTTTGTTCACAAACATGCCAGTGCAAGCCCACAACAATATTAATTGTCTTTGAATTTCACTGTATGGATTTCTAAGATAGTCTATATTCGCTCTCGAAGGACATAAGCCTTATATTTTATGTAAGGGCAGGAACTGAGTGTTATTTAACTTGACATCTATCCATTACCTTTCTTGATATCTTTAGCTGCTAGATCTCTCTCCTCTTCAGATTATCATATTTATACTTCATAGTTCACAAGTTTATTGTCTTGTCTTTGAATCTCAGAACCTAATAGAGTTATTTGCACATAGTTATCATCTGATAAGTGTTTGTTGGCTTGAGTTACTTATTATAGTCACTACTTATCTTTATGAAGATTTGTTAAATATTGAATGTTATATCAGTAATGAAGTCAATTTTGGTCAACTTCATTATCTGTTAAACCAAGGCACAATAATCCCCTTTTGACCCAATACTTGTCCCATTATACAAAGATATCAAAGGAAGAGGAAAGGACCCCATATGTACAAAAATACATTTAACAGATTTTTTTTTAGTGGCAAAGAACTTTTAAATTAAGGTTGTGTGCATCAATTAGGGAATGACTGAAAAAGCATGATTTGTGAATGTAACGGCATCCTTTTGTGCTATAAGATATGATGAAAGGAATGGTTGGAGAGAAACCAGAGGAGACTTGCATGAACTGATGAAGAATGGAATGAGTAGAACCAGGAGAAGAATTTATACAAAGACAACAAATTATAAAGTCAAACAGAAAGACTTCAGAACTCTGACCAGTGCCATGACCAACAGTGGTCACCCCCTAACAAAGATGTGATGTATTTAAGGTTTGCAATGAGACATTCATTTCTGGATATGGAAAATATGGGAATTTATTTTGCTTGATTATCCATATTTGTTACAAGAGTTTTTGTTTTTGTTTTCATTAAGAGAGGAACAGGGGTGGAGAAAATACATTTCGGTTCATTGAAATAAATCAAATAATTTAAATAAATAAACTTAGACCCTGCAGTGAGTGAATGTAGATAATTCAGGATTCAAAATTGCTTTTAAGAAACTAGAAAAGTAATTCCCTTAATGGAGTTGGAAGGAGCAAATTATCAGCGGTCATCAATCAATTTACTTTTTTCAATATTGTGGAAGATGGACAGATAAACTCTCACCTCAAACAAACTTTTGCTTCATAATAACCAGGGGATTAGATGAGAAAAAGAAATTTGATGTGAAATATCTTTTTAAAAAGTACCCCTGCATTTAGTGTTAAATTTCAAAATTAAGAACAATATAAAAAAAAAAAAAGGAAGCCAAGATTTCCCAGTCAGGTAGCTCCTATGACTTTTTCTTGGGATTGTTTTTATAGATAAATGTCATCCTGGATCCTCCTAGCTTTAGAATGGTTATCAATAGTAACTGTTGCTATTTCCCTCCCAGCACGATGCCTTTCTTTCTCTTAGCCCCATTAAAAGGGCCATGCTCTGCCTGCTTCTTAAACAGGTCTATTCAATGAATGGACGTTGCCTCACCCTAAGTGAGTACCTGCAAAGACCTTGGCCTAAAGGGCCCAAGGTCTCCCAGTGCATCCTGGGCCATCTCCAGTCATCCTGATGAATATCTGGTCACTGGATTCAGATGGCTCTGGAGGAGAAGAAGTGAGGCTGGTGACCTGCACAATCCTCCCTCACTCAAAACAAAGTCAAGTGCAAGTCATGTCATCATTTCTCTGATGGCATGGTCTTCTTCATCAAGGAAGGATGAACACACACAAAAAATGTCATCCCTTCACCCCTGAAGGTGTCTGGAAAGAACTTCCTTTTCATCACTTCCTGATAGAATTCTCAGCTTTCTTCAAAGAATATCTCAGGAATCACCTTTCTCTCTCTCTCTCTCTCTCTCTCACACACACACACACACACACACACTCTCTCTCTCTCTCTCTCTCTCTCTTTCTCTCTCTCTTTTTCTGGATTTGTATTTTTAAATGGTCCTTAATGATGTCCCAAGTCAAATCAAGTCACACACATTAATTAAGTACCTACTATGTGCCATGCACTGAGCAAACTCTGAGGATACAAAGCAAAGCTAAAATAGTATCTGCTCTCAAGGAGCTCACAATGTGATAAGAGAAACACATTTCAAAAAACCATATACAAACAAGACATACAGGAAAACTGGAGATAACCTCAGAGAAAAGACACTAGCGTTAGGGAAGATCAGGAAGGATGTCTTGAAGGAGGTGAGAATTTAGTTGAGATATGAAGGAAACTAGAGAAGCCAGGAGGTCAAAATGATAAGAGAGAAAAATCCAAACATGGAGGAAAACCAATGAAAATGTTCTGAGTCAGGTAATGGAGTATCTCCTGGGAGGAAAAGCTAGGAGATCAATTATTAGTTTTCTCCCCCTTTTGGAATTACTTTATATATATCTTATGCTTATCTGTGTATGTGATGTATCTCACAAGTTGAGGGCAAGGATGATTTCAAGGGTGATCTTTGTATCTCTAGCACCTTGGACAGGACCTTGGGCATAGCAGTCACCTTTGATAAATGTTTGTGGAATCATATTTATTGTTGAGTTCTATTCTTCTGATCCTTTCAAATTTAAAGTCAATGTTCCACATTCCCTGCCCCAAAATGAAATATGAAATGAAAAAATTTGAGGCATTAGAAATCTTCTAACATTACCATTCCCAAGAATTCTACATTGACTCATAACTGTTATATTTTATATCTTATGAAATAAAAGAGCTTATATGAAAAAAATCTCCTGATTGGAAGTAGCTTTTTACTTAAGCTAGAAAATTTCAAAGGAAAAAAAGCATTAGGCCAAAGCAGTTAATGCTGCTTATTAGGCATATTGAACTTGAATTCTTAGCTTGTGACTCAGAGCTTTATTCATAACTCATTCCAGGAGAGAATTTTTAGTCATCAGGAATTGTGTTCCAAAATACCCTCAGGATAAGAATGTAGCCAGTTGCTCTTGGGGCTTGGGGGTATGTGATTTCATTTGCTAAATTATGAAATTACTGGGGTCTAACAAATAGACTGAAATAAAATGTAGTTTAAACTATTAATGCTTAAAACTTCACTGAGACTTATTGGACCACTCTGCATATGTGTGTACATATGTGTCTGTATGTCTATATACATGTATACATACGTGTGTATGCCCAGTTACTTGCAGTCTCTCTGAGGAGTACAAGGGCTTTGATCCTGAACATCTTGTACTTGTAAAAACCCATTGCTTTCACAGTGATATTGTGCAAGAGATACTATGTGGCTTTGATGCCTGGAACTCTACAGTCCCAGAATTACAATTTCAAATGAACCAAACTGCAGTGAAAAGACATATAGTGAGTCAAGACTGCAGAATTTTACCAATAATGACGTGTGCCTAAGAACTGGTTTAAAGACCATTATGGGGGATATGTGTGACTGGAAAAGGATACAGAATGGTAATAGTTTGCAAAAATAAGATGATAGATTGGTGCCCCAAGATACTAAAATAACAAGAGATTTCAGAATATAGAATAGATTCTATATGTAGAATATATAGAATATACTTATGGAAAATACCATATATTTGTTGTTGTTCGATCCTGACTCTTTATGATCCCATTTGGGATTTTCCTTGGCAAAATTACTAGAGTGGTTTGCCATTTCCTTCTCTAAAAGAATGGATAAATGAATGAATAAATGAAACATTTATTAAGGACTTATTATGTACAAAGCTCTCTGCTAAACACCAGGAAAGCAAATACAAGCTATCCCAAAAGTCTCGATGCAGTTTTAAGATTGCATTCACTATTTCTAGTGCTTAATTTTGAGGGTCTTACTCTTTCAAACAAATCACATTTATTAAACCTTTGTTATTAAAAAGCATCTGGGTGGTCTCATTTTCCACAGCATTACCTTGCATGCCTGAATTCTGCATCCCCTGTGCATCCCCTTAGGTAGCTTTCTCTGTAGCAATAAAAAAGGAGGTCCTGTAATTGGGTACATTTTAATGCTCACCACAGTTAGTCATAGAGGTGGTGAGTCATCAGGTTGGCTCAAAAAGTGAAAGCAGACTTAGCCTTCATAGGGTTTGACTGTTGGCAAATCCTTGTTTCCCCTCTGTGAATCAGACTGGTGTTTGTTTGAGTAATTGAGAAGAAACTGTCTTGTGACCTTACAGGCTGGTGAAAGGGAACAACTGAGTGATTTTGGCATAGCAAAGTTAGCAGAACAATGCAAAACTTTAGGCTACAGAGTGCTCCATTTCACCAGTTATTCTGAACATATCTGCATGCCACATTACCCTGTAATAGATAGATCTATTTTTCCCCTTTCCCTGAAAACCATTTTCATATAGATAAAATGGATTTCAGCCTCCAGAAGACAATTTTTATATCCTACAGGTGGGTATTTTATTGAATACTTCCCCCTCCCCCAATATAAAGACTTAGCATCTTCCCCAAATGAATATTTGTATCCAACTGTGAAAGAGCCAGTAAGAAACTGTTTATAGCGAGCAGGCCATTTAGGAAAAAATGACCCCTGCCAGAGGATGAATGAATCTGATGCAAATGAAAGAGAAGAAAAGTAAACTATACCAAACATCTGATTTGGAACCATTACAAGACCAGACAGAAAATGGATATAAGAGACCAAGTAAAGTGATGAAAATGTTGACATTGACCAAAGTAAATGACAGAATGTCAAGGGTAAAGTAGAATGAGCACCAGATTTGAAATCAGAGGACCTGAGTTCAATTTCAGCAGTGACTCTCCCCATTTTACACTGGGAAGTCATTTAACCTCTATGGGACTCAGTTTCCTTATCTGAAAAATGAGGGCATTGAGTAAGATAACTGTCTGTTATCTCTCAGCTCTAAATCTATGAGCCAAAATAGCAGAAGTAAAAATGAGGTCCTTTGGCTCAATCCATTAGTCTTGTTGTTCCACTAAAACCCATGTCCTGGGGGAAAGAGAACAAAAATCAAGAGAGTCACTCTGGAGTCCTGGACTAAGTCAGACATTTGAAATCTGTAAATGATCTGCAATAGGTTAAGTTGGTGCCAACAAACTCATTTCACTGCCACGAGTGTACTCATTCCTCAGGCTTTTTCAATCTGGGATTTCTAAATGATCTTTGGCAAGATATAATCTGGCAACCACTGGATGTGCCTGTCTGTAGTCATGGTATTTTCCTGAAAAAAAAATGTGATTTGAAAAGTAACATTCATGAATATAGGCACAGGATTTCCTAAAATTATCTCAGGAAAACTCGAAGTCCATCCATGCGAAAATATGGAAACCATTAAGTATTGTTGCAAAATTTCCTATAGAGTAATGTCTTCTTCAGAGAGCAGGTCCCAATGAAAATGTAAAGTTTTCATGGAAAGTGAGATGACCTTAATTTGAGAAAAGAAAATTTGCAAATGATCCTATTCAAGAGGTTCATTACCAGTTTTGTGCAAGAGAATTACTTGTTCAACTTTAAAATACTTCTTACATAGTTCACGTAGTTGAGGGATCTGTGATTTTTCTGGTTTGGTTATTATCTCCTCCAGTGCAGATCACAATCCCTCCATGCCTTAGTAGGAACCTTTCCAGAAGTTTCTGTAACTAAAAATTCATCTCCCATGGCCAGGTCAACATGTCAGCAAACATCCTAGAACTTACTTTCATCCTTAGATAACCGGGCTAAGAATCTCTTCTTTATGTGTACACAAATGTAAAATGTACACAAAAATAGACGTGAAAAAGGAGATAAATGTGAAGTAAATAATTAAAAACTTAAAAATATGTGTTTCAGTCAGCAAGCGGTTCTGTGGATAGGGTGCTGGGCCTGGAGTCAAATGTACCATAGTTCGTATGTGGCCTCAGACACTCACTGGCTGTTTAATCCTGGGCAATTCATTAACCTCTGTTTGCCTCAGTTTCCTCAACTGTAAAATGAGGATGACAGTAGTAGCCCCTACCTTCCAGGGTTATGAGAAACAAATGAGATACTTGTGAAAAGCTTAGTGCCTGGCACATAGTAGGCACTATAGAAATGCCTATTCCTCTTGCCTCACTCCCTCCAGTATCTAAGCAGTTAAATGCTTTTGATACCTTGTATTTCCTTCTTAAATTTCTAATAAACCCTTCATTGGCTGCTTAAAATTCCAGGTTCTTTAAATAAATTCATACTAACTCACAAAATAGGTCCTTATTCCTTCACAGTTGTTCTGAAAATATGTTGTAACTATTGATGTTATAACTGTAACTATAATAAACTTAAATTTGAAATTCCTCCATCTAAAGGAGGGGCAGAATGATGATTGCGATGTGTGCATGTACATTAGCTTATATTGTTCAGTGAAGTATCTTTTGTTGCATTATGTTAGAGGCTAGTAATTTGTGCTTAGATCCAGAGTCTTTTAATTTTGTACACTACTTAAGAAAATTACATATTTTTAAAAGGTCTGACAAAAAATTAGGATTCCTTTTCACATTCAACTTTTTTTTGCTCTTATGTAGTTGATGTGAAATTTAATTCCCAAGCTTGATGAAAAAGGAAGGGGACCACAGGGGCAGCAGATAAACTATATGAATTCAAATATCATTGGGAAATACTTTGCTGAAAGAAGAGGGGAAAAAAGGCCCTGGCCAGGTAGATACCACATTTAGACCTAATTAAATATTTTTTGTAGTTGTGTCACATTTTGAAAAAGGGAAAGCTACAATGAGTTGGATTTTTACTATTTGGAAAGGCATGCCAATTGTGTTCCATGAGGGTAATATGAAATATTGTGTGCCTTAGTTAAAAATAACTCTGTTCTAATGCAACTAAATAGAACTTAACCTTCACCACACTTCCCCCTCCCCATACTGTCCCTTTACCATCCCACCCTTCAGTGGACATGACCCCCTAAGCTCATTTCTTTCTTCCACTTGTGAGAAATGTGAGATTTTTCAATGCCCGACTCTTTTGCTATAATCATGTCACCATTAGGTGACACACACATCATGCTTATGCTAAAAATAAATAGTAAACTGTTTCTTTTAAAAAAAATATTATGTCAGTTTCTGAATCCATTTATCCATTTGTAAATGTTTATTAAATAAGCATACATGTAGACATGTGACCACATAGTCCTGGCTTTGTCTATTTGGATAGTTGGAAGCTTAGCCTGTGCAATGAAGAATTTTTTGCTTTTTGCCAATGTGCATTTGGACTGTTTGTTGTATTTCAAAACTCTTTCCCAATGTACCAGTTCCTCTCATTCCTATGAGTCTATGGTTAGAGGATTGAAAATAAAGAAAACTCTAGGAAATCCTCATTCTGCTAATCTCTTTAATTCTGTCTGTCTCTAATTTGATGACTGACAAATATCCTAAATTCTTGAGGGTGAGTAATGTAAGATAACAGAATAAGATATAAGATGATAGACCTAGAACTAGAAAAGAACTTAGAAATCATCTGATCCAATAGCTTCATTTTACAAATGAGGAAACTGAGTATAAGGTAAGTTAAAATAAGTTTTCCAAGGCTGTAAAAGCAGTAAGTGTCAAAATCCACATTTGAATCCAAATCCAACAGATTCAAAGTCAGTGTTCTTCCCACTGTACCTATTACCCTTTATCTTTAAAAAGTTACCTTCTAATGGCAAAGATAGGACAAATTCAAATTAAAATATGCAAGAAAAATTTATATATATATATATATATATATATAAATAATTACAGTCTCAGTTTAATGAGATAAGTACTTTGAAATGATTTATTTACAGAAATTAACCCATAATACTTCAGTTAAAAAAAAACTAATATAAAAATATCATCTTAGTGCAGTAGTAAATAACATGAGACCTGATCTCTATTGTTCAAACTCTGTCATTGTACGACCAGGGACAAGCTACTTAATGTAATTAAGCATCATTACCTCAGCTATAAAATGCTGATGCCTGGGCTCAGTGATCTCCAAGGTTCTTTCCATATCCAGAAACCTATGGGTGATTGGACTTTTCATTGCAATAGCCTTTTTTGTTTATCTCTGTAAGTGGCATTTTAACTAAATGAAGGAGGTAGCATGAAAATGACTTACAGGTTTTCATTCCAAAGCTATTCAAATCATACCCATCTTTCTTTCTCATTCTTCAATTCTTTGACAATGCCAGTTTCAACTTCACATGCCTATAGCATCACATCTCTAAAACAAACCTGAATGAGGCTCCTTAGGGAAGAAACTTTAAAAAAAAGTCTATCTTTGTAACCCCAGACATTTGCACAGTGCCTGGTACAGCCAGCATTTGCCTGTTAAGTAATAAATTGATGGCTCTTTTCCATCAGGTCTAGGAAGAAATACTGCATCATTGAAAAACACAAACCTATATGAAGTCTGCATCTTTTTTACTCTTAAGAATGACTGAAGTCTGGTTGTAGGCAACAGAGATAACAATGAAAATATTAAATTTATGGAAAAGTTATAGCCATTAACAAAGCACCAGTGCTTTTTTCCTCTGGGGAAAATAAAAATGAAGTGTTGGAAAAATTTGAAATATATGCAATACTTCTTTGAAGGTTGCCTAATACAAATCTAAAGTTACTATACTAATTAAGGAATGTAAGTATCCATTTATATCACCTGATTTCCTAAAAAAAATCATATTTTATGTATTCAATTTCAAAATGTCATCTATTTATGCAACAATTAGACTATAGAAATGCTTATTTCAGAAGGACCTCTGAGCCACAGAGTCTTATGGAAGGTAGCATTTTAGTTTTTGTCAGTTTGTGAGAAACAAGTTGACAAAAAGCATACTTAACCTTTCAGTAAAACAAAGAGATCTTCTGGATTTTCTGGTCTTAAAGTACACTATTGTACACTAATGTATCAAGGAAATATCAGAAACTTCACTGAATATATCCTTCTGCCACATGTAATCTTGTTTTATGTCCGCTTTTCTGAGCTATGGTTATCAGATGTTTCTACTTCTTTTGATGATTCATTTTCATAGTATTCGAGGTCTTGGGCAACATGAAGTTTTTCCTTGGTAGAGATGAGTTTTTTTGTATTTTTGCTGGTTATAGTTACTTTATTTCCCACACATACACACACACACACACACACTATGTGTGTGTGTGTTTGCGTATTTTGGCAGGTTTCCAAATAGTAGGCTGGAAAATATGAACAAAACAGTGGTACACAGTGAGACACTGGGGGACAAAAAAAGTCTTGTCTCCTATTTATGATAGGAATACACTTCAGAAAATTTCAGGCTACATTTCTAGAGCAAGCACCTGAAGATTTCTTTTTCTTTTTCAGCATTCAACATCAAGTCCCAAGTATTGCTTGTTTTTGACAAACCCGGTAGCAGTTCTGTCAAGTTCATTTTTTGAATGTTGTATGCCCAAATTTTACTATAGGAATTGTCTGATAGGATGATTCTTACTATTTCTTAACATAGTATTTGACTTTACTTGTTTCTGTACTTATGAGAGTTTCTGTACTTATGAGATTCTCAAAAAACTATCTGGACCAATAGGTAAATAATGTCTGATGAAAGTGGACTGATTGTTTCAGAGCATGGCAGCATGTTGTCTTAAAAATAGCATTGATCTGGGCATCAGAAGACCTAAGCTCTGTCCCAAAGTAGTTTAGTGATGTTAGACCAATCACTTAAACTCTATGAGTCTTAGTTTTCACTTCATAAAATGAGAGTTGGAGTGGGTCATTCTTAAGATTAGCTTAAGCTTGAAAATAATATGAGTATTTTTACTCCAAATCCAGTGTTTTTTCATCATACAAAAATATCTCTCAAGTTATTTTCCCATCTTCAGTCCTGTAGCACATTTCCCATTATCCACTATTTATCAAAGATCATCTACCTTTGAGTTATCAGAGTTTCATTAGTAAGAATCTCTAATGAAGCAAACATAAACCATATTGATGAGAAAGGAAATGAGTATTGTGTCAAATGAGACTCATAAGATGTTAATGCCACCACCATTGATGATGGTTGCAATGTTTCCATGGAGAAAAAAAGACATTATTAGTAGTAACTAAGCCAACATTTTTCTGTATCATCCTGAGCATATTATTTAACATCTCTGGGCCTCAGTTTCCTTATCTGCAACATGAAGGAATCAGATTAAATGTCTTCTAGCATTCCTTCTAGCTTCTAATCTTTGATTCCAGGTACTCAGCACAGAGTCTGGCACATAGAAGGTGCTATATAAATACTCCCTCTATACAAATTGTTATGTCATTATAATAATTATATATAAATTATTCCCTTTTCCCTTCCCTCCCTCTGATCCATTCACCATTGTACCTCCTTGGTTTCTTCCATAACTATAAATGCCAACGTGCAACATTAGATAATTTAATTTAACTCAACCAATTTTATTGTTCAGTCGTTTCAATCATGTCTGGCTCTTTGTGACTGCATTTGGAGTTTTCTTGTCAAAGGTACTGGAGTGGTTTTCCATTTCCTTCTCCAGCTCATTTTAGAGTTGAGAAAACTGAAGGAAAAAGGGTTAAGTGACTTGCCCAGGGTCACATAGCTGGTAATTGTCTGAATTTGAATTTGAACTGAATTTGAACTCAGGTCTTCCTGACTCCAGGCCTGGTGCTCCATCCATTGCACTACCCAGCTGCCTACTACTAGTTTTTCTTCAGGGAATTCCTCTATGGAATATTAGTAATTATTTGTAAAAAAGATAACTTGGAAAATAATTGCAGTTTACACATCACCTTTGGTTGTAGAGGATTAAATGGTAGAGAAATTCCCTGAAAAACCTGGAAAAAATCTCCAAATAAAGTCAATATACATTCTTATGATAGTTTCCCCCAAAGGTGGGAGAAAATGAGCAAACTAATTCCTAACCAGAGCCAGTAATGTACCATGTACTATGTGAAGTTGTTGCATATGTTTGAATCCATACTGCTACTGGACAGCAAGCAGAGAGGTTGATCAATTCAACAGATTAGCTACATAGAATACAAAAAGAAAATTAGCATAGAAGCAAACTGTTTAATAAATGCAAAGACCCCAACTGCTGAAGTAAGAACTCGCCATTTGACAAAATCTCCTGGGAAAAGTGGGAAGTAGTCTGACTGAGGTTAGTATAGTATAAACCAACATCTAACTGCATATCCCACAATAAGCTCCAAATGGAGATATGTCCCAGATATAAAAGGTCATCATAAACAAATTAGAGGTTGTAAGTTCCTCCATTATATTGTAAGGTTCTTGAGAGCAAGAACTGTCTTTTGCTTGTTTTTGTATCTCCAGTATTTAGCACAGTGCCTGGCACATAGTAGTTGTTTAATGATTGTTTAGTGATTACTGACTAAAAAAGAAAATACCTTTCCTAAGTATGAAATGAAAGAAATTGGTAAAAGGGGAGAAGTGAAAATTGTTGTCTGAAGAATGGGGAAATAGTTCCATTGATGTGCTTTTGGTAAAAGTGGCCATTCAGAAAAGCAGTTAGGAATTGAGGCCCTCAAAACTGTGCATACTCTTTAACTCAATAATATCACTAGTACACCTATACATTTCAAGGACATCAAAGAAAAAGAAAAAATTTCCACATTTAAAAAATATTCAGCAATTCTCTTCATTATAGCAAAAAAAAACAAAAGCTAAGATGGGGAAGTGGGGTTCGTCAATGGGATAATGATGAACAGGGGTATATGGGGTATTAAGGGAGGATTTGTACCTCTGGTAGGAGGACTTACTAAACCTTACTTACTAAGCTCATCTGCCTTTGGTGTTGAAATAGTTACTCAACTCTCTCACCTGTGACTCCAAGAAGTAGCCACACCCTGGTAAAAGCATTTCAACAGATAGGCCAAGCCAGATCAGGGGTCAAACCTGTCAAGGAGTTAGGGGATGTCTACCTGAAACATGTGAAGATTCCTCCAGTAGAATGGGTGGATGAGAACAATTTGTTCCAGTGGCAACAAAGGTGGCTGAAGTAGGCACGGTGGAGCATGGAGAGCTTGTTCAGACATCAAAGATGCATCCTGGACTATTTCCAGTCATCCTGACTCTTGTTTTGCAAGAGTACTTCAATGACTCTGAAAGAGAAAGTGAGGTTGACTACTTAGTGCAAATCTGCCTCACTTAAATGCATGTCATGGACAAGTCAACACATCACCCCATGATGTCACTGGTCCATTTCAACAATGATGAACGACCTATGATATATTAATATGATGGAATATCATTGTACCATAAGAAATGAAGAAAAAGATAGTTTCAGAGAAACTTGTAATACTTATATAAAATGACAAAGAGGAAGATTGACAGAATCAGAACAATTTATGTAATAAGACAAAACTTTGAAAAGATTTGAGAATTCTGATTAATACAGTAACCAACTATGATACTAGTAGACCAATGAAGAAACATATTAACTATCTCTTGAGAAAGAGAGAGAGAGAGAGATGAAGAAAGAGACATACATTTTTGTTCTCTGCTAATATGAGTATTTTGTTTGTATGACAATGTGTATTTGTTGCAAAAGTTTTGTTTTTCTTTTTTCTCAGTGGGAGGTGGGCTATGGAGGGAGGAGGGAACTAGGGCTATGATTGCCACTAAAATAAAGAAAGGAAAGAAAATAAGAAGAAAAGAGAAACTTTGAAATGCAGTTTTTAAAATATACCAAAGAGAACAGGAGAAGCCAGAAGAAATCATAGATAAGTAGGAGAGTTTTGAAAATAATATACTGAATTTATCATATATGTTAAAAAGAAAAGCACACTATGAGAGATTCATACTTTCATGTACAACACTCTGTTGTGCTTTGTTCTATGGAGCTGCTCATTGATGTTTTTATATTAAAATTATGTAAATGTAAAAAAAATCTCGACTAGTTAAAAAAGAGAGATACAAACAATAAAACAAATTAAAACCCAAGGGGTTAACTCAAGGCTGGGAAAGGCTTTGAGTGTGACATCACCACTAGCGTTGGGGGAAAAGGAAAGTTTACTGAGGCATGGATTTCAAATTCCGCAGTGAAGTCTGCCAGGCTAGGGAAGGGCCTTGGTACAGCTGCAAGAACTGTGAGTAATTCAAGCTCTGAATTTAGAAGAGATAAGAAGGGCATAGGAGCCAAACACGTAGTTTAGAGGAAAAAAAAACATAATGTCAAAAGAGCACTGTGAGATTTCCAAGAAGTTGTATTCTTGCCCAAATAAAATAGAATTTTTAAAAATAAATTGCAATCACGCCTGACCTTATATAATGAAAGATATTGGATGGTTACCCTAGCCCTACTTTGGTAAGACAACATAAATCATTCGAGCAGGAGGTTCACAAAGTCAGGCACCTTTTGCCTTATCACTAATTAGTTGAAGATGTCATCCATTCTAAATCTTCCCACTAGTTTCCTAAAAATTTGACAGCTTTTCATTCTTTATGAGCATTTTTTCCAGTTATTGCCTGCCATCTCTCCACTTTACAATTCATCTCTCATGCAGCTGCTGGAGGGATGTTCCAAAAGCATAAGTTTGGCCATGTTACTTCCCGGCTCAGGATGCTTCAAGGGCTCCCTTTTGTCTCTAAGAATGAAACACAAACTTCTCTTTTAAAGCCTTTAACAATCTGTCTTAGTTCTCTACCTTTCCAGTCTCATTACACATTAGTTCCCACTCTATGATCTGACCAAACTGGCCTACTTCCTATTCCCGATACATGATGCTGACACAGGTCATTTGGGGACTAGGACTGCTTGCAAAAGAGCCAGATGTAGGAGCAGAGTGCACCATGGCCTAGAAGGGGAAGGCATAGACTGGGAGCTCACAGCCAGAGAGAAGACGACAAACCAAGTTCTGGGAGGGGCTGACTGTCCCAACTAAGCAGTAGCAGCCGACATCTCCCTTGAACTAGATGGGGTTTTGAGGCAGTGCCCACATTTTGTGAGAGTACCATGGATCTACTGAGCTAACCAAATATAACGGACAATACTTTTACCTCAAAATCTACCTCTGCCTGTTTTCTTTTCATAAAACAATTGTCACTCTGGGACAAAACATAGGAGGAGGTTTTCCCTGGCTTTGGCTGGCAATGACGTGCTACACTGGTTTTGTGTTTTAAAATACTAAGGAATAATGGTGAAAATGATAATAAAGTACAGGGTGTCCTAAAGTTCTCAGTGTAGTTTACAGATAAGGAAACTGAGGCTCAGAGAGTTGCCTAGGGTGACATACCCCATAAGTATTTTAGGTGGAATTTGAACTTAGCCCTTCCTTTTCTAGAGTTCAATGTCCACTATATCAGTCAGTCTATCCATCAACAAGTGTTTATGAAAGGTTAATTACGCATTAGGAACTGTGCTAAATGTGGGGGATATAATGAAAAGAAAAATGCAGTTCTTGCTCCTAAAGAACTAATGAAGGAGTCTAATGAGAGAGACAATAGGTAAGCAACTATTTACAAACAAGATATACGCAGGATAAATTGGAGATCATTTAGAGGAAAATCTAGGATTTAAGATGACTGTGCAAGACATCGCAGAAGATGTAACTTCAGGGAAACCTGGCAGCAAATAAGGGCAGAAAGAGAGTTCTAGGCACGGGGACAGCCAGTAAAAGTTCTGGGAGTCAGGAGAAGAATGTCCTGCTCAAGGCAAGAAGGCCATTGGCACTGGAGCTCAGAGCCCATGAAGGGGAGTAAGATGTAAGAACACTGGGAGGAACACAATTAGGAAGCCCTTTAAACACCAAACAAAAAATTTTCTCTATGATCCTAGAGGTGAAAGGGAGTCCCTGGTTTTTATTGAATTGAAGTGTAACATGGTCAGAACTACTTAAGGAAAGTCAACGTGAGAGTCTAGGGGAGGATGGATGACAGGAGTGGGGAGAGACCAGGCAAGGAGACTAGTGAGTAAAATGTTATAACAGTCCATGTGAGAAAGCAGTCAAAGCCTTCTCCAGTGTGATGGCAGTGTCAGAGGAGAGAAGGGGGCATATAGGAGAGATTTTACAAGGTACAGATAATAAGAATTGACAACTAGCTGGATATGGGGAGTAACATGGAGGAGTTGAAAATGATACATAAGTTGGTATCATAGATGACTCAGAGGACAGCAGTACACTCAGAAATAATAAGGAAGTTTTGAAGAGGAGAGGTTTTTTTTTTGGTTGGTTGGTGGAGGGGGAAAGATAGTGAGTTCAATTCTGGAAAATTTGAGTTTAAGATGTCTCCAAAAAGAATGAGTGTTCCCATAATGTCAGTGCAGTTTAAGCTTAAACTAAGCTTAATAGCTTAAAATTGCCCCAGGAGTTTTGGGCTATCCAGAGTTCAGAAAGGCTCATCCTTCAGTGCCATCTGGCTTCCAACCTCATCATCCACAACCACTGTCTTCCAGGTTGCCAGTGATCTCTTAGTTCCCAATTCTGACGACCTTTCCTCAATCCTTATTCTTTCTGCAAACTTTGACATTGTTGAGCATCCTCTTGTCCTTGATAATTTCCTCTTTCTAGTTTTGTTCTGTCTCAGTTCTCTTCCTACCTGTCTGACCACTTCTCAGTTGCCTTTGCTGAATCTTCCTCCATATCATTTCTACTAACCATATCTATCCCTCAGAGTCCTGTCCTAGACCCTCTTCCCCCTCTATATACTTTTGCTTGTCCCATTGATTCAATTATCATCTTTATATGGATGATTTCAGATCTGTTTGTCCAGCTCTAATCTCTCTCCTGACCGCCATTCACTCTTCTACAACTGTTTATTGGACATCTTGAACTCCGTGTTCCAAAGACATTTTAAACTCAGCATGTTCAATAACGAATTCATTATCTTTTCCCCAAAAGCTTTCCTTTCTTACTAACTTCTCTATGACTGCTTCCCTATTACTACAACCCTTCTCAAACTGAAGTGTCATCCTCAACTCCTCACCCAATGCCCATTTTTTCTACCTTCAGAAAAATCTCTTATATGCCCCATTTTCTCTCTGCCCCTACCATCACCCTGGAGCAGACTCTCATCACTTTTTCCACATGGAGCATTAAAGAAATCTATCGATTGGTCTCCCTGCCTCAAGTATTTCCTCACTCTACCCATCTTTCATGGAGTTGTCAAACTGATGTTCCTTAAAGATAAATTTGACCATGTCATGCTTCTATTCAATAAACTCCAGTGATTCCCTATCATCTCCAGGATAGAACAGAAAATCCTCTTTGGCTTTTAAAATCCTTCATATCTATCTTCCTGGAGTTCTCACACTTTCTTCACCTCCACATATTCTGCAATCTGTTGACTGTGACCTCTTTTCTGTTTCTTAAGTGAAAGACTACATTTCTCAGCTCTAAGTATTTTCACTTGCTGTTCTCCCATGTCTAAATTTCTCCCCCCTTACCTCTCTGCTTCCTGGCTTCCCTGGCATCCTTCAAGTCCCAGCTAAAATCTCACTTTTCAGAAGAAGCCTTTTGGATCTCTAATGCTAGGGCCTTCCTTCTCTAAATTATCACTAATTTATCTTGTATAAATCTTGGTATACATCACTGTTTGCATGTTGTCTCCTCAAATTCTCTGAACTCTCTGTGACCAGGGACTGTCTTATGCTTTCTCCTTTTTGTTCCAGCCTCTCTGGTGCATATTGTTGATGCAAGCTGTCCTGTGTACTTAGAACATATTTTCTCTACTTCTGTCTCATGTCATTCTTTTCTTCCTTCAAGACCCAGCCCAGTCAGTCACATAGATGTATTGGATGTAGTGTGACTTCTAATTTCTTTGGTGTAGAGAAGTCTCAGTGTGGAAACTGTCTCACCAAAACCCACTGATAAGTGCTTTGCAATTGTATAGTTTTAGTAAACTGCTTGGGGCGCCAAGAAGTTAAGTGACTTGCCCAGGTCACTCCATATGGTCAGAGGCAGGACCTGAATTCTTAAATCAAAATCATTATGTCTTTCTCTGTCTTTCCTTCTCTCTCTCTCTCTCTCTCTCTCTCTCTCTCTCTCTCTCTCCCTCTCTCCCTCCCTCCCTCCCTATATGTAAAGGTAAATGTACCTGTGCATGGAAATAACACAGTCTTTCAGTATACATGATTCTTATCCTTAGATTTGCTTCATGGGAGAAGGATGAAGGTCAGTGTATTCTCCTGTAGGGAGGCCAGGGTAGTCCTGGCTACTTAGCCCATCAGCAGGTCAGTAGGCTTTCCTGAGGGGAGCTCAAAGTGATGGGGATGATTGTGTTTAGCTTCCTGGGGATGTGGAAGTTGTAGCTCATCTTAGAAGATTTTTCTTCCCTGCTGTTTGAACTTTAAATTGATATCAGACTCTTTAGTGGATATCCTACTGAACTCCTTAGCCTGTTGGGCTTTTCCTCCTCCTTCTCACAAACTCTCATAGAGGCCAAGTAAGGGCGTGTGTTTACACAGAGACAAACCTTTGCATGGTATGCTGAACCTCTCAGACCATGACTCACATTTTTTTCTTAAATCTTTAATCCATAAAAATTAATATATTTTGAGATAATGACACCACTATTCCAAGTAGAAAAACAACGTGAAAACACATTAAAAAGTACCATACAGAGCAATGCCACATCGCTATTCCACTAACATCAGCTTATGTATTCATTTCATTCTAAGTTCAACCAAACTGGAATAAAATGTTGTATGAGCTTTGTGGTGAATTCTCTGTTTTGTTCTCTGGATTACTTGTCCCTGGGGTGGAGCCAAGATGGTGGAGTAGAAAGACTCACATTTGCTAGCTCCGAACCCACAGCCCACGGATTCCCTCTAAAAAGAACTGACAAATTCTGGAACAGTGGAAGCTGCGCAGAAACACAGTGAAGGAGATTTCCTTTGCAGAGAGCCCTGAAAAACCCACCGCAAAGGTAACCCGGACAGGAGCGGAGTCCTCCCCTCCCCCGCCCCGGCCACACGGCACTGAGAGGAGCCAGCAGACCCCAGCAGGCATCAGGGACCTGAATCTCCAGCATCTGCGAAGGTCCCTCCACCCACAGACGCACAGGTCAGTGAGAGAGACAAGCTGAGAGGGGAGCTGGGTATCACCGGGACTCGGACCCCCTGCAGCCGCAGCAGAGGCGAGGCGGAGGCAGCTCCATTGGAGACTCCCGGGGTGGGCAGGGGCTCCCCGGCATCTCCATTGCAAGAGATCTCTGCATAAACCCCCTGAGGGAACTGAGCCTGAGAGGCGGCCCTGCCCCCACCTGAGAACCAGCAGATAAGCTCCCATTGAAGAGCAGTCAGGCCTGCCGCCAAAAGCCCTGAGGCTGGGGAGCAGCATTTGAATCTCAGACCCCAAGCACTAGTTCGGGCAGACCTAGGCTGGGGTG
>CM053770.1:108309180-108331750 GCA_028658325.1 Potorous gilbertii
AGCTTCTACATTAAGGGATCGAAGGGCGTGGAATAAGATATTCCAGAAGTCAAAGGAACTAAGTCTAAAACCAAGAATCACCTACCCAGCAAAACTGAGTATAATACTTCAGGGGAAAATATGGTCTTTCAATGAAACTGAGGATTACTTGTCCCTGAAACCTCATTCTTTTTACCACCCAGTAAAGTATAAACTCCATGATGGAAGAAAAAGTCTTGGCATCCCCCCAAGGCTAAGCACAATGCCAGTTTCATAGTAGGTGCTTAATAAGTATTCACCTCAAGTGACTGATCTTCTCCTAACTCCCTACCATGTTATTGATTCCTCTCCCCACTGCCTCCACCATTACTTTGTAAATATGTGGTATATATTTTGATTTTATTTACCTGTATATTTGTTACAACTACTCTCACTTCAGTAGAATATAATCTCCTTGGGGGCTAGGAATTTTCCTTTTTGTCTTTGAACTTCACTTGCTAATCATAGTACCAGTAGAAGTAATAGTGGTGGTAGTAGTAGTAGTAGTAGTAGTAGTAGTAGTAGTAGGCTCTTAACAAATCAACAAGCATTTCCTAAAAATTCTATTATGTGCCAGGTATCATGTTAAGTTTGAGAAATATACAAAAATGGCCAAAAAAAAGAAATAAACAAACAAGAAAAATCCTATGCTGAAGGCGGGCATAGGTACAGGGGGTAAAGTAGGAAGTTATAAGGTGCAAGCAACAGAAACACAATTTTTTTTTTGGTGACTTCAGTAAGAGACTAGTAAATGATGATGGTGATAAAGAATGCCCATCCACCTGCAGTAATAGCCACTTCTACAGTTCATTCCATGAACACTTATTAAACACCTAGTACATTGAAGACATTGTGCTAACTGCCAGGCCTACAAAGATAATAAAATGAAAAGTCTCTGGCTTAAAGTGATTTACAATCTAAAAGAAGCCATAAGACATATGTAAAAATTATGCTACAAAGTAGAATGTGTTACAGGCAAAAAAGAGGTCACAAGTGGGATCAAAAGTTTGAGGAGGAGAAATGTTATTTTCACCTGCAATCAAATAGTTAAACTGATCTGTTGGCTGAAACATGTTGTTTTCTCTCAAAAGAATATAAATATCAAGGACAGAGACCATTTCATTTTTGGTTTTCTCTTCCTATCTACCAAAGAGTTTTGTGCAGAGGATGTGATTAAGAAAAGCTCGTTTGAGTGTGTGTTGAATACATGCCACCTGAGGTGACTGACTTGTGTTGTGAACATGGAAAAGAAGGATGTTAAGAGGCAGATGTAGAGAGAGTGTTTTAGGTATTGGAGGACGACCTGCAGTAATGCACAGGAGTCCATAGGTCAGGACAAGATGGGAGGAAGACTCCTTGACTATGGAGAATGTCAAGAGACTGTATTCTGGGTATGGAGGATAATGTACACTCATTCATGAAGGCTGTAAAGATTGGAGAAAGACTGTGAAATGACTGGTATGCTAGAGTACATGGAGAAGAATATTTGAAATAACATAAGAAATTAAGTCAGATTGAGGAGGACCTGAATGTCATACTAAGAAAGTCATAATCATATCTCATATACAGAGGGAAATTGCACACTTTGCTAAATATTTTTACATGAGTCAGAGATTATTTTGTCAGATGTAAAGAATGGATTTCTTTCCATTCCTTCCCTTCTCCCTGGCACTTACATGCTTGTATAGATGAACCTGAATACCTGAACACCATTTTTTCTGTTTCCTTCCCTGAGTGCAGGTCATTGGATAGAAATCCTGAGAAGGGGCTATTTCAAGCCTGGGTGGTTACTTGGTGGTATACATTTCTTTAAACATCAGCTGACCAGAGACAGGATATTTCAGTACCCTGGAAAGAAGATGATCAACACCTGGAGCATCCTGTAGCTGAAGGCCAAAAAAATTCTGTGGCTAGATTAGAAAATCTAGACCTTATGAAATGTAAAAACAAAAGGCAATCAGTCAATGAACATCTGAATGCAAGTATTTATTAAGCAGTGATTATGTGCCAGATACAGTACTAAGCTCTAGGGATGCACAGAGAGCAAAAGCAGTCCTTGCCCTCAAAGAGCTCACATTGTAATAGAGGATTCTACATATAAGCTACCATGTACATACATGTTGCATACATGTTTCAACAGTTACATATATACATAGATCTGCTTATGATATAATTGCACTCTATATCTATATGTATGTGGCAGCTAGGAGGCACATTGGCTAGAATGCTGGGCCTGGAATTAGAAAGACTCATCTTCATAAGTTCAAATCCAGCCTCAGACACTTAGTAGCTGTATTACCCTGGGCAAGTCGCTTAATTTTGTTTGTCTTAGTTTTCTCATCATGAACTAAAGAAGGAAATGGCAAATCACTCCAGTGTCTTCACCAAGAAACTTCCCCACCAAAAAAAACCCTCAGAGTTACACCTGGAAAATGAGTCAACAGCACCGTGTGCGTATATATATATATATATATGATATATACATGTATGTGTCCTCTGTGTATAAACATGTATGTGTTCTATACATATAAATTCCTCTAACAAATATGTGTATGTTTCTCTCCATCTATATCCACACATATATCCATGTGTAGATATCAAAAGAAGGCACTGGGACTTGAAAAGGGATGGGAACTAGGAAAGGTGACTGGCCATAGGTGAGATATGAACTGAATCTTGATAGAAGCCAAGGAAAGCAGAAAATGGATGGAAAGGAAGCCAGCATCTCAGGCATGAGAGATAATATTTGAAAAGGCATGGAGTCAGGAGACAAAGATATCCTACATGAGTAACAGCAAAAGAGTCCATGTATCCTGTTGGGTTGTGGACCACATGAAGGTGAGTAGAGTGGAAAAAAACTCAAGAAAATTAGGAAAGGATCAGGTTTTGAAGAGCTTTAAAAGTCAATCAGAGAATTTTCTATTTCATCCTGGAAGTAATGAGAAGCCATTACTGTTAACTGACTGGTGGGGAAGTGGGAGAATTTTATGGTCAGACTGATCATTAGGAAGATCCCTTCGACTGCTGAATGAAAGAGAGATTGGAATGAGGAGAGCTGTGAGGTAAGGAGACTGGCTATTACAATAATCTAGGCATGAGGTGATAAGGCTTTTTGCCACAGTGGAAACTGTATGAAGAGACAAAGGGACATATACCAGAAATGTTGTGAAGGCAGAAATGGCAAGTCTTGGCAACATATTGGATCTGTGGAATGAATAAGAGTACAGAGTTGAGGATCAACACAGGCCTGAGTGGTGGCTTTAACAGGAATAAGCAAGTTGGAAATAGAAGAGCATTGTGGGTAGTGGGGATGGAGATAATGAGCTAGTTCTCTTTGGGAAATATTAAATTTGAGATGTCTACAAGACATTCAACTCTAAACATCTAGGAGGAAGTTGGTGATTCAAGAATTGAAGTTAGGGGAGATTAGGGCTGTATAAAGAATCAGTTTCATAGAGATAATAGTTAGATCTATGAGTGCTGATAAGATCACAAAATGAGATAGTATAGAAGGAGAAGAGAAAGTGACCAAGGACATCGTCATTGGGATACCTATGGTTAGTGACTCTGACCTGAAGGAAGGTCCAACAAAGGAGAGTGAGATACAGAACCCAAATAAATATGAGAACAAGAAGACAGCAGTGTCAAAAGAGAGAGAACCTAGGAGAAGGTGTTGGACAACATCAGATGTTGCAGAAAGATCCAGGGATGTGACATCTGAGGAAAGGCTATGATACTTGACAATGAAGAGATTATCTTGAAAAGAGGAACTTCAGCATGTTTTGAGAGAAGGGCACCGAATGAGACTGAAATAAATCACAGAATGGTTGGGTGGTGAAGAAGTGAGAGCAGTGAGTATGGATAACTCTTTCTAAAAGTTTAAATATTCAGGGAAAGACAGATAGGACACCTTGAAAGAGTAACAGGTCAAGGGAAGGTTATTTTAAGAGAGGGGCATATGTACTTGTTAGCATGGGAGAAATAGCCAGTAAATGGACAGAAATCTAAAAGGAGATATGAGCTTAAGAAGAAAAAGATGGAAAAAGAATGAGGAAGGAATGGAAAAAGGAAAGAAAGGAGAGAAAGAAAAGGGATAAGAAAAAAGAGGAAGAGGGAGAAGAGAAAGTAGAGGAGTGAGAGGATATTGAAGAGGAGGAAATGGCACAAAGTTCATTATGCAGTTATTGCCACTATTGGCACCACACATGTGAAAAGCCAGAGTTAAGTTTCCAGAAGTTGAGCACATCATCCTTGTTCAATTGGCCTTTCATTTACTGCTGTCACTATCTACATCTGGCATGCTGCCTCAGAGGGCTCTGTCATTTCCTTTGATCTTTGCCTTAAGTCTCTTGAACTTCCAAGTGTGTGAAATGCTGTTGTAGGCTAAATGTGATAGTTAGAAATTGCTAAATTAGAGAAAAAGTCAAATCCAAACCAGAATTTCTAAATTATTCTTTGACATGTGCTTCATGATGGCCCCCAACCAAAAAATGAGATTCTGTTCATCTTAAGTTGCTATTCAATTGTGTCCAATTCTTTGTGACTCCATTTGGGGTTTTCTTGGTAAAGATAACAGAGTGGTTGGCCATTTCTTTCTCCAGCTCATATTACAGATGAGGAAAGTGAGGCAAACAGAGTTCAGTGGCATGTTCAGGATCACATTGTTACTAAATATCTGAGGCAAATTTTGAATTCAAGAAGATGAGTCTTCCCAATTTTTGGGTCTGGCACTCTATCCTCTGTGCCATCTTGCAGTCCTGTATCTTGAATAGGATAAATTAAAACAATAACTGCTAAAATCACTCCAAAAGAATTTGTTCTTAATTTTTGGGAAAAGGGGCCTATTAGATCCTAGACAAAGGATCTCCAAGCAATGGTTTGGGAGAGCCACGCCAGCTGATGATCACAAAGTAGTTATGCCCTTTTCTAGCAGTCTCTAACCACAGCCCCTATGACTGCCCCTTAGAATCTAACACTTATAGCCTGTCAGCTCTTCTCTTTCTCCTACTATTGAGAATATAGTAAACTCTCACTATAGGAAGCATGGGGACTCTCTGCCCTAAAACTCCACATGATCAAAATCTCTATTACACCTAGCCTTTTATATTAATCAAAGGCGTGGAAGACACATGTATTCCTTCACATATTAATTTTAATGTTTTATCTTGCTGTATATTTTCTGCTTGTGCACAGTTTTTTTAGAAAAAAGGTCATTGGAGTGGGGGGATTTTGGGGACTGATTTTTTTCAATCAACAAAAATCCAAATCCATCTTCTCTTCCTCTCATTTTTCCCCATTGAGAAAGAATAAAAAAAAAACCCAACTCTGTTTTAAACATGTACAGTCAAGCAAAATTAATTCTCACATAAGTCATTTCTGGACAAAAAGGTAATTCTACCTGCACTCTGAAGCTATCGCCTTGCTGTTAAAATGTGAGTAGCATGTTGCGTGAAGTCATCAAAGAATTCCCTTTGGAATCGTGGTGGGTTGTTGTATTGATAGAGTTCCTTAGTCTTTCAAAGTTGTTTGTCTTTATATTATTATTGGTATTATATAAATTGTTCTCCTGGTTCTGTCCACTTTGCTCTGCATCAGTTCTTCTAAGTCTTCCTACTCATTCACCTCATCTTTTCTTGGAAACTCTCATGCAAGGATTGTGCTGCTCTCCTACTTCATTAAATGTTGGTAGAACAATAACCCGATAACCAGATCCAGGGCATCCAGGAAGTGTGTGTGTGTGTGTGTGTGTGTGTGTGTGAGACTATGTGTGTGTGTATGAGAGAGAGAGAGAGAGAGAGAGAGAGAGAGAGAGAGAGAGAGATTGGGCAATGGATTATGCAAGACAATAGTATTCCATCACCATCATTTACCGTAAGTTGTCATCCTTTCCCACTTGATGTGCATCTCCTCATTTTCCAATTATATGCCTCAAAATACATTTGTATTTTCCTCTATGAACTCTTTGGGGATAAAGACCTAGCAGAAAGATCACTGGATCAAAGGGTATGCACAGTTTAATAATATTTAGGGCATAGTTCCAAATTGCTTTCCAAAATGGTTGGATAAGTCATGACTCCATTTATAATGTGTTAGGTTATCTAGTCTTCCACAGTCCCTTCAGCATTTATTATTTTCCATCTTTATTAATTTTGCCAATCTAATGGATATGAGATGGAACCATAGCATTGTTTGAAATTGCATTTCTTTAATTATTAGTGATTAAGAGGATTTTTTTGTATGACTATAGATAGTTTTAATTTCTTTCTCTGAAAACTGCCTGTTAATATCTTTTGGTCATTTATTAAATGGGGAAAGGTTCTTATTCTTATAAATCTGAATCTATTTCTATAATCATAAACAAGATCTTTGCCATAGAAACTTCCTGCAAATATTTCCCCTATTTACTGATTTCTTTTCTAATTATATTCTGCATTAATTTTGTTTGTCATGAACATTAATATTAGCACTATTTGTCTTGGATCACAGTTCCTCAGACAACAGGGATTCTATTTGTTAACTCTCCCTTTCGGTAGTCATGGTCCCATGGACCACTTGATGATGGAAGTGATAGGGGTAGATTTATTCATCATTTGGCGGGTGGCACAAGTGAGTGTAGACGGACATGTGCAAACCACACCCGGACCGAAAACAACTCGCTGCACTTAGGTTTTTGATTGAATTGGAGCAGTCAGTCCTATCATCACAAGTAGGAACTACTGATAACATTAAATAGTCTAATCATAATACATAGAACTACCTGGTAGTCTGGACAACTTTGCCCCTTCAGAGAGGAAGGATATAACTTTGTACCAGTCATATGAAGCACAGTCTTGCATAATCCATTGCCCAATCTCTCTCTCTCTCTCTCTCTCTCTCTCTCTCTCTCTCTCTCTCTCTTTCTCACTCATACACACACACATAGTCTCACACACACACACACACACACACACACACACACACACACACACACACTTCCTAGATGCCCTGGATCTGGTTATTGGGTTATTGTTCTACCAACATTTAATGAAGTAGGAGAGCAGCACAATCCTTGCATGAGAGTTTCCAAGAATGATTTCCCAAAATGAATCATACCAGTAGGTTAAAAAAAGCCACAGCTCTATGGGGAGAAGAAGGGCCCTCCCACCTAATAAAGGAATATTCCAATGTCCCGGGAACACAGCTGCTGCCAAGATGTTTCTTGTTTGTCCCTTCCCCAAATCTGCCATCTCTTCAACCAAATTGACTTAGTGAGCTTTGGACCATATTAGACTCTAGTATCTGCGAATCATTGGTTTGAAATGTAACATATGGTGGTTGGTGCTAATAGTGATGGGAAGGTTTCCCTTTTATTAGGCTAGGCATTCTAGAAAGTGGAGGTTTTGCTTTTCTCAAAGAAAGCTCCTGGTAATTCTAAAATTGAAAGATACTAAACAACATGGAATATATTTATTTCTACCAGAAGCTAACAATATATAGATCATGAAAGTGATAAACTGTCTCTTGGGTGGATTGTAGCTGCCTGTTCTCGTTAGGAGGTAAAGATTTAGTGCTAGAGAGAGTTATAAATGAGCACTGATCATGCCAAATCTTAATAAATCTATAAAGAATGAATCAATTTTGTACCAGCATTTCTTCATAGGATACCATGCTCAACAGCAAGATAGATGTATCCTTGGGCTGTCATGGTCCCCAAATCTTAGCCAATAAATTTGAAGGAGATATATGGATATAGGGGTAGGGAGAATGGTAATAGAGGCCAAAAATAGCAGAAGATAAAGAAGAATATGCAAGAGTCAGTCAAGTTTTCTGAATTTCTCTGGAGTTGAAATGATCTGGTGTCAGTCCAGATATCTGGAGCTGCAAAGCTCTGACTTGACTCAGTATATTCAGCCATAAATTTTTTAAATTTTCAATAGGTTGTATGACATTGTGGATAGAATGATTTTGAGTACAAAATCTGGATGCATTTCTTGTTTCAGACATCTACTGTCTGGGTGACCCCAGTCAAATCAGTCAACTCTATACCTCAGTTTCTAGGACAGTGTTATAAAGAGAATGGTTAGAATGCTAGGTCTGGAGTTCAGAATTCCTGAGTTCAAATCAGGCTTCAGACATCTCTGTCCTGCTGAGTGTGTGCTAGGTGTTCAAGGAGGACTAGAATCTCTGGGGTGAGGGCTTACTGAGGCGTTTTTGGGGCTGCCTATCCACCCCCGGTGTCCATGTGGCACTCAGCCTTCATCTGTGGCTCTAAGAAGTTTAGCATGCAAAGTAACTACACCTCAGTAAATTTTTTCAGAAGACAGGCTAAACCAGGTTGAGGATAATGGACCAGCCTCAAAGGCTCAAAAATTTGGTGGGGGTGTGTACCCCAACCATGTGAAGACTTCCCCTGGAAGAATGGGCATATAAAAATGATTTGTTCCAACAGCTATGAAGACAGTTAAGCAGGTGCTGTGGAGCGCTCAGAGCTTGGTCAGACATCAGAGATGCCAAGGCCATCTACTGCATCCTGGGCCATCACCAGTCCCAGAAGTTTTGTCTTCTTACTAGACTCTAATGACTGACAAATTTGTGCATTCTGCCTCATTTAAATCCATTTCATGGGCAAGCCATGACATTACATCATGATGCCCTTGGTCCTCTTCAAAAACAAAGAACAAACAACAGCAGAACCCTAAACAAGTCATTTGACCTCTGCTTGCTTCAGTTTCCTCCTATGTAAAATGACAATAACACCTCCTCACCAGAGTTGTTATAAGGAAAAAATTAGATAATGTTTGTAAAGTGCTTTGTAAACCTCAAAGCACTTTATAAATGCTAGGTATTTATTGTTATTTTTATCTGTAAAATGAGAGCATTCTACCCAATGCCCTCTAAGATCCCTTCTAGTTCCAAATCTATGATCTTATATTATTGAACCAACAATCAGCCAGTAAATATTTGTTAAATGCCTCCTCTATGCCAGTTACCAGGTTAAGTGTTAGGTACTCAAATGCAAAAATGAAGCTACCAGCACAGGCACAGAGTGGAGCCCAACCCAGTTTGGGCCATGCCGTAGCAAGTACAGGACTGGAGTGACTTTGAGGCACCGTGCCATGGACAGTAGCTGTGGGTCCCAGATTCCACAACTCACAAATGCCAAAGACAGTTTCAAAGATCAGTGAGCAAGGTCTTTCACTTGGGTGAGAAGGGAATGCATCAGTCTAGCCCCTGCCCTAGGCAGTGAAAGTTTCTATTGTTAGAGCCATGGCTTAAAGCCCCTGGGGGAATTGAGCTGCTGATCTGGATCTTAGCCCTGAGTGACTGCCCTGGGGTGAGAAGGAGTATTGGTGTGGTGGAGCTAGTGGAGGCTCTGGAGAGAGAATTCTGCTCATAGACCAGAGCACAGGCCAGGAAAGGAATAAATTCCTCTCCCTTGATTGTGCCACTTTGGAAGAACTGAAAACTTACAGGTCCCCAGAGTATACCCTCCCCTTGACAAATAACTCAAAAGTCAAGTAACTGGCTGGGGAAATGCCCAAAAAAGGGAAAAAGAATAAGACAGTAGAAGGTTATTTTCTTGGTGAGCAAGTATTTTCCTCCATCCTTTCAGATGAGGAAGAAAAAACATACCATTAGAGGAAGACCTAAAAGTCAAGTCTTCTGCATCTAAAACCTCCAGAATAAATAGCAATGTTCTCAAGCTATGGAAGAGCTCAAAAAGGATTTTGGAAATCAAGTAAGAGAGGTAGAGGCAAAATTGGAAAGAGAAATGAGAATGATGCAAGAAAATAATGAAAAGTGAGTCAACAGCTTGCTAAAGGAGACCCAAAAAAATGCTGAAGAAATGAACACCTCTAAAAATTGACTAACTCAAATGCAAAAGAGGCCCAAAACACCAATGAGGAGAAGAATGCTTTAAAGAGTAGAATTAGCCAAATGGAAAAGGAGGTACAAAAGCTCACTGAAGAAAATAGTTCTTTAAAAATTAGAATGGAGCAGATGGAAGCTAATGACTTTATGAGAAACCAAGACATTACAAAACAAAAGAAAGAAAAGATAGAGGATAATATGAATTATGTCACTGGAAAAACAACTGACTTGAAAAATAGATCCAGAAGAGGCATTTTAAAAATTATGGGACCACCTGAAAGCCATGATCAAAGAAAGAGCCTAGACATCATCTTTCAGGAAATTATCAAGGAAAACTGCCCTGATATTCTGAAACCAGAGGGTAAAATAAATATTGAAAGAATTCCTGAAAGAGATTCAGAAAGAAAAAACTCCTAGAAATATTGTAGACGAATTCCAGAGTCTCCAGGTCAAGGAGAAAATATTGCAAGCAGCCAGAAAGAAATAATTCGAGTATTGTGGAATTACAATCAGGACAACACAGGATCTAGCAGCTTCTACATTAAGGGATCAAAGGGCTTGGAATATGATATTCCAGAAGTCAAAGGAACTAGGACTAAAACCAAGAATCATACATATATACATCAGCAAAACTGAGTATAATACTTCAAGGGAAAAAATGGTCATTCAATGAAATAGAGGACTTTCAAGCTTTCTTGATGAAAAGACCAGAGCTGAATAGAAAATTTGACTTTCAAACACAAGAATTAAGAGAAGCATAAAAAGGTAAATAGGAAAGAGAAATCACAAGGGACTTACTAAAGCTGAACTGTTTACATTCCTACATGAAAAATTAATATTTGTAACTCTTGAAACTTTTCTCAGTATTTGTGTAATTAGAAGGATTATATATACACAATCTAAAAAAATAAAATTAAGAGGTAAGAGAGGAATATATTGGAAGGAGAAAGTGGAAAATGGAATGGGCAAATTATCTCTCATAAAAAAAGACAAGAAAAAGTTTTTCAATGGAGGAGACAATGGGAAGGTCAGAGGGAAAAGTGAAGCTTACTCTCCTCACATTTGGTTTAAGGAGGGAATAACATGCACACTCAATTTGGTATTTTACACTATAGGAAAGTAGGGGAGAAAGGGATAAGTGGGGTGTGGGTCAAGGATGATATAAGGGAGGGCAAACAAGTAGAGGGAGATAATTAGAAGTAAACACTTTTGGGGAAGGATAAGGTCAAAAGATAGAATAGAATAAATGGGGGGCAGGATAGGATAGAGAGAAATATAGATAATCTTTCACAACGTGACAATTATGGAAGTCTTGCAAAACTACACATATATAGCCTATATTGAATTGCTTGCCTTCTCAGTGGTGAATAGGTGGGGAGGGAGGAAGCAAGAGAAATTGGAACTCAAAGTTTTAGGAAGGAATGTTGAGAATTATTTTTGCATGTAACTGGGAAATAAGAAATACAGGCAATGAGGTATAGAAATCTATCTTGCCCTAAAAGAAAAGAGAGAAGATGGAGATAAGGGAAGGGAGGGGTATGATAGAAAGGAGAGTAGATTGGGGGAAGAGGTAATCTGGGGGAGGGGCAAGATGGGGAGAAAATTTAAAACTAAAAGTCTTATGGAAATGAATGTTGCAAACTAAAAATAAATAAATTGGGGGAAAAAAAGAATGTAACTATTAAAAAAAAAATGAACCTATCTATCATCTTAGAGTTGGATCTTGTCTTATCAACTATGTAGTCCTAATGCATTCATATGTTGGCTAAGAAAACTGATAAAGGACTACAAAATTAAGCACCTTGTTGATAGTCTATGATAGCCAGAGGGAGAATGTTCTAGAACCCGGGTCTCTAGATTCTTTATTTATTTTCTATAAAAATACAACCTGCCGCTCATTATATTCAACCTGATACAATATGCTGCACCTGCCTGTTCAACTAGCTGTATTATTTTTCAGTCATATTTAGTATATTTAGTCATATTAAATATTCATACTTTTCGGAAAAAAAGAAACCAGATTTTTTATTTTAATAATTCTCCTAATCTTTTATGTACCTTAGAGTTACCAAGGGCACTGAGAGATTATATGACCAGGATCCATCATCTAATTAGTATGTGGTGGCAGAGGTAGGTCCTTTCCCCAAGTCTTCCTCACTGAGACCAAGTTCTCTTTTCTCTCAGGATGGTATCCCACATTTCACTTACTCATTATCTGCTTAATGTATAAAACTAAAAGATTATAACATAATTGGTTTAATTATGAGATTAGACTAGATGGCCTCTACAGTTGCTTACAGTTCTAAATAAATAATCCTATAACTACATATGATTTGTCAAACATGTTACTCCTGCTCAGTCAGTCACAAAAAAGTGCTTCCTATGTGCCAAGAACTGCTCTAAGTTCTGAGGACACAATGAAAGGTAAAAAAGTTTCCAAGGAGCTCATATTCTAATGGAATAGACCATATACAAAGGGCTATATATGTTCAGGACATAGATGAGTATAAATGGAAAGTAATCTCAGAGGGAAGCTACTAGCAGTAGGTGGAGTGCTTTGGGGAGATGGAGAAAGGTCTGTTGCAGGAGGTAGGATTTGAGGTGAGTCTTGAAAGAAATCAAGGAAACTAGAAAACAGAGGTGAAGAGGGTAGCCATTCCAGAGATGTGGCAGAGTGAATGCAAATGCATGAAATTGGAGTAGAAGACAGGAGAGTATAGCTAGATTGTAAAATTTATGGAGGGAACTAAGTTTAAGAAAAGTGAAAAGGTAGGAAGGGGTGATGTTTTGAATGATTTTAAATGCTATATAGAGAAGTTTGTATTTGATTACAGGAAGTAATATAAAGCTATTAGAGTTTATTAAGTAAATTAGCTGATATGATCAGACTTGAACTTTAAGAAAATCACTTTAGCAGTTGAGTGGAGGATGGCTTGAAGCAGGAAGAAAATTGAGTCAAGGGGACCAATAAAAGGGATTTTACAATGGTCCAGGCAAGAGGTAGTGAACACCTTCCTAGGTGTTCTGAGTGGAGAGAAAGAGGTGTAAACAAGAGGTATTGTGAAGGCAGACAAGAAATGGATATGTAAGGTGAATGAGGAATTGAGGACAACATCAGAGCGAACCTGGTTGATTGGCAGGATAGTAGATATTCACTAGCAACAGGAATGCTGGAATGAGAGAAAGTTGAGTGGAAAAAGATAATGAGTTCTATTTCACATATGCTGGATTTTAGATGACTACAGGATATCCAGTTTGAAATGTCCAAAAGGTAAATTGTTAATTCAGGAGTAGATTTCAGGAGAGAAATTGGGGCTGATTATATAGAACTGGAAATCCTCTGTTTACAAAGATCATAGCTGAATCCATGGTCTAGAGCCCTTGACAAAGCCTTGCAGAAACCCATGGTTAGTGGGCTTGATCTGAATGAATATCCAGCAGAAGGGACTGAAGAGGAGAGGTCGTACAGGTTGGAAAAGAACCAAAAGTAGATAGCATTACAAAAATCTAGAGAAGAGAAAATATCCAAGGGAGAAGGTGGTGTTCAGATGTCAACAGCAGCAAAGCAGTCTGGAAGGATGAGGCCTGAGAAGATTTCACTGGAATTGGCTATAATTTCATTGACAACTTTGGAGAGAGCAGTTTCAGTTAAATGATGATATTGGAAGTCAGCTGGAGAGATTAGAAGTTTCTGAGAAGAGAAAAAGTGGAGACATCGGATATAATGAGCTTATCCAAGAAGGGAAAGAATAATAAAGGACAGTAGCTAGCACAGGGGGTTAAATCAAATGAGGTCTTCTTAGGATTGGGGGGATCATGGACATATTTGTAGACAGTATAGATAGAAGGAGAGGGCATGGAGAGGGCTTTGCCTTGGTAAGAAGGCAAATCCTGTTTGATGTGAATAGGAGTGAAGGAAAAGTTAGTGAGGGAAAATGTCTGAGTGTTAGAGTAGAGAAGAAGCAGTTCTGTGAGTAATGGCTTCAATGTGTGTGCACACGTGTGTGTGTGTGTGTGTGTGTGTGTGAGTGTGTGTGTGTGTGTGTATGAAATAAAGCTAATTTAGGCAATAGAATTCCTTTCCAGATCATCTGGAAATCAATTAGTTCAGAGTAATGCCAAAGTTCCTATCCCAGGAACAGACTCATTCTTCAGGGTGTGTTCCTAAGTTAACAGCTTGTTCTTAATGATTTCTCCATGGGCATCTGGAATCTGAAGGCTGGAGAAGCCAATGGCTGACGTACTTCCTTTACCAAAGTGAAAATAAAATGTGTTACAAGGGGCACCACTATTGGCCCTGAAGTAGAAGGCCTTGGAGAGGTTCCACTAGCTCTTTTCTTACATACTCTTACATACACCCCAAACGCTTCCTGGGGTGGTGTAATCTTGGTAGACCACCGGTGTTCAGTGGCAACTTTTCCTTCTGCTTTCCCCTCTCCCTTTTCCCCCCTTTCTCTTCTTTCTTTTTTCCTCTCTCCTCTCTTTTCTCTCCTTTCTCCTCTTTTGTCTCTCTCTCTCATTTCACCTCCTCCCTTCCTTCTCTCTTTCCTCCTTTTCTCTCTCCCCTCTCTACTCCAATGTCATCAAGGCAATATTCATAGCACAAGTGGTGACTATGACAATGCCAGCTTAGTTCTGAATCGCAAAATATAAAAGACTCTCCGTAAAAAAGGCAGGAAAAAAAACATTTAAACACCAGAAAGCTGAATCCATCATAGCAACTAAGAAGTTAACACACATTATCACTCTAGGGGGCACCTTCATTCTCAAGCCTTCCCTCTCCCAACCCCACCCTTTCACCCCTACTGGGGCCTTACCACAAACAAACTCTCACAATCACAGCTATCTGCCTACCCAGGTCCTCTCTCTCTCCACTCTAACTGCTCTCACCAACTTCCGCCCTGTTCTGCTCCACCCTTCCAGTTCCTCCCACCACATGGGACTTAGGTTTCCATGTGATTTAAGCAGGTCACATGGGCCTATTAACGGATGGGAAAGATCTTCAAATTAAGCAAAAATACATGAATAATCTAAGAATTATAGAACTTGGTGTTAATAATACAAGTTAATAATAATAACACAAGAATTATAAATTTAGAGTTAAAAAAATCTAGATTAAAATATCACCGAAGGGACCTTCTAGCCGTACGACCCTAGTCAACTCATCTAACTTCTCTGAGCCTCAGTTTACCACTTATAAAATGGAAATTATAATAACATCTACCTCACAGTGTTGTTAAGATAAAATGAGATAATATATATAAAGCACTTAGAAATCAGTAAAGTGCTAAATAAATGTGAATTGTCATATTTGTAAATATATTGCATATGTCTATATGTAATGAATTTGTATATGTACGTATATTCTGGGAAAGCTGGAGCTATTAGAAAGGATCAGAACAATCTATTTGAAGTATGAAATAATTTCGTTCTGCAAGAGATAAAAAGGAGATAAAGGGAGCTGCTTCTCTAGACCTGGCTGCCTATCACAATGAAGACCTGGTTCCTAAAGAAGAAATGATAGGAACCTCAGGAGAAGGTGACGCTTCCGTCTTAGTATTCGTGTTACAGAAGGAGAGCTAAATGGGGTAAAGCCTGATGACAAACAAACATTTGGGATTGAGGAAGAGGGAATATCAAAGAGTTCATAGCAGAAATGGGTAGGATTTCACAGCCCAAATTTCTGCGGTCAAGTTAGGCCAACTGGGAGGGGAAACCTGGGAGAATGAAATTCTAACAACAAGCTTGAAGCATTTTGGTGAGAAAGAAAAGCAGAAAGTATCTCAAGAGATAGAACTGAATGCACAAATTGTTAATAAGAGAAATATACATTGAAACCTGTGAAGTTTCATTCCACGTTCTAGTCTGACAAAGATGATATAAAAAAAAAAATACCGTGAACTCCTTGAGAACAGGAATAGTTTTTGCCTCTCTTTGTGCCTCCAGTGTTTGGTATGATGTCTGTCACATAGCAGGTACTTAATAAATGTTTACCAACTGACTGACAAGATGAGTCAAGATTTGGGGGGAGCGAGGTGGCACTGTAGATAAAATGCTGGATCCAGTATCAGGAAGATCCAAGTTCAATCTGGCCTCACTCACTGTCTACTTCAGTTTCTTCATCTATAATTTGGAAATAATAGCACCTCTTTTCCAGGGTTGTTGTGGGAATCAAATGAGAAAATATTTGTAAGGTACTTTGCAAATTTTAAAGTACGATGGAAATGTCTGCTCTCATTCCAGTTACTGTATTAAACTCAGGGGATACAAATACAAGCCAAAAGAGAATCCTCCCATTTTAAAAACTTAAACTCTAATGGAGGAAAACAACATATTAAAAAGGGCTGAAAAGTGGAGGTGGTAGAGCATGGGTGCAAAATCTGGAGAGTCAGAAAAAAGAAAGGAAAGAAGGAGGATGGTCAGGGTTGAGGGGAGCTGTGGAAAGACAGGTACACTCATGCACTTTTGGTGAAGCTTTTCATCATTCAGTCTTTTAGGAGACATTTGGGAAGGATTCAAGAAAAATCCTCAAGAAAAGTCACTAAGCTATTTAAATACTTCACTACTGGGCAGATCTCCAGAAGTTCATAGATGGAGGAAAGGTCCTATTGATACCAAAATATTTATAGCAGTACTTTTTGTAGCAAAAAGAAAAAAGCACAACTAAATAAAAAGGGAATCTATCAACGATAGAATTTATATGACTATCAGGAGGCCAGTGACTCAATGGATAGAGCACTAGGTCTGGAAAGAACTGAGTTCAAATCCAGCCTCCAACACTTAGCAATTGTGTGAGCCTGGGTAAGTCACTTAACCTCTATTTGACTTAGTCCACAGGAGAAGGAAATGGCAAACCACTCCAATATCTTTGCCAAGAAAACCCTATAGACAGCACTGGTGTGCTATGGTCCATAGGGTCATGAAGCGCTGAACATAACAGAACCACAAGAATAAATGGAGTATTATGCACAGGCAGGAAATGATAAGGAATATAGGAAGAACATGCTTTAATGCAGAGCAAAAAAGTAAGAAGAGCCGGCAAACAACACACACAATTGACTCTAGGGATATAAATGAAACCGACATTAAAATCAAATCAACTGCCACAACCAATCTCAGGTTTTGAGAAGTTAGATGTGATGGATCCTTACTCTCTCAATAGACAGGTGAGGGACAAAGGAGATATCTCCATGACATTAGACTTAATCACTGCATTGGTTTGACTTAAATGCTTGTCTTTGTTTTAAGGGAAGATTTATTTGTTGTGGGGAGAGTATTAAGGGGACATGACTTTGAAAGGCAGCAGTAAAACTTTTGTTTTAATACAAAGAATAATATCATTGGGTAGACATATACTTGTAGTTAGCCCTTGTAGTAGAGGACCCACTGACACGCTAGTCCGGTGAGAGTGGGCATTTTATTAGTAACTTAAATAAAAGCGTATAGGAAAATCTGATCAGCTTTTCACAGGACATGAAGCTGGACCATGATGAATTACATAGTTGGTATCCAAAAAGATAGCCAAGGCACAGAGAGGTGGGCCAGGGCAATATAGAAATTAGAACTTAGAATCTCAGTGCAGGCAGAAGACAACACATGAAAAGTTAATCTACTTGTTAATTCCAGGAAGCTTATTAGTGGCAGCTAGCATCTGTATAGCACTTTTGTAGCAGCTAGCATTTATAATGCAGTAAAGTGCTTTTATAAAGCATTTTACAAATGTTATTTCATTTTTAAGCTCACGACAGCCCTGAAAGGAAGGTGCTATTATCATTCTCACTTAACAGATGAGAAAACTGAGGCAGAAAGGGGTAAAGTGACTTAGCTTGTAAGTGTCTGAAGCTGGATTCAAACGCGGATCTTCCAGTGCTCTATCTACTGTGGTACCTGGCCCCCTCTGTAATATATAAATGTCAAGTGAGTGATGCAGACAGTCATCGAGCTCATATCTCACATTGTGGATTAGGGTGGTCAGGGAAAGCTTTCTGAGCTGGGTCTTGATGGATAGATAGACCTTGGATAGAAAGATAGGAGCAGGTCACACAGGTTTTAATTCAGACCATGATTGTCATATTGTGAGGAATATTGCTTAGGCCATTAAGTAGTCATTAAACCTCCCTGAGTCTCATTTCCTTCACTTGTAAAATGGTGACAGTAATACCAACTCTGCAATGGTTGTGAACCATAAATGATTTTTGTAAAGGTTTTGCAGACTTCAATGAAATATAGTTATATAGGTGGTTTGAGGGTCAGGTTGTGAAGAGTCAAAGTAAGCTAAAGATTTTCAACTCTATCCCCCAGATCAAGGGTTCTTAACATTTTTTTGTATCAGGGACCTCTTTGGACTTATGGACCCCTTATTAATGTTTTTAAATGAATAAAATAAAATATGTAAGGTTATAAATGAGATCAATTATATTGAAATAGAGTTATCAAAATATTTTTTAAAAGTTTGCGGACCCCCACTTAAGAAAACTTATGATAAAGTTTGGGAATCCATTGAAAACATTTGAGCAGAGAAGTGCCATGATGTAATTTGTGTTTCAAGAACTGTGTTTGTTTTATCATAATCTGGAACCGGGTTACAGAATAGAACTGAGCAGAAAGACACTAAAATGAATGAATGAATGGATGGATGGGTGGTTGTTTAGATGGATAGGTGGAAAAGTATGCATTAGGCCTATGTACCAGGCCTTATGGTAAGCTCTCTAGATACAACTACAAGAGCTAAGTCAGTCCTTGCCCTTAAGGAACTTTTATTCTAATGGAGAATTTATACAAGAAGAAGGAGGAGAAGGAGAAGAGGAAGAGGAGGGCAGGGAAGGGTACTTTAGTCTGGAAAGATAAAGAGTTAGTGAGGGGGGCATGCATGGGTGGCAGATTGATACACTAAATTTAGGAAAAGTGACTAGATTGATTTGATAATGGTTCATTGTTCCAGAAGGTGGCAATAGAGAGAAGATGAGAAAAGAATACCTGAGGGTAGGTGAGAAGATAGCTAGAGAGGAGGTACTGGAGTGAATAAAATTTCTTTAGCAGTTGCTCCAACCTTAATAGAAGACTGAGAATACCTTCTGGTGAAGGACACCTTTCCCAAGGAATGTCACAGATTCCTGATGCCATCTAGTATGTCTTCCATTCCTTGTTACTAAACCTAAGCTATAGAATATGAGGAAAACTGAGCATGTGAAGGAGTCAGACTGGGGCTCTACTCCCATTGCTCCAGAATACCAAGGCAACAGCAGTCTTAGCAACACCCACCAATCATGCCAGCCTTTGACACTTTTTGACAATGAAGCATTCATAGAAGATTTATTTTTTACTCTTTCTGCAACTTGGAAAAGCACCAACAGCTCAACATCTGTCAAAAATATTTCCAAGAGCAAGATGTTCCCTGACAAAAATCATCAAGTTTCTACAAAAAATGGTAAACATTTAGTTTTTTTATGAGCATATTGTTGCCTGTAGTTTGTACATTTGGTATAAAACATCAGTATTACTTTATGGCAATACAAAGGTCTCAGAGAATGTCATTAATACAAAACCCTGAACAAATAATAAGATTTCCTGTGGCTTGACTCAGTTAAATAGATTTACAGAGCCTCATTCCCCCAGCTGACCCCAATCTTTAATTCCCTTATGCATTTATGATATTCTAATTTGTACTATATCAATCTTGTACAAGTCACGATCTGAGGATATAAAGACAAAATTGATATACTTTCCTAACTTTGAGGAGCAAGAGAATGCATGAACCTGCATAGTTATACACAAAATACTGCAAAGCAGGTACAAGATAATATGGGAAGTACAGAGCCAGTAGCCAGGAAAGTCCTCATTGAGAAGCTAGCACTTGAGCTGAAACTTGAAGTAAACTAGGGAGTCCAAGTAGTTGAGGTGATGAGGAAGAGCATGGGAGACATCCAGTGCAAAGGTGTAGAGATGGGGAATGTAATGTCCTGTGTAAGAAAAAGCAAGGAGGTCAATATGACTGAATTATAGTGTACGTGATGAGGAACGATGCTTAGCAAATCTGGAAAGGTTGAATAGGACTAGGTTGTAAAAGCTTAAATGCCAAGCAAAAGCTGGTATTTGATCCAGGTCATAGGGACCCACTGGAGTTTATTAAGTATGGGTACGGCATGGTGAGAACTGTACTTAAGGAAAATTACTTTGATATCTGTAAGGAGTAGGATTAGCTTAACAATGAAGAGAAGACACCAAATACAGACATGTTCTGGAAATAAAGAAAATATTTGGTAACTGGTGGAATATATCTGAATGAGAGTGAAGCTGAGGTTGGGAACTTGGGTAACTGGAAGGATGGTGGTATCCATGGGAATAACAGGGAAATTCAGAAAAGAGGTGGGTTTGGGGATGTGTGTGTGTGTGTGTGTGTGTATGTGTGTGTGTGTGTATAGATAATGAAGTCTTTTTTTACTCACGTTGAATATGAGATGCCTATGGGATATCTGGTTTTATTTGTGGCAATTAGTGATATGAGGCTGAAGAACAGGAAAGAAATTATGGATAGTTATATAGATCTGGAAATAAGCTGAAAAGAGATGACAATTTAACCTATGAGCCCTGATAAGGTTATAAAGTAAAAGAATGTAAAGGGAATAGAGAAGAGGGTCTAGATTTGAGCCTTGAGCTACGTCTATAATTAGGAGACATGACTTAGAGCATGATCTAGGAGAAGAGATTAAGAAGGCAGGTAGGAAAGAGACCCATGAGAGAAAGAAAGGAAGGAAACAACCGTTTATTAAACACCTACCGTGTGCTAAACTCTATGCGAAACACTTTACAAACATTATCTTGTTTGATCCTTCCAACAGACCTGGGAGGAAGATGCTGTCATTATCACCCTTTCGCAACTGAGGAAACTGAGGCAGACAGAAGGTAAGTGAGTTGTCCAGGTTCATGCAGTAAATATCAGAGGCTGGATTTGAACTCAGGTCTTCCTGCCTCTAGGCCCAACTTTCTACACACTGTGACACCTCACAAAGCCCAGAAGCCAAAGGGTATTCAGGAGGAAAAAGTGGTCAATAGTTCTATAGGGAAGTCAAGGAAGATTAGAGTCAAAGAGAAAGCCATTGGATTTGTCAGTTAAGAGACAGTTGATCTCTTTGGAAGGAGCCAAATTTCCAAGGGTTTTGAAGAAAGCAAGAGAGGAGAAGATGGAATAACGATTATAGTCAACTTTTTCAAAGAGTCCACCTCAGAAATATCAGAAAATAATATCAGGAGTGGTCAGATCTGTCAAGGAGCTGCCTTTGTTTTTAAGTATGGAGGACGCATAGGCATATTTGTGAGCAGCAGGGAAGGAATCAGGCAAGAGGGAGAGGCTGAAGATTAGAGAGGGCAGGGTTGAAAGCATGGGAAAGGATGTGGAAAAGGATGGGAGTGGAGGAGATCAAAGACATGGGTAGACAGGCAAGCCCTGGGAAAGAAAAAGATGACCTCTTCATCAGAGTAAAGAAGGAGATAGAAGGGGGTCATGGAAATGAGATGTGAAATGAGAAAGATCTGATGCAGCATCCCTTGCCTGTCCTCAGCAGGTTAAACAGTAATCACGTTTGTCCAAAATCTAAATCCCCAGTTCTGGAAAATGTCTCTGGGTTTCTAGGGAGAATTTAGCATTGTCTATTTTAGTAATTAGTAATTTTAGTAATTTAGTAAGTGTCTATTCCAGTGGACTGAACCAAAGAATCACAACAAAATCCTTGTGGCAAAATTGTGATTCATCTCTGAAATTCTAAATTTTAAAAACAAATGAAACTCAAATAGCTTCTTTAGCACAATTGTTAGAGAATCCTAAAATTCCAGGGATCTCTCTCAGTTTTCATCCTCTTACTTTTGGGTTCCCTTATCCTACTCCTTAGTGTCTGGCTGCTTATATCTATATCTATATCCATATACATTCATAGCGCTGAGGAATGCTAGTTCAGTCACTTCATCATTTCCAAAAAAAATCATTCAAAACAAAAGTATTGACATAAATGTGAGTTCCTTAAAGTTGGTGAAGTCCTCTTTGCAGGGCCCCTTATAGGCTGATGATCATCATATATTATATTTTCATTTTAGTGTTCCTCTTCCTTTTTTAGCGTTGCCTTGATGAAATGAGATAAAATTTGTAAAGATAAAAATTGTAAAAAAAAAACAAAAAACAACAACAAAAACAACACAACATAGTGCCTGGCATGTACGAGGTACCATATAAATGCTTATTCCTTCCTTTCTCTCATGAGTCACCTTGAATACCAAAGATCAGGGCTGACCAATAACAGGGGTAAGATCCTTCAAGTGGTGGGAGGTCCTCTAGAATACCTTAAGGACTTTACCACCAAGGGATAAAGTGTGATAGAAGTAATATCCTGGGTTCATGCAAGTTTCCTTAGTTTTTTTCCTAAAAGGTATTTTTGAAATTCCTTAAGACCTGATTGGCTCAACAAAAAAACAAACAAAAAAAAAAAGACTTGGTTGATTTAGAGGTTTGAACTATTGATGTCATGTCCTCATCATCTGAAGTTCCAGGAGCTCTCCAATGCTTGAATGGTAGATCACCAGGGAGTAACTCAGGTGTGCCTAACCTTGTAGAATATTCTATTCCTGATGTGGCTTAGTAAACTTCTTCTTTTTTAAGTGTTATATGACCTGCAGAACAGCAAGGTGGAGAGAGTGCTGACTCATCTTCCTG